>OY755249.1:30598023-30975523 GCA_963576725.1 Azorinus chamasolen
CCTCGGATGAGAGTCGCATGTCTATCCGTCCAGCCAGTTGTGCCATATCTGAGCTCGGACTATCAGATGCCTCTGCAGGTGCGGATCCAGGGTTTCAGATTGGGGGGGGGGGAGACTTTTTTTGGAAAGAAGGGGGGGGGGGGGAGGGGGCGTAGGTTTTTACGTTTGATGACATAACTAAATAGTATGTTTGGCGGGGGGGGGGCGTACGCCGGCTCCGCCCCTCTAAATCCGCACCTGCTCTGTATCCATCGGACCAGAATACAGCTGTATCAGTTGGGCGGATATGTAGTATGTATCATTAGTTTGGCTGAGTAGGTGGGTCCAATAGAAAACCACGTTTAACCCTTTACTTCATATATACGACTTTTGGCATGTTTGCAGAGTAGACCCGGACCAGACAGCTCAAGAGACTGTTCTATTTGCTTATTGAATAATATAAATCTGATTCGGAAATTCGCGTCACTGTCAAAGAACCCATGGTAATACGTAATTGTAACGAATCAGTAAAACATTCTTAACCCATAGCTCGCCAGTCACAACTATAGTTGCATTTGCAAACAGCGTAGACCCAGCTCTCTCATCTGGGTCTGCACTGATTGCCATTGAAAATCCATGCCTGCATGCTCTTTGCTGTTGACAAGGAAATTATTTCAACATATCCGGTATATTTTTGTACATAATTGCTTAATTGATATTCACAGCGGACAGAGTGATAAAAAAGATATGGCGGGCTAAGGGTTAAATTAATTTTCATCGAGGAGGCGGTTCAGGGTTGTACGGCATTTGCTAGAGAAACAGTTCATCCTTTACACTATGAACATTCATGTATGAAAATCAAATAATTAATTTATGAATTTGATTTAGCTATTGTTTTTAATTGCAGCATGAACACTGGAACTTTTTATTAAGACGCACCGTTGACGGTGTCGCTATATGCTATATTGGCCGAAGTCGAGATACACCCGGGACTGATTGCCGCCATCGCCGAGGTGTTCTGATTTAAACGCGGTAATGCGGAGGGAGGTTGTAAGCCATTTCCGTACTCACCCCATCCAGCGCATCCCGCGGCAGCCAAACCGTGCAGAGCAATGTGGAGTAGACACTTCACGCGAGTCTTACTCTTCTCTATGACATACTTCCGCAAGCCGGGAAATGTGCAGGCTCCTGGGATAACAACACGAAACGCTTATACAAAAACTCATATACATGTATTAAGTATTGCATATCACTAGGAACCGCTTCACGAACAAATATGTTGGTCTTGAATTTAACTATTTCGCTGCCAAATGTTGTGTCTGCAAATTTGGGCGTCAGGTACAATTTTGCAATTCATTGTTTATTTTTCTTCGTTTTGGTTTAAAAACCACTCACAGGAACAAACAATTTTGATCCTCATGAGACACATAGCTACTCATCGTCTTATCCGGACAAACTGTTTGCAGGCGTCATCACAGCTGCGAGAGTTTATGCTGAACTAAACATCTGATCTGAATGTACACAATACCGTACTGTAGTATTGTAATGGTTTGGTTTGGGTTGCGTTGCGTTGTGCTTGCGTTGCACTGAGTTGAGTTGTGTTGCGTTGCGTTGCATGGTTTAAATTGTATTAGAATATGTTTGCATTGCGTTGTGCTGTTATATTGTACTATATTATATTGTATTGTATTAAACATATAGCAATGTATTGCATACTGTATTATGTTGCAGTTGCGCTGCGCTACTTGCGGTTTTTGTGTTGTGCTGTGTTGTATTGCATTGCATGGTATTACATTGCAATGTATATAGTATTTGCATTGTATTTGTATTTGTATTGTATTGTATTGTATTGTATTGTATTTCATTGCATTGCATTGTATTGTATTGTTGTCTGTCGTAATATGATATCGACTCCTGAACAAATTCATTATTTGAACTTTATCAAGGATTCTTTTTGTTAAATGTTCATTGACCACGGGTGTTAGTGTTCAATTTATAAGGGCAGACAATGCATATGAAAGAGTGAAACAGAGAACGCATATGAAAGAGTGAAACAGACAACGCATATGAAAGAGTGAAACAGACAACGCATATGAAAGAGTGAAACAAAGAACGCATATGAACGAGTGAAAAGTCAAACCTGCACTTCCGGCATCAATAACAGTTGTTACTCCGCGTGCAAGACATGTTGCATCTGGATTTATACCGAGGGGCGTAGAGTGTTCATAGCAATGCACGTGCGCGTCAATCAAACCTGGTGTTACTAGGCACCCAGTTGCGTCATGTATCTCTGCTGGTGTCACATCGAGCTTTCGTCCAACTTTGAAAATCTTTTTGTCTTTTACTGCGACGTCATAGTAACCATCTACATGATTGCCCGGGTCTATCAGTTGTCCATTCTTAATGAGAAGGTCTACCTCCATAATCACGTGACACTGTAGTAAAACAAACACGTGTTGACAAACAGCTACGCACACATCTTTGAAAACAGAACCTTAACCAAATGCCTGTTGAATGTTTATGTAACTAATAGACTTTGATAGATCTGTTTGTTTAGTTTCTAAATGTTCTTCCTTCCACATTTTATTTATAACTATATCTTGTCCATAGATATTCAGTAGATACTGAAATTTGGAATAAATATAGAACAGGGAAAAGGTTAAGGAGCGTATCTGTCGTACATTAAGCAAACCTATGAATTTCTAATTTTATACCCCCGCAAACAAAAATTTGAGGAGGTATGCTGGAATCACCCGGGAGGGAGGAAGGGAGGGCGGTCGGTCGGTCGGTCGATCGATCCGTCCGTCCGTCCGTCCATCCGTCTGCATTTAAACATGGGTAGTTGGTGTCCCGAACTCCCCCTTCAATTTTAAAGTTATTAAATTTATATTTGATATATATCATAACCTCGAATAGTGAATGTACAACACGCAATTTTCAATAATTTAGCGCGGGTCATTGCAGACTTATTTCCCCTTGAACTTTGAGTACTTTGTCATTTTCGCATGAAACATATGTCGTGAATTCCTCCTTTAATTTGAAAGTTATTGAATTGATACTTACCATATACTGTAGAACCCCTCTGATTAATTAGTTAATGAATAAACATGGCTGTATTTATAAGCAGGTGGTTGCTTCCCTAGGAGCTTTCTGCATTACTTTTGTACTTTTCCATCTAGCACCCATAATTACACCTCTTTTAGGTTTTCGCATTAGCGGGGTTTTACTGTATAATAACCACGAATAGCAGATTGCAAGGCGCAGTTTCCACGTGTTCAGTGCTTGGCATTGCAGAAATATTTTCCCTTGAACTTTGAGTATGTTATCATTTAACATTGGTTGATCAGCCCTTGGGTCAAGGCTACCGTGCATGGGTAGTCATTACCCTTAGAAATAATTCTAGTTTATACAGTAAAATTTGCAATATGTTCTACCATACATTTAAACAACACTAATGAATCTCTAGGAAAGAGGGTCTTATGGCATTGCAAACTTTTTAGACCGAGATCAGTTTCCACTTCTGATAATGATCTGTACTGTTTGACTCTTTTTAGAATCGGTAGTAATTTGTGATATATCTTTCCATACTGGATACCATGGTTAGATACCTCATCATAGACATGTGTGTGATCTGGGTGGCATTGAAATATGACGTCTTTTCTCAGAGTGGCTTATATAAAATCTGTGAATATAATGAAACGCCACGGGTCTGTTTTACTAAACTTCGTACGAACAAAATTGTCTTATATCACGACAATCGCTTCTACTTGGACTGCAGAAAAAGTGTGCAGCAATCGACACTGATATCGTGCAACAGAAATCATCGTGAGTTCTAACCTACAGCGATCGCAGCTCTGATTTCAGTATGTGTAGAACGTACGATAAATCTTAACCCTTTCGGCGCCAAATATCTAATTGTCGTCTGCAAACCACTTTTGTTAAATCATTTGGTTAGATAAGGAAATGAGATAAATAAATGCAAATTTCAAAGCAATAAAGCAGATACATGTATATAGAACCAGAGTTTGAGACAAAAAGTGAAGTCTTTGATCAGACGCCGCCTTGAAAAGGCGGCGTCTGATCTTGGACTGCACTGTTTGTCTTGGTGCATTTATGCGACATCGGCGGTGAAAGGGTTAAGTGAAACGGAAGAAAACAGAGGCATTGCCTGCAGTATGTGCGAAATGTACGATAAATCTTAAGTGAAACGCAACAAAACAGAGGTCTTACCTGCAGTATGTGTAGAATATACAATAAATCTTAAGTGAAACGCAACAAAACAGATGCCTTGCCTGCAGTATGTGTAGAATGTACGATAAATCTTAAGTGAAACGCAACAAAACAGAGGCATTGCCTGCAGTATGTGTGAAATGTACGATAAATCTTAAGTGAAACGCAACAGAACAGAGGTCTTACCTGCAGTATGTGTAGAATGTACAATAAATCTTAAGTGAAACGCAACAAAACAGAGATCTTACCTGAAGTATGTGTAGAATGTACGATAAATCTTAAGTGAAACGCAACAAAACAAACGTCTTACCTGCAGTATGTGTAGAACGTAAATAAATCTTAAGTGAAACGCAACAAAACAAACGTCTTACCTGAAGTATGTGTAGAACGTAAATAAATCTTAAGTGAAACGCAACAAAACAAACGTCTTACCTAAAGTAGTTCACAAAACTACATAAATACATGTATTAGGTCAAAATTAAATAGGGGTTGCCCTTAGGAGTCATATCTATATGTACAGCGCTTACAGTAAAATCAGTATATAGCGGTTTCTTTACAGAAATCTAGTGCTGCAGTGTTAACCCTTTGTTAAAGTTTACTTAAGTTTAACCCTTTCCCTCATATAAACGTGTTTTCACGCATCTGCAAACAGAGTAGACCAAGATCAGACGGCTCCTAGAGGAGCCGTCTGATCAGGGTCTGCTCTGTTTGCTAATGGAATTTGATAGATCTGTTTCTTTGCTTTCTGAAATTTCTACAATGTTCCACCTTCCATATTTCTTTATAACTATTTTGTTAATGAATATTCAGTGGGTATTGAAATTCGGCCTACATACAGAACAGGGAAAGGGTTAACTGCATATTCATAATGGCATATGAGAATAAGGTTTGTTGGTATTATTAGAAACTTTAGAGTGAAGTCTATTATAAACAGAACAGGCCCTGGTCAGACGGCTACTACGGAGCCATCTGAGCTGTGTCCATTCTGTTTGTAAATGTGTGAAAAGGTACTTATATGAGGGAATGGGTTAGGACAGTTGACTGTTTGTAGGAGCGTCTGTGTAATTTTCGTTCTACATTAAGCAGTCAACTGCCTAAACTCATTGGCCGCCACTTGCGAATCTGTAATTATATTTGCAAATAGTTTAGACATCGCTATGGCTTAAGCATAAATAATGGCAATTCTGCTCCAAACACAAAGACAATTCAAAACTGAAAATTTGCAGATGACAAAGTCTGTAGACGACAAAAGTAGCATCGAAATATTTAAGACATCTATTTTTATTCACAGCAGTCGCAGAATATAGAGAGTCTATGGTACAGTAAACCCCCTCTAATGCGACCACCAAAAATGGGCATAATTCTGGGTGGCAGAGGTAGGTGGTAGCTTAATGCAGAATGAAAGTTATGCAGAAAGCTCCTGTAGGAGCTTTCTGCATAACTTTCGTCCTGCATTAAGCAACCACCTGCTTATAAGGGCAGACATGTTTATTCATTAAGTGGTCGCATTAGGCGAATCCATGATAACATTTGCCAACAGTTGGTCCCAGAGGAGAAGCCGAGTAACTTGGTATCTCCTCAGGGCCCAGAGTGTTTGACACCGATTATAATTTCGTAAAGAAAGTGACGAGAGCGCCACTTTGAACCCTAATGCAGACGATAAGTTTAGCAGATGCGATTTAATTGACGTCGAGAAGCGGTCAGCTGATAGCGGTCCGTATATCTCTGTGTACACATATGCGTTCTTTAGACATATGGGGGGGGGGGGGGGGGGGCTAGATAGCAGAAATAGATATGAATATTTAACCTTTAACAGACAGAGTTCCAGATAAGATGCGTAAATTTAAACATTTTCAATAATAACTCATTCTTTAGAATCGTCTCTAAAGAATAATCACAGTATTGAGTTTGGTGGAGAAATGACGATTTTAGTATCTGGGTACGCACCGTTATCTGTAGCTCAGTATCCATGCTTATAAAACTTAAATAGTACAGCCCACTGAGGGCCCTAATGCATTATAGTGACCTACCAGTCAGCCCGAAAATAGTTTAAGGCCCGAAGCCTTTGGCTTCGGGCCTTAAACTATTTTCGGGCTGACTGGTAGGTCACTATAATGCAATTAGGCCCGAAGTGGGCTGTACTATTTCTTATAGTATACCGCATTCCTTTGTTCACGTAAGTATTTTAGCAGTTCTGTGCCGCTCCGTGATTACCTCAGTTTAATAAGTTTTTCCTTCAGCCGTATTAATCTGCAAATCAAATTACAATTAGATCTATTTCCTTTACTAAAGTTAAAAAACATTTTAGTATCAATTTATTCAAGCTGAATAATAATCATTATCTTACACAGAAGTTGTTTTCGAAAAATGCATTGTTTAAATACATTTCTTGGATTGAAATGTGCAAAACCCAGTAGATCTATCTTTTCAATCTAGAGCGTGGTCGGGTAGCTAACTCATCACTGGAGTCGATGGTCATAGCAGTGATGATGTTAGATTTATAGTTTTGAAACCGATGTTCAATGCATGTAGATTTGAAAGACAGATCCATCAAACTGATTGGATATGGAGAACTTACAGACCATTTGGCAGTACTCATCAGTTTAACACCAAGGAGGATAATGCGCTTTAATGCATGCATGATGTCGTTGCGCTAATGACGTCATTTGATGACGTCGTGACATCTGTTAAAACACCACGACGCTGGATCAACATTATTTTCTTTGTGGCTGAATGCATGTAACAAGAATGTGACGTGTATTTCGACACGATAATCTTTGACAAGGGCCCTTAGTGATCGAAATATTAGATCATGCTATTCAAGTATTTATGTATTAATTAATATATAATTTAGAATGACGTAATACATCAACGTGCGTTTCCGTATGCGCGGAAATTACCGAGCACCGGAAATTACCGAGCGCAGCGGTCCATATATAGTGTCCCAGTGGGCACAGTTGCAATTTAGGGGTCGGTACGTTTAACATAAGTAAAGAAGGAGCGTATGTGGATAGGTAGAGCCATATGTATATGTATTTTATATGTCTCTGGGATAAGGTATACTATTTATACAATTCATTTACCGGTATGTGCGTTTCCGTGTGCGCGGAAACTACCGGAACTTACCGAGCGTAGCGGGCACTATAATGTTACAGCGGGCACTATCGTAATTTAATGACCGGTACAGTTTACATAAGTAAAGAAGGAGCGTATTTGAATAAGGTAAACTATTTAGTTGAGTCATAGATCGTTCTCAAGTTTTTGATTGGTCAGATTTGAGCCTTTTTAAATCTGACCAATCAAAAGCTTGAGAACAAACTCAGACTCAACTAAAAAGCTTTATAAGCATGCACCTTTGATTTATCTCGCTGTAAAAATAATATCTGCTCAAATTTGGATCTTGTACAGGTCGATAAAACTTTTTAGAAGCTGTTTATCAAGAGTCAAACAGCTTCGATCCTGGTGAGATGGAAATCTCACTAGGCGTCTCATTTTGACCCGAGCTACCTGCACATGCGAGCCATGTGGCGGTAAATGGGAGAATTGATTGATTGATTGATTCTTTATTTACCTCCATACATGAAGAGGTATACATCAAATAAATATCAATAGAATATACAAAACTATAACATAATAAATATGTGAAAAGTGATATAAATACAATTAATTAGAAACGGCCTGTAATATAGGACAAACTACGGACAATACTAATTACAATTAGAATGATAGTACATGGAACATGATTTAACCCTTTGCTCCATAAGTACGCATTTCTACGCCTTTGCTTATGACATAACACAGATACGATCTCATAGCCTCTACCAAGACCAGATAATCAGTTTGTGTGTATGTGTGTCATAAATTAACACAGTCACCATCCATGAAGCCATAATTACTAAACTGGATACCCATGGAGCAGAGGGTATGTTCATACACACCATACATGTGTAAATTGTACACAATAACTACCGATTTAATATGGAGGCATCGCCCTGCCATAATCATGAATATACGTGTAACTAATCATGAATATAACTAATCATATTCCCTCTGGCGAAACGAAACTCAGAAGGAAGGTGTAGGCAAATTTATGAAATGTCACTGTACTAGACCAAAATCCAACCGTCTGGTAAAAGTGATGGAAAGGAGCGTCGCGGGCGCCACGCACCTTTCCCTAATAAGCTACGGACAGACGGGCGAATAGCGCAGAATATCATAAACACTACAATGGTGATACGAAACTCTACAGAAATAACAATTAAATCCGCTGTATATGAAATTAATCAGCAATAATTATGAATATACCACAACACAACCCCTCGGACGAAACGAAATACAGAGGGAAAGTATAGGTATATTGATGGCAGTACGCCATGTAATGTTACTGTAAACGAGAAATACCTTTCCGGCTCGCTCGTTTAATAAGATCGATGGAAAAGGGGTAGCATAAGCACATACCCTTCCCACGGTACTCTATTACGGACGAACAAACAGACGGATAGACCAGACCGTAGGGAAAGCTACACACATCATATCGGTGGCAAGAACCTCTACAAACAAACAATGAACAGTAACACACACACCACCCATACAGTAGCTATTTACCATGTAAGGCAGACAAACGCCCAGCATAAACCTACAGACATATATGTGTATACTATATGAAATTGCAACAAAGGTGAGACTTCATTTGCCACACTACTCTGAGCACAAATATAATATGCCATATAATGTTTTACCCCATTCCTTCCTAGACTATTTCAGGCCCAACTCCTTTGAACAAATCTACCGAAAGGGAGTAATAACTACAGAAAGGGAATTTCAGAATTGTGTAGTTTTGAAACCATTGTGATAAATAGAGCATTCGTTCGTATGGAGTAAATGCTCTATTTATCACAACCGTTTCAAAATGTGACTTTCACAGAGGTGCTAAAAAGCTTCACAAGGAGGGAATGTGGTAAAACTTATTTCAAAACAACATCGGTCATCGTCCAGGTGCTTTAGTGCATTTCAATAAAGGGAATTGAAATATGTCTATTGTTATTCTTATATTATGGACATGGAAGTTAGTCAAGGGAAAACTTATTTCAAAACAACATATGATGAAACGCTTTAACAACCATTCTAAAGCAGCTTTCTCTGTCTATGTCGTCAGTTAATATTTGACACAGACCGAAGCTTAAATGAGCAATTTGGAGCTTTGCTTCCATATTTGTCAAGTCTCTGTATATGCTGTGTCCAAATGTTAGGTGAACTTCATTCCATAGCCTTTGTCTTACATGCTCATTATCCGGACAGTCGAATATCACATGAACGGCCCCGTTCTCAAACAATTTACCACAATAATTACATAACTGTATGAATTCATGAGAGAACAAACGGACTAGAAGATAAGCAGATTTACTACATGCTGGCAATAGACTAGGAGTCTGTTTGCATAACAACCAAATTGGCAATGGCTCAATCCATATTTGCTTAATAATCTTAACACATCAGGAACAAAACCCTTTTTCTTGTACGGGTTTTCATGGTACCTTATCAATCGTTCTATAAACACTTGTTTTGCTAGGGCGTCTACGCTCAGATGACAAAGCTGGCCGAAAAAAGAGAGTTTCCTATAGTCTATTTCACGTTCAATAAGCTTACAACCAATCATGCTTAGCACAACTTCACTACGCGTGCTACGCGGAATACCCTGGATAAACCTGATACATTTACGCTGGGTCTTCTCAAGTGCACACGTCTGGGCAGCTGTCATATCATTCCACAATTCACATCCATACAAACTTTTAGGAATTGCCACAGATTTATAAATATTACACATTGTTATAGGGCGAATCCCTTCGCCCAGCAAACCTGAACCTGCAAAACTGAAAAATGAGCTACTCATTTTAGTTTTAGCATCATCAACATTTTGCTGCACATCAAGGTGACTATTCAAACTGATAACAAGGTGTGTGTAACAATCTTTCTCCTCTACTATTTCAGAACCTAACTGCCACAGACGCCTGCATCTCTCTGACCGCCTATCAGATTCATTAAAAACAACAACGGCGCACTTGTTTGCATTATAATTAAAGCGCCATTTACAAGAATAATGGTAACACAGATCCATCATTTTATCCATTACATTTTTTGATGAACTAACCAGGCACATGTCATCTGCTACTGAAAGAGGATCTTTCTGCATGGCTCACAGCCTATATTTAGCTGTCGCATGTTTTTAAGATCAATAATGATACGTATTTGAGTAATTTGAATTTGAGTGTTCAAGTAATTCAGGTTTTTACTGTATATGTAAAAGTGATTGCATGCACCATTGCAAACAGTGAAGACCCAGGCGAGACACAAAGGAACTCGTTCAAAATGTAGCGTCTGTTTTATTTCTGCAAGTAAAGTACATTTGGTATTGAAAGCTAATGTTTGATCTAAGGCTGTAAGAATGCCGTTGGGCGTTTGGGTTGTTTCCAACAAGTAGGTATGATCACCACGATATGTCTCTTTTGGATTTGTTATTTATAGTTGAACTTCGATATCTCGAACTCGGATAACTCAAACTTCGAGATAACTCGAACTAAACGTTTGGTCCTTTCCAAAATTTACAATACAGAAATGTTTCATAACATATATCTAGAAACACATGTGACAGCTTAATGCAGGTCTAAAGGAGCATTGCTTTAGAACTGCATCAAGGTGTGAAGTTGAAAAATTGTCCATATGAGAAATTGGATAACTCGACATTCTATTATCTCGAACTAATTTGTATAATCCCATGAAGTTCGAGATATCGAAGTTTAACTGTATGTAAGAGATATGCAGTAAAACACCTCTAAACCAGACGTTAAAATCAGTATAACTATCAGTCTGTAAGACAAATGAGAGCTTAATGCAGGATTAAAGTCGTGTAGAAAGCTCAAAAAGAGCTTTCAGCATGACATTCATCCTGCGTTAAGCACAAATCTAAATTCTTCTTTACAAAAATTGTCTTCTTTAACCCTTTCTTCCATAAATACGCATTTCTACGCCTCTGTAATAACCACTTCTTGAAACCATTGTGATAAATAGAGGAGCAAATGCTCTATTTATCACAATGGTTTCAAACTACAAAATTCTATTTTTTTACTTTTCTCTAGAAAATGCTCCTTTTACGTAGATTTATTCAAAGAGGTTGGGTCTAAAAATAGCCTATGGAGGAATGGGTTAAAAACCCGGTCCAGAGGGGTTTTACTGTACACTGCATTATGTTGGCTTGTCATTTACTGGTCATATAGCCTTCGCAAACAGTTTGGATCCAGATGAGACGCTCATTAACGCGTTTGATTTTGCAGAGATTGAAGAAATCATAATCAAACGAATATTAGTCGGCGAATGTGCAAGGGAGATAAGTAAGCAAAATTCAATAGTGAGGAATGATGGAGTTTTTGGTCCGTATGCTTGTTTGTTTGTGTTGATTAACGTCTGTTTCTGCTCACAATGGGCGAACGGCCATTTTACAAAAAAAGTCTTCTAAAGAAACCACTCAAAGAAAGTCTGATGGTTGGTCTTTCAACGTTTTGGTAGCTTAATTCAGGATAGACGACCGCGATGGAGAATGTTTCTAAAGGAGCTTATTATGTTACTTCCGTTCTGCATATAACGGTCACGTGCTTTAAGTAGTTTGCCCTTTTGTTTACTCATATTGTGACAGACTTAAAGAGACTGTATGCATGTTGCTCATTAAAAAATACAACCTGTCTTTAGCGACCATTAAAAAGAGATCTGATTCTGGGGTTTTCAGACAGAATGTTTTAACGCTTTTGTCGCTAATTTCTAATTGTCGTATGCAATCCAGTTTTGTTAAAACATTTTGGTAAATTAAGGAAATGATATAAATAAATTTGAATTTCAAAGAAATAAACCACAGATATAGAACTGAAGACTGAGACAAAAAGGTGAAGTCCCTGATCAGACGCCGCCTTGAAAAGACGGCATCTGATCTGAGACTGCACTGTTTTTCGTGGTGCATTTATAAATGCGACATTGGCGGTAAAAGGTTTAATGCACGCCGAAGGTAATGTATAAAACTTCTGTAGGAGCTTTCTGCATTACCTTCACCCAGCACTAAGCATCGACCTACTTTTGAATAATTGTACATGTTCTACTGTATAAGTTCTGAAAAGAGGATGTAATGCAAGAACGATGGTTGACTGTAGTATTAACCAAGTTTCACTGATTTGATTTTGACTGTCATCCTCATACTCGCCATCTTGCCGTATTTGGAAATATATTGGATCAAGATCAGAAACCACGTAGCTTTAGCCCGTTCTCTTTTAGATTACTCTTTGAATAATCTACCAAATAGGAGAATTTATTAGAGAAAAGGAAACTTTTAGAGCTGTGTAGTTTTTGAAACCATTTTGTTAGATAGAGCATTTGCTCCTCTGGAGCAAATGCTCTATTTATCACAATGGTTTAGAAAATGACTGCGCGTTTTTGTTTGTGTCAATGAATCAACTGAATCGTAAACGTGGACCATAAAGTCATGTTAAAGCTATCAATTGTTGCGAACAAACTACATAAGAGAAACTACAACTGAAAATAAAATACAAGAAACTGGGTTTCATTCCCCTCCCCACCCTTCTTTCTTGGGTTACCCATCCCCTCATGTTCGCATGTTCACACCTTTGCAAACAGTGTAGACCCATATCAAACGACTCCTGTAGCAGCCATTTGACCAGGGTCTGCTATGTCTGTGTGTTTGTGTATGACTCTACAGTATTTATAAATGCCAACAGAACCTATGCACATACAGTAGACCCCCTCTAATGCGACCTTTCCATGAATAAACATTTCTACCTTTATAAGCGGTGGTTGCTTAATTCAGGAGGTTGATAACCTACCTAACGAGTAATGCCCGTGGTAAATCCCGCTGATTTCTTCGAAATGAACCATTTTTTGAACTTCGCAACGTGTTTGATAATGATCTGAGACTATCTTTGGACAAAAGGCGATCATTTCAATTCGTGCTTATAAACTGAAGATGGATAAGGGCTAAACCTTTCCCCTATATAAACACCTTTTCATGCATTATAAACAGAGGAGACCCCGATCAGACGGCTCCTATAGGATCCCTCATATTAGGGTCTGCTCTGTTTGCTAATGGAATTTGATAGATCTGTTTGTTTAGTTTCTAAAATTGCTACAGTGTTCCACCTGCCATTTTTCACTATTTTTTCAAGAATATTCAGTAGGTATTGATATTTGGAATACACCGCGAGGTTCCATCGTTTCCAATCAGTTATTGCTGAGAATCAAACACGTGGATGTCATAATAGATTCCAACAAGACGTGTAACCAAAACAGAAACATTAAAGCAAGGTGAAAGTAAAACAGAACGCTCCTATGGGAGCGTTCTGTTTTACTTTCACCTTGCTTTAAGCAACCACCTGCTTTAAATACAAACTAATTAAAACAATTGAGTGGTCGTTATAGACAGGTTTTACTGTATATAGATCTAAAATATTACTAAAATGTTTTGGAAATTTTAGTGTGTGTGTGTGTGTGGGGGGGGGGGGCGTACGCCGGCTCCGCCCCTCTAAATCCGGGTTTGTCACTGACTCACTACAGAAATATAATATGGGTTATTATGTAGGATGAATAGGGGCGAGGCGATAGCCGAAAACCCCGATTTATCTTACAGACCCCCGGTTTATCTTACAGACCCCCTATATTTCCGTAGTGGGTCAGTGACAAACCCAATAACTGATTTATTTCATCGACCACTCTTCATCATTTATTTTGACCAAAATATTGACAGAACAGAACAGAACAGAACATAATTTTATTCATATTTGTCATTGGCATTGTTATTAGTTCTATAACTCAAATAAGGTTTGCATTAAAATGTCGTCATTATTAGATCTAATATATTGAGTTGCACGTCATAATTTTACGTAATAAAAAAACGATCAAGCAAACAAAAAGTTTATTTAAAATGCGCCAATCCGTTATGGTTAGTGAATGTTTGTTAAAATAGGTAATGTCGTGAATCAAAATATTGATTAAAAGACGAACTGTTTTGAATGGCAGCCATTTTTTGTAGTATATCCATAGTGGGTCAGCTACTGACCCTCTATAGAAATATAGAGGGTCACCACGTGACCGCTCTTATCCACTGAAAAAGGCCAGAAACTTGTGGGAGGTGAAATAAAAGAATTTAGATACATTCAGACAGGTGACTGCATGACATTCACGCTGCATTAAAGAATTGGCCATTCATCTATTGAACATGGAACTCTTAAAAGCAGGTCGTCGTTTAACCCATAACCTCATAGGCAATTTTTAGATGCAACCTCTTTGAATAACTCTACCGAAAAGGAGCATTAACTAGAGAAAGTTTTTTTTTAGAATATTGTAGTTTGAAACCATTGTGATAAATAGAGCATTTGCTCCTATAGGAGCAAATGCTCTATTTACCACAATGGTTTCCCAAAGTGACCTTTACAGAGTCGTCAAAAGCCGTCAATATGAGGGAATGGGTTAAGTGGGGTGTTACTGTACATATTGCATATTGGTGTGCACATGTCATGGTCAAAAGCAAAATATAGTACACATTATAAATGTCCGGACATCTTATCCCTTTTCTCCACCGGTTTGTAAGGCACAATAAATTAATTTGCCACGAATTTAATATCTTTAACACTTTCCTTTATGTAAACGCAATTTCACGCACTTGCAAACAGAGAAGACCCAGATCATACGGCTCCAAGAGGAAGCCTCTGATCAGGATCTGCTCTGTTTGCTAACGGGATTTGATAGATCTGTATCTTGAGATTCTAAATTGGCTGCAATGGTTTACATTCCATATTGCATTATAACTATTGTGTCAATGACTACCAAGTAGATATTGAAATTTGGACTAAATATAGAACAGGGAAAGCGTTAACCCACTCCCTCATATTGACGACTTTTGACGACTCTGTAAAAGTCATTTTGTGAAACCATTATGATAAATAGAGCATTTGCTCCTATAGGAGCAAATGCTCTATTTATCACAATGGTTTCAGACTACAAAATTCTAAAAGTTTCCCTTTCTCTAGTTAATGCTCCTTTTCGGTAGATTTATTCAAAGAGGTTGTATCTAAAATAGCATATGAGGTAATGGGTTAAATCCGACTGATAAGATAGTGCAGACCATGATCAAAACTTTCCATCTAGACCAGTTTGAATAGGGTTTGCCCCATTGCTCAAGTCTATTTAGAAATGTTGTAATTAGGTTCTTCATAAGAATGTTGGGGAATACTAAGTACGTGTAGCTTATCGCCTAACTATAGTAATTTCCTGTAAAATGACTAACCCTTTTCTTCAAATAAATGTATTTTCACGCATTTGCAGAGTAGACCCAGATCAGACGGCTCCTACAGGAGCAGTCTGTATCAGGGCCTGTCCTGTTCGAAATTATAAACGACCTGACTCAAACTGTTTCTACCAATAGCAAGATACCCCGTATACATATATTATGACATTATAAAAAATCAGCTGATAAATATTCATGATGTTATTGGTTTCTAGTACATACATATTCAACAGGAAAGGGCGAATTCTAATTCTTGGTCCGAGAGGTGGTGGTAGCTTAACCCTTTCGCTGCCAATGTCGTACATGTGATTACTTATGGAAACAGTTTGGATCCAGATGAGACGCCGAGTAACTCGGCGTCTCATCAGGATCCAAACTGTTTGTTACTGTGATTGTTTCTTGAAACGAAAATGAAGAAAAATAAAAATGGAAAACTGAGCAGACGACAAGGGTTGCAGACGACAAAATTTGGCAGCGAAAGGGTTAAAGCGAAAGTTATATAGACAACTCATACAGAAGCGTTCTCCGCGTCATTTCATCTCGCAATAAGCAGCCACACTATATCGCTTACCTCATGCTTATTCATTATGTGATTACTCATTAACCCATTCCCCCCATTACCGGAGCATTTTGACGCATCTGTAAACGTCACTTTTTGAAACCATTGTGGTAAATAGAGCATTTGCTCCATAGGAGCAAATGCTCTATTTACCACCATGTTTTCAATAATAACAATACACAGTTCTGAAAGTGTCCTTTCCTCTAGTAAATGCTCCTTTTCGGTAGAATTATTCAAAGAGGTTTGGGTCTAAATATACGAGTCTAGTAGGGAATGTGTTAAGTGGTCATTTTAGAGTGTCTCCCCTGTATTTGGATCACATGTATAACGTTTGGTAATCTATTTGGTAACCTAGTTTCACTGATCGCTGAGAAAAGTACTTAACCGATCATTTCCGGATCAGGCGATCAAATATGATGTCATCAACTGTAAAGTACATGTACCCACAGGGGGCCATTTCATTGGTCTACATGGTCTAAAAGGTCAAAAAAAAATGATTGGGTCGATTTAGCGTTATAGTATATAATATACACTAAATCGACCCAATCAATTGTTTTGACCTTTTAGACCATGTAGACCCACGAAATGGCCCCCTGTGCACGTACCACAGTAGAGCGCCCCCTCTAAAACGACCGTATAATAAAACAGAAAATGGTGTCATTAAAAGCAGACGGTTGCTAAATGCATTCAGCTATTACCTGACTTACGATCCAGAATGCTAACTTACGATCCAGAATACACGACCCTGCATTCAGCTATCACCTAACTTACTATCCAGAATGCTAACTTACGCTCCAGAATGCATGACCCTGCATTCAGCTATCACCTAACTAACAATCCAGAATGCACGATTCTGCATTCAACTTTCACCTAAATTACGATCCAGAATTACGTCTCTCCTAGGTAGTGGTCTTAGAGAGGTTTTAACTCTTTCCCATATGAATATTCATATAAGAAATAATAACATCATGAATATTAATTAGATTAATTGCCATAACAGCACATGTACACAGGAAGGTATTTAGTCATGGCAGACACTAGTTTTTCATAAGCCAACATAACAGAGCGTATTTATGGAGTATAGGGTGAACGTATTTGTAAACAAATTGGCACTGTTTCGGTGAAACTAGTAGTGTTTTATGAAAACGCTTTTTTGTTTGCCTCACATGTCAGCCTACATGACTCATGTGTCAAATCAGACATACATGTACATGTATATTGCATTTGGGTATTCAACGAACTATCTTTAACTCTTTATCTAAAGAATATTAATGTAAGAAAAATTACACCATCACTATTAATCACCTGGTTTTTGAATTGACATTTGCAAAAAACCGTTTTGTCTATCGCAGAAAAATGCAGAATTATATATACATGTGCACATGTATATTATTTCATACATAAAACGTAGACCCTTATCAAAAGACCCCTACAAAATTTGTCTAATCGATCTAGGTCTACTCAGTTCGCAACGGTGCCCATAGACGTCTATGTGGGGCAAAGTGCTCAGTCTTTCGCTGCCATATAGGCAAGTCAGTTACACACTATTTGGCAAAAGTGCTTGAATATGCGTCTAATCAGGATTCAAACTGCTGAACAATCTAGTTGTGGTTTTAATAATAGTTGTATATGTGTATTTTCATGCTGGGTCTCGAACCAGAGCTTGTTGACCCCCCCCCCCAACACACACCGACCTCTCCAACAAAAATATGAAAATACTGTAGAACCACTCTAATGCGACCACATATGGGTGTCTCTATAATCTATAAGCAGGTGGTTGCTTAATGCAGGACAAAAGTAATGCAGAAAGCTCCTCTAGGATCTTTCTGCATTACTTTTGTCCTGCATTAAGCTACCACCTGCATCTACCACCCAGACTTACACCTCTTTTAGGTGGTCGCATTAGAGGGGTTTTATTGTATGTATACAATTTTACTCATATCAACTCTACAGGGTTATAGACCAATGCTAACATTACATATTTGTGACAGGTATATAAGCATTCATTATTCAATTATAGCATTTGTAAATATATACAGTTCTACCATGCGCTACAATTTTACCATGTTCTGCAATTCTATAATGCTCTACGATGCTCTGCCATTTGTACCATGCTCTACAATTATATGATATTCTATAATTCTACAATACTTTACAATTCTGCCACGCACTAATAATTCACTAATGTTCTATAATTCTACAATACTCTAGAATTCTACCATGTTCTACAATGCTCTACAATTCTACCATGCTCTACAATGCTCTACAATTCTACCAGGCTCTACAATACTCTAGAATTCTACCAGGCTCTACAATGCTCTACAATTCTACCAGGCTCTACATTCACCAACTTTCTACAATTACATGAAGCTTTACAATTCTACCATGCTGTACAAGTTTACCATGCTCTACAATTCTACCATACTATATAATTACGACAATGTTCTACGATTCTTACATGGTCTAAAATTCTATTATGATCTACAATTATATCATATTCTAAATGTTCACATATGTTCTACAACTCTACAGTTCTCTAAAACTCTACCAACTTCTACCATTCTACCATACTCTAAAATACCCATCAACTTTCTACAACTATACCATGCTCTACAATTATATGATTCTCTGCACTTACACGATGCTAGATACAATTATACGACGCTCTCCAATTCTACCATGCTCTACAATAATACGATGCTGTATAATTCTACTATGCTTTTAATTGAACCATGTTCTTTTATTTCGCCAATGTTCGTCAATTCTTCGACGCTCTACAGTTATACCATGCGCTAGAATTTCACCATGATCAACAATTCTACTATGCTCTGCAATTTTACAACGCTCTACAATATTCTGAAAATGGGTGATACTTCGAAAGCAAACGTAGAAATACAAAAGGCGAAAATCGCAGACTCGGTTTTATTGAGTCTGTTCATGAGTAGTAATTAAAAGTGCAACACTACTGATTCCCCTAGCACCGGCTTATAAGAAGTATTCAATTTTCAAAACTACTAACATCAAAACTAATGATCCCGAAGGACCAGAAAATATAACAACACTGAGTTCTACTACATGTATGTTCTACGAATCTACTATGTTCTACATTTCCACCATGTTATACAGTTTCTGTCGTGCTCTATAATTCTACCATACTCTAAAATGGTATCTATGTTCTACAATTCTACCAGGCTCCACAGTTTTTTCCATGCTCTATAATTCTACCATACTCTAAAATGGTATCTATGTTCTACAATTCTACCAGGCTCCACAGTTTTTCCATGCTCTATAATTCTACCATACTCTAAAATGGTATCTATGTTCTACAATTCTACCAGGGTCCACAGTTTTTTCCATGCTCTATAATTCTACCATACTCTGAAACGGTATCTATGTTCTACAATTCTACCAAGCTCTATGTGAAGTTTTTTTCCATGCTCTATAATTCTACCAGGCTTCATGCTGTACATTTCTACCGTACTCTATAATGTCACAAACGGTCTACAATTTTACGCTGCTTTACAATTCTAAAATGCTCTAGAATTTTACCATGCCCAATAAGTCTTCCTAGTTGTACAGTTTCACAATGTGCTACAATTCTACGCCGTTGTACAATTCTATCATGTTCTACCATAAAGTTACCATGCTCTACCATTTTATTATGGTCTACAATTATTCTACCTCGATATACACATCTACCAAGCTCTACAATTCTTTTGTAGCCGGGTAGAGATTATGGTGAAATAAGTTGATAGGCTTTACTGTGTGGCTTGGTAGCTCAGTCGGTAGAGTGTTGGCATGGTAAGCCAGAGGCCCGGGTTCGAGTCCCAGTCGAGTCACAACTTTTTCACCATGTTACACTTTCAAACTCTGTCATTCTATAATGCTGTACAATCCTTCCATACTATGCAACTCTACAATGCTCTACAATTATTATGATTCCAATTGTCGTCCATAAGCAAACAGAGGAGATCCAGATCAAACGGGTGCCGTGTCATTATTTCTTACATGGAGATTCAGCAGGAAAGTATTAACTCATTACCTCATAGGCTATTTTAGACACAACCTCTTTGAATGTATCTACCGAAAAGGAGCATTAACTAGAGGAAAGGAAAAATTAAAAATTTTGTAGCTTGAAACCATTGTGATAAATAGAGCATTTGCTCCTATAGGAGCAAATGCTCTATTTATCACAATGGTTTCATAAAGTGACTTTTATAGATGCGCAAAAACGTGTCACTAGGGGATAATGTGTTAAACAAGTTTTCCCAAGCCACTAATTGGGAATCTAATGGTTGGCCTTTTTTCCAATTCCTTGAAACACTTAACGTTTTCGCTGCCAATGACGCATCAGTGATTTCATGTACCTATGCAAACAGTTTGGATCCAGATGAGACGCCGAGTAACTCGGCGACTCATCAGGGTCCAATGTGTTTGTTACTGTTACTGTCTTTTTAAACAAAACTTAAGAAAACTAGAGAAATAAAATTTGTAGCAGACGACAAAATTTGGCAGCGAAAGAGTTAAAGCCAGTGTAAACCATTTCCCTGTTCTATGTCTATTCACAGTTTCAATACCTACTGAATATTCATGGAAAAAATAGTTATAATAGAATATAGAAGGTGGAACAGTGTAGCCATTATAGAAAGTAAAGGCACACATATTTCAAATTCCATTAGCAAACAGAGCAGACCCTGATCAGACGGCTCCTATACAGGAGCCGTCTGATATGGGTCTTCTCTGTTTTGCAAATGCATGGAAACGCGTTTATATGAAGGAAAGGGTTAAGTTGATCGTCGGTTTACAGTAACGATGTACGAAATGCAAACTGACATCCAACTTTACATTGCGCATTTAGATTTCGAGGGCTTGGTGCAAAACTATTGTAACTCCTTCACAAAGTGACAGAGTTACAATAGTTTTGCACTTAGCCATCGATTTGTTTTAGTCATGATGACTCACATAAAGAATGACCATCTGGGGTGTGTTTTATTATCGCAAATCTGAACCAGGATTACAGATCATGATTGTGATTT
The DNA here is from genome assembly GCA_963576725.1 of Azorinus chamasolen. Lineage (NCBI taxonomy): Eukaryota > Metazoa > Mollusca > Bivalvia > Cardiida > Solecurtidae > Azorinus > Azorinus chamasolen. The sequence goes on from OY755249.1 coordinate 30,619,163, forward strand.
TGTCACAGTGTGTATGTTTATTTCACACATTTACGCATTGTACAATAATGATTAAAGTACGGGTTTCGCATAGCGATAAACACTCGACTTAGTACAAATTACAAAAATATAAATATATTTATTTTTAGTTTTTGTTATTGTCGCTGTCTAATTATTCGACAAAAATATTAGCTGATCGACCCTGAAACTCGAAGAATTGCCAGGCACATCCAATGAGTATTTTCTTTTGTAAGATGAACGTTTTAGCGACCATGTTTAACCCTTTCCCTGTTCTGTGTTCATTCCAAATTTCAATACCTACTGCATATTCATCGATAAAATGATGATAATGAAATATGGAAGATGGAAGATGGAAAATTGCAGTCATTTTAGAAAGTAAAGACACATATCTTTGAAATTCTATTAGCAAACAGAGTAGACCCTGATCAGACGGCTCCTTTAGGAGCCGTCTGCTCTGGGTCTACTCTGTTTGCAAATGCGTGGAAACACGTTTATATGAGGGAAAGGGTTAATACATGTCATATAAAATATTTTTTTTATATAATAGCAATCGTGATCAAGATTGTGTGTATAATCAAAACCATGATTTAGGAAATAAAACACACCCCAGGTTGGTGAACACATAAACATTGGTCCATGCTTATAAAACTTTTTATTTGAGTCTGAGTTCGTTCTCAAGCTTTTGATTGATCAGATTTGAGTTCTCAAGCTTTTGATTGGTCAGATTTGAGCAAAAGGCTCAAATCTGATCAATCAAAAACTTGAGAACGAACCCAGACTCAACTAAAGGTTTTATACGCATGGACTCTGGTCTATTGAACGATATAATGCCCTCATGGACATTCGTGAAAAGCGACAGGGCATTATTTTGTAGACAATGTAGACAACAACAGATCACGCGTCTTTTTTAATCAGGTGGGCGGTGGTGCATTATCACGACCCTTTTGTCACGGATCAACTTTGCTTTTTGAATCATTTTCAAAAGGTCCGGATTTTCAGAATTCACAATAACGTGTATTTACCATACAACGTCATATCGTTCATGAAACAAAATCATACATAGAAGACGTCCAACGCCATCGGACAAGACTATAAACAGAGGTCCGATGTACCAGTGCTTTACACTGGATATCTAAAAGAACCAGAGAAACTCAGTCGATAATAGAGTAGGGCATCGCGCCCGGATTTCTCTGTATCCTCTCTCCTCTCTCTCGGGCGTCCAATTAGCCCATAGTGAGCAGAAACGGACGTTAATCAACACAAACAAACGAACAAACATAGAAGAAAGTTTTGCCAGAGGGTCCATTTGTGTCGTTTAGACATACATTTGTAGTAGGCATTACATAGCAAATAAGTCGTGCACAGTGTCTTAAGCGGTCGTCAATAAGATGTCTAATGATGGGTCTGGAAGGCAGGCGGTAGCTTAATGCAGGCCAATACTTTTGACCTGCATTAAGCAACCACCTGCTTTTTAAGACTCCTATATTCAATGAATGGTTGATCGCTTAGAGTAGATTCTACTGCACACAGTTGGTTACTTAGCGTGCCGAGCCAGGCAATCTTGCTGTTGTCGTTTAAACAGATGCTAACATTTTACCTAATAAAAAAGCCATTTCACACTTTTGCAAACAGAGTATACCCAGATAAAACGGCTTCTGTTCTGTTTGCTTAATGTCATTATAAAATAAGCGAATTATTACGCATACAGTGAAACCCCGCTAATGCGACCACCAAAAAGGGGCGTAATTCTGGGTGGCAGAGGCAGGTGGTAGCTTAATGCAGGACGAAAGTTATGCAGAAAGCTCCTATAGGAGCTTTCTGCATAACTTTCGTCCTGCATTAAGCTACCACCTGCTTTAGACGACATCAGTGGCTGTTTATTAAGTGGTGGCATTAGCGGGGTTTCACTAAATCTACTGTGACTATTTACCCTTTGAACCCTGGACATCAGAGTTGAACAACTCATCAGTGTTTAACTATAGAGTACACCCAGTATGACAGGCGTAATCTTGCTACAGAAGTGTATATGACAAACAGTGCAGACCCTGATCAGACCTCTAGGAGCCCTCTGATCTGGGTCTACACTGTTCGTAAATAACAGTGCATGCGTCTCCCAGGCAGAAAGGGTTAAGGAGGGGAAAGGGTTAAGAGCCCTTTTCTCTGAATAAGTACTTCATTTCGTTAGCTTTCTTTCTAACAGGATACACGCTGAATATGACCATTGTGCAATATTGCGAACCCTGGGAAACCATTGGCCTCGCGTGACCAATAGTCAATGGCTCCTGTGTTCAATAAATCAATGGTCGCTTATGACAGGTTCTACTGTATTTTGGATTCAGTCGTATTATTGTGAAACTACTGTGCGAGTTTCAAACAGCTTGGATCCTGTACAGACACCGTGTAGGTTTTTTTTACAACTGATATATAGTCAGATCCCGCCCACCGGGATAAGGCTTTAACCCTTTCCTCCATAGGCTATTTTAGATCCAACGTATTTGAATGAATCTACCCAAAAGGAGCATTTACTAGAGAAAAGTAAAATTTTAGAATTTTGTAGTTTGAAACCATTGTGATAAATAGAGCATTTGCTCCTATAGGAGCAAATGCTCTATTTAACACAATGGTTTCAAGAAGTGGTTATTACAGAGGCGTAGAAAGGCGTATTTATGGAGGAAGGTGTTAACCCTTGACTCAAATATTAATCCTTTGCTTGCGAAGTGCTACGTAAGTTACATTAGCAAACAGTTTTGATCAAGAGTAACTCGGGGACTCATCAGGATCCAAGCTGTTTGACAAGCTGTCAATAGTATCTCAAAGGATTTAACGAATCAGAAGTAAGTGACAACGGCAATAGACCGGAACTTGAGCAGACCTCATGTTCATTGCAGGCTAAGGGTTAAATATCTTCTACTCACGCTTCAGTCTTAAAATATCAGCTTTCTCATCTAGTGGTGCAATATACATACAAAACGAAAACATTGTGATTCATTTTGAGAGAGTCATGTGAAATAGTTTTAGCTCAACCTTGGATATGCTACAATTTTCAAATGGTCTTAGATTATATCAAATGGATCCCAGCTGTTTGGCGCTGTCTGACCAGGGTCTGCTCTGTTTGCTTATGGCATTATATAGATCTGCTCTGTTTGCTTATGGCATTATATAGATCTGCTCTGTTTGCTTATGGCATTATATAGATCTGATTCTACAGTTGTCATTGCAAATACATATCTTGTTCATATGCCAGCATAACAATAAGCTTAATATTCATGCGGACATTATTTCTTACATGAATATTCTTGGAATAAATGGTTTAGAAAAACTGGATATGGTGAAATATGTAATACTAAGCACATGTAGTTTGAAACCCATTGACCTTTTTGGTGGGGGAGGGCTATATGTAATTGGTGGTATTTATTACGCTCTGCATGTGCGGTCCTTGTCTTCACAATCGAGGTTTGACCTGAGGAGCATCGAGTTAGCTCTGAGAACAAACAAGTAAGTTCTTTTTATCCAGAGGTTTGGATATAAAATGGGGAAAATTAAAACATTTTCAAGAATAACTTCTTTATTTCTCCACCAAATCCTATGTTGTGACCACTCTTTAGAATCGTCTTCAAGACGATTCTAAAGAGTGGTCACAGCATAGGGTTTGGCGGAGAAATATAACGCTATTAGTACTTGAGAACGCACTTTAATTGCTCTGTTTTATCTTGGAATTTGATTTACTTTGATAGATTTTTGTACATGTATGTATATCTACAAAGAAGAACAACGTACTTTTCTATTTGCTTGTGTTCTTACTTGTGAACTTTCGTGCTAGAAATAATGGCATATTAACTGTATTGATCAACACATTCCCTCATATTGACGGCTTTTGACAGATGTAAAAGTCGTTTTGGGAAACCATTGTGATGAATAGAGCATTTGCTCACATAGGAGCAAATGCTCTATTTATCACAATGGTTTCAAACTACAAAATTCTAAAAAAAAACTTTCTCTAGTTAATGCTCCTTTTCGGTAGATTTATTCAAAGAGGTTGGATCTAAAAATAGCATATGAGGTAATGGGTTTAGCCTTTACCTACTGAATGTTCATGTAATACACAAAAGTCATGTATAGTAACTAGATTGATTTTATAGTTGCATATGAGTACAAGAATTTGAAGCCATACCAGAGCTGTAGAAATCCTTAACCCTTTCCCTGTTCTATGTTTATTTTATGAGCTAATGGGTAATATCTATAATGGCACATGAACACATTATTTTTAGCAATGCCAAATACTATAGAAACATAATTATATGAAATACAAAGCATAGAAAGGTGTATTTATGGAGTAAACGTTTAAGCCTTGGAACAAGTTTATTACATAAGGTAAGTTGGTTGAATGCGTCGTATGTTATTGTGATATATTATATGCTATGTTAAAGTCAGGTTGTAAAGTTAACTGAATACTGATTTCACTAGTGATTCACAGTCTGGTCAGTATATGCACTGTCTGATACGTGTCTGTGACATGGCGTCTGGTCAGTATCTGCGCTGTCTGACACGTGTCTGTGACATGGCGTTTGGTCAGTATCTACACTGATTCATACGTGTTTGTGACATGGCGACTGGTCAGTATCTACACTGTTGGATATGTGTCTCCGTACATGGCGTCTGGTCAGTATCTACATTGTTGGATACGTGTCTCCGTACATGGCGTCTGGTCAGTATCTACACTGTTGCATACGTGTCACCGTACATGGCGTTTGGTCAGTATCTACACTGTTGCAAACGTGTCTGTGACATAGCGTCTGGTCAGTATCTACACTGTTGCATACGTGTCTCCGTACATGGCGTTTGGTCAGTATCTACACTGATGCATACAAATCTCCGACATGGCGCCTGGTCAGTATCTACACTGTTTGATAATCTTACGTATCTCCGACATGGCGTCTGGTCACAATCTACACTGACTAATACGCGTCTCCGACATGGTGTCAGGTCAGTATCTGTACCTCAGCCATGACGGCAGGCCAGTAGCCTATCTCTTCTGTTGGATATGTGTTTCCGACAAGGCAACAGGCCAGTAGCCTATCTGCATTGTTGGATATGTGTTTCCGACAAGGCAACAGGCCAGTAGCCTTTCTGTACTGTTGGATTATAAGAATCATTCATGAATATTCATGTAGGATATGAATAGATGTATCTCAACATAGGGTCAGAAAATTACCCAGGTCCCAGGCTTTGCAGAGGGCGTGCCTGGGTGATTTTCTGATCCCAAGGGTGAGATATTCATATCCTACATGAATTTACGACCGGTGATTTTTTTCTCCTACATTGGACGACGAATTATTTTCTCACTTTCAAAGCACTGTTTATTCCTAATTCGGGATGGCCGTCTCGTGTGAACTATGTTTTAACCATCTAACTGCTTTTCTTCCCACTGAAAGGATTGTACATTCAAAGAACCCGGCATTGTAAAGTACATACATAAGTACGTATGTGCCGATAAATAACATTAGACTTACTTTCTCTTAAAATAGCCTGCTAACTTACTGTGCTTAGTTATTTTGAGTGTGAATGTATGATGCGACACATCGAGAAACAAATTGATAAAACAAAAGGAAATACAATACTCTTCAAACGCACTTGTCTAATTCATAGCAAAGAATGTTCATGGGTAACATTCCTGTCTGATATGGGCGAAGGTGGGAGAAACGCAAAATCCTTATTTTCCATAGCCGAGGATTTCAGAAACGTGTATTTGACATGGCGTTAGATCTGTATCTGTACTGTTGGATACGTGTCAACGCCATGGCGTTTGACCAGTACGTGTCTCCAACATAGCATCTGGACATTATCTGTACTGTTGGATACGTGTCAACGCCATGACGTTTGACCAGTACGTGTCTCCAACATAGCATCTGGACAGTATATGTTCTATTGGATACGTGTCTACGCCATGACGTTTGACCAGTACGTGTCTCCAACATAGCGTCTGGACAGTATCTGTACTATTGGATACGTGTCTACGCCATGACGTTTGACCAGTACGTGTCTCCAACATAGCGTCTGGACAGTATCTGTACTGTTGAAAACGTGTCTACGCCATGGCGTCTGGTATGTGTCTCCAACATAGCGTCTGGACAGTATCTGTACTATTGGATACGTATCTACGCCATGGCGTTTCACCAGTACGTGTCTCCAACATAGCGTCTGGACAGTATCTGTACTGTTGGATACGTGTCAACGCCATGACGTTTGACCAGTACGTGTCTCCAACATAGCGTCTGGACAGTATCTGTTCTATTGGATACGTGTCTACACCATGACGTTTGACCAGTACGTGTCTCCAACATAGCGTCTGGACAGTATCTGTACTGTTGGATACGTGTCAACGCCATGACGTTTGACCAGTACGTGTCTCCAACATAGCATCTGGACAGTATCTGTACTGTTGGATACGTGTCAACGCCATGACGTTTGACCAGTACGTGTCTCCAACATAGCATCTGGACAGTATCTGTACTATTGGATACGTGTCTCCAACATTGTGACATGACATAAAATGCATTTTGGACATTATTTATTTAAACTCCACAGTAATGACTCTATCAATGGCACAATGCGTTTAGATTCTACATGTAAATGGTTTAAATCTGCTTTATATGAGAAGGTCACGGGAGATACAATGGCTTTAAATCATTTGATAGTTGTATATAATAGATTACTTCACACAGATTGGTGATGCAAATCATACTAACCCTCTTATGTTTTTACCATTTACTCCATGAATATTCATGTACAAAATAGTCGCACAATGACTATATATTAGATTATTTTTTTATAACGGCGCCTGAACACGGGAATGTTTGGCTATGACAATATCTGTAGAATCATATCTACATGTATATTATTTAATTAGTAAATAGAGTAGACCCTGACCTGACTGCTTTTCCCCCACTACATCAGCTGTCTGATCTGGCTCCGAGGTTATAAAGCTTTTTGCTTGAGTCTGAGATCATTCTCAAGCGTCTGATTGGTCAGATTCTGAGCTTGCTAAGAATCTGACCAATCAGATACTTGAGAATGATCTCCGACTCAGACTCAGAAGCTTTATAACATTGGACCCTCTGCTCCATAAAATCCCTTTCTATGTCTTTGCAAACAGAGTAGACCCAGATCGGACGGCTCCTCTAGGGTCTGTTCCGTTTGCTTATAATATAATATAGATCTGATTCTACAGTTTCTGCCATGGCCAAAATACTGTAGAAGCCGTCAGATGGCGCTCTGCTCTTATTATTTGGTATAGATTAGAGTCTACAGATTTTGTCAAAGTATAAAAATCCTCTGTTTATGTGTCGTTTTAAAATTAATTTGATTAATTCTGATGATGTCATTATTTCTTACATGGATATTCAAGGGGTAAGAGGTTTGTATCTATGTATGAATGGTGAATGCACCAGTATTAATTACCTAAAATCTTAATGGCATTAGCCCTTTCGGCGCCAAATTTCTAAATGTCGTCTGTATTCCAAATTTGTTAAATCATTCAATTAAATAAGGAAATGAGATAAATAAATGCAAATTTCAAAGGAATAAAACACAGATATAGCAATAGAGATTGATACAAAAAGTGAAGTCCCTGATCAGACGCCACCTTTTTAAGGCGGCGTCTGATCTGGGACTGCACTATTTGTCGTGGTGCATTTATGCGACATTGGCGGTGAAAGGGTTAATAATAATGTTGTGTCTTCCATAGCAGAACATGTAGAATCATATATGATGGTGTTCATTTTGATTCTCACTCAGAACTGTTTATATGGGTTACCGTGACTCAGAACTGTTTATATGGGTTACCGTGACTCAGAACTGTCAATATGGGTTATCATGGCTCAGAACTGTTTATATGGGTTACCGTGACTCAGAACTGTTTATATGGTTTACCATGACTCAGAACTGTTTATATGGGTTACCGTGACTCAGGACTGTTTATATGGGTTACCATGACTCAGAACTGTTTATATTGGTTACCATGACTCAGAACTGTTTATATGGCTTACCATGACTCAGAACTGTTTATATGGGTTACCGTGACTCAGGACTGTTTATATGGGTTACCGTGACTCAGAACTGTTTATATTTATATGGGTTACCGTGACTCAGAACTGTTTATACGGGTTTCCATGACTCAGAACTGTTTATATGGGTTACCATGACTCAGAACTGTTTATATGGGTTACCGTGACTCAGGACTGTTTATATGGGTTACCATGACTTTGCGGCTAGCGTGTAAATAGTTAAAACGGATCTGGATCTACAATGTTTGCGATGTCCTATTGACAGTTTGCCGTAGGCATATATTTGTTGGATCTTGTTTGAAATAGTGAATTGTTATGTTTTGTCTTAGGTGATAATGGGTAAGCTGGTGTTCCTACTTGTGGCAACCTTTGTTGTACTGGGTTGCCTAGCTCAGCTGGGGGAAGGCAGGGGAAAGTGCGTCATTGCGCGTGGAGAGTGCATCAACAGGAGGATTTTCTACATGACAAGCGGAAAGGCGAGGCTCACGTTCTGCCGAAAAGGGGGAGAAGACGGGAGATGTACAATGGATGAAAACATATGCGTGTAAGTATTAATGATCAACACCGCGGAGTGTCCGTTTAATCCATTAATATTAATGCAAGCATAGGCTAACAGAAAAGACCCTGATCAGACGACTTCGTCTGATCTTGTTTTACTCTGTTTTCAAAGGCGTTTAAAAGTGTATTTATGGAGTAAAGGCTTAACCCTTTTCCTCATAGAGACGTGTTTTCACGCATTTGCAAACAAAGTTGACCAAGATCAGACGGATCCTATAGGAGCCGTCTGGTCAGGGTCTGCTCTATTTGCTACTGGAATTTGATAGATATGTCTTTTTTACTTTCTAAAACCTCTACAATGTTCCACCTTTCATATTTCATCTTAACTATTTTGGCCATGAATATTCAGTAGGTATTGACATTCGTAATAAACATAGAACAGAGAAAGGGTTAAAAGACTTCTTGGCATGTTCACACAGTGTATACCGACCTCTTACAAGAACATACGGCATGTTACAAAAATAGGCACACACTCACACTACTAAGTATTAACACAACGGGCAAACCGACGTCTGCTTAACTCTTAAATTATCGTACTGTTACACACAGTATGGACTCCCATAGTTCGAACACCCTTATCGTCCTGTGACAAACAGTAGACTCCTATAGATCGAACACCCTTATCGTCCTATTACACACGGTAGACTCCGATAGTTCGAGCACCCTTATCGTCCAGTGACAAGCAGTAGACTTCGATAGATCGAACACCAATATCGTCCAGTGACAAGCAGTAGACTTCGATAGATCGAACACCAATATCGTCCTATGACACACTTTAGACTCCGATAGTTCGAGCACCCTTATCGTCCTTTGACAAACAGTAGACTTCGATAGATCGAACACCCTTATCGTCCTATGACAAACAGTAGACTTCGATAGATCGAACACCAATATCGTCCTATGACAAACAGTAGACTTCGATAGATCGAACACCCTTATCGTCCTATGACAAACAGTAGACTTCGATAGATCGAACACCCTTATCGTCCTATTACACACGGTAGACTCCGATAGTTCGAGCACCCTTATCGTCCTGTGACAAACAGTAGACTTCGATAGATCGAACACCAATATCGTCCTGTGACAAACAGTAGACTCCTATAGATCGAACACCAATATCGTCCTATGACACACTTTAGACTCCGATAGTTCGAGCACCCTTATCGTCCTGTGACAAACAGTAGACTTCGATAGATCGAACACCCTTATCGTCCTGTGACAAACAGTAGACTCCTATAGATCGAACACCAATATCGTCTTATTACAAACAGTAGACTCCGATAGATCGAACACCCTTATCGTCCTGTGACAAACAGTAGACTCCTATAGATCGAACACCAATATCGTCTTATTACACACGGCAGAATCCGATAGTTCGAATACCCTTATCGTCCTGTGACAAACAGTAGACTCCTATAGTTCGAACACCAATATCGTCTTATTACACACGGCAGAATCCGATAGTTCGAATACCCTTATCGTCCTGTGACAAACAGTAGACTCCTATAGATCGAACACCAATATCGTCTTATTACACACGGCAGAATCCGATAGTTCGAATACCCTTATCGTCCTGTGACAAACAGTAGACTCCTATAGTTCGAACACCAATATCGTCTTATTACACACGGCAGAATCCGATAGTTCGAATACCCTTATCGTCCTGTGACAAACAGTAGACTCCTATAGTTCGAACACCAATATCGTCTTATTACACACGGCAGAATCCGATAGTTCGAATACCCTTATCGTCCTGTGACAAACAGTAGACTCCTATAGTTCGAACACCAATATCGTCTTATTACACACGGCAGAATCCGATAGTTCGAATACCCTTATCGTCCTGTGACAAACAGTAGACTCCTATAGTTCGAACACCAATATCGTCTTATTACACACGGCAGAATCCGATAGTTCGAATACCCTTATCGTCCTGTGACAAACAGTAGACTCCTATAGTTCGAACACCCTTATCGTCCTATGACACACGGTAGACTCAGATAGTTTGAACAGCCTTGCCGTCCAGTGAAATACAGTCTGTTCAATCCTGTATAACGTCCTCTGATATAAAGCGGACCCCCATAGTTCGAACACTAAAACAACTAGTATTATTTAGACAGGTACAGCTTAATGCAGGGTGAAATTTTGCATGTCTTTCATCCTGCAATAATCAGTCATTAGCCTTAAAGATTTTCGATTTGTTATTACTAAAACTTCGAACTATCGAGTTTTACAGTATAATTATACCCCCACAAACAGAGTTTGAGGGGGGTATACTGGAATCAGCCTGTCGGTCGGTCGGTCGGGCGGTCGGTCGGTCGGTCGGTCGGTCGGTCGGTCGGTCGGTCGGTCGGTCTGTCTGCAAAATCTTGTACTTTGAACTCCTCCTTCAGTTTCAACCCGATTCACTTGACACTTGGCATAATTGTTAATCAGGAGTAGTAGACGTACAAGACACAAATTTCAGGTCTCTGTGACCTTGACCTTGACCTTTGGCCTTGAAATTGGTCTTGAAATTGGCAGGCAAAAGCTTGTACTTTGAACTCCTCCTTCACATTCAACCTGATTCACTGGATACTTGGCATAAATGTTACTCAGGAGTAGTAGATGTGCAAGACACAAATTTCAGGTCTCTGTGACCTTGACCTTGACCTTTGACCTTGAAATTGGTCTTGAAATTGGAAGGCAAAATCTTGTACTTTGAACTCCTCCTTCAATTTCAACCTGATTCACTTGATACTTGGCATTAATGTTACTCAGGAGTAGTAGATGTGCAAGACACAAATTTCAGGTCTCTGTGACCTTGACCTTGACCATTGGCCTTGAAATTGGTCTTGAAATTGGCAGGCAAAAGCTTGTACTTTGAACTCCTCCTTCACATTCAACCTGATTCACTTGGTACTTGGCATGAATGTTACTCAGGAGTAGTAGATGTGCAAGACACAAAGTTCAGGTCTCTGTGACCTTGACCTTGACCTTTGGACTTGAAATTGGTCTTGAAATTGGCAGGCAAAATCTTGTACGGCAAACTCCTCCTTCACTTTCAACCTGATTCACTTGATACTTGGCATAAATGTTACTCAGGAGTAGTAGATGTGCAAGACACAAAGTTCAGGTCTCTGTGACCTTGACCTTGACCTTTGGCCTTGAAATTGGTCTTGAAATTGGAAGGCAAAATCTTGTACTTTGAACTCCTCCTTCAATTTCAACCTGATTCATTTGATACTTGGCATTAATGTTACTCAGGAGTAGTAGATGTGCAAGACACAAATTTCAGGTCTCTGTGACCTTGACCTTGACCTTTGGTCTTGAAATTGGCAGGCAAAATCTAGTACTTTGAACTCCTCCTTCAATTTCAACCTGATTCACTTGATACTTGGCATAAATGTTACTCAGGAGTAGTAGATGTGCAAGACACAAATTTCAAATCTCTGTGACCTTGACCTTTGGCCTTGAAATTGGTCTTAAAATTGGCAAGCAAAATCTTGTACGGCAAACTCCTCCTTCTCTTTCAACCTGATTCATTTGATACTTGGCATAAATGTTACTCAGGAGTAGTAGATGTGCAAGACACAAATTTCAGGTCTCTGTGACCTTGACCTTGACCTTTGGCCTTGAAATTGGTCATGATATTGGCAGGCAAAATCTTGTACTTTGAACTCCTCCTTCACTTTCAACCTGATTTACTTGATACTTGGCATAAATGTTACTCAGGAGTAGTAGATGTTAAAGACACAAATGTAAAATCTCTGTGACTTTGACCTTTGGCCTTGAAATTGGTCTTAAAATTGGCAGGCAAAATCTTGTACGGCGAACTCCTCCTTCACTTTCAACCTGATTCACTTGATACTTGGCATAAATGTTACTCAGGAGTAGTAGATGTGCAAGACACAAATTTCAGGTCTCTGTGACCTTGACCTTGACATTTGGACTTGAAATTGGCAGGCAAAATCTAGTACTTTGAACTCCTCCTTCAATTTCAACCTGATTCACTTGTTACTTGGCATAAATTACAGAATTTTCTCTATTTGAACTTTGGGTATTTTTGTTATTATACCCCCACAAACAGAGTTTGAGGGGGTATACTGGAATCAGCCTGTCGGTCGGTCGGTTGGTCGGTCGGTCGGTCGGTCGGTCTGTCTGCAAAATCTTGTACGGCGAACTCCTCCTTCAGTTTCAACCCGATTCACTTGACACTTGGCATAATTGTTAATCAGGAGTAGTAGATGTGCAAGACACAAATTTCAGGTCTCTGTGACCTTGACCTTGACCTTTGGCCTTGAAATTGGTCTTGAAATTGGCAGGCAAAAGCTTGTACTTTGAACTCCTCCTTCACATTCAACCTGATTTACTTGATACTTGGCATAAATGTTACTCAGGAGTAGTAGATGTGCAAGACACAAATTTCAGATCTCTGTGACCTTGACCTTGACCTTCGGCCTTGAAATTGGTCTTGAAATTGGAAGGCAAAATCTTGTACTTTGAACTCCTCCTTCAATTTCAACCTGATTCACTTGATACTTGGCATTAATGTTACTCAGGAGTAGTAGATGTGCAAGACACAAATTTCAGGTCTCTGTGTCCTTGACCTTGACCGTTGGCCTTGAAATTGGTCTTGAAATTGGCAGGCAAAAGATTGTACTTTGAACTCCTCCTTCACATTCAACCTGATTCACTTGATACTTGGCATAAATGTTACTCAGGAGTAGTAGATGTGCAAGACACAAAGTTCAGATATCTGTGACCTTGACCTTGACCTTTGGCCTTGAAATTGGTCTTGAAATTGGCAGGCAAAATCTTGTATGGCAAACTCCTCCTTCACTTTCAACCTGATTCACTTGATACTTGGCATAAATGTTACTCAAGAGTAGTAGATGTGCAAGACACAAAGTTCAGGTCTCTGTGACCTTGACCTTGACCGTTGGCCTTGAAATTGGTCTTGAAATTGGAAGGCAAAATCTTGTACTTTGAACTCCTCCTTCAATTTCAACCTGATTCACTTGATACTTGGCATAAATGTTACTCAGGAGTAGTAGATGTGCAAGACACAAATTTCAAATCTCTGTGACCTTGACCTTTGGCCTTGAAATTGGTCTTAAAATTGGCAAGCAAAATCTTGTACTTTGAACTCCTCCTTCGCTTTCAACCTGATTCATTTGATACTTGGCATAAATGTTACTCAGGAGTAGTATATGTGCAAGACACAAATTTCAGGTCTCTGTGACCTTGACCTTGACCGTTGGCCTTGAAATTGGTCTTGAAATTGGCAGGCAAAAGCTTGTACTTTGAACTCCTCCTTCACATTCAACCTGATTCACTTGATACTTGGCATAAATGTTACTCAGGAGTAGTAGATGTGCAAGACACAAATTTCAGGTCTCTGTGACCTTGACCTTGACCTTTTGCCTTGAAATTGGTCTTGAAATTGGCAGGCAAAAGCTTGTACTTTGAACTCCTCCTTCACATTCAACCTGATTCACTTGATACTTGGCATAAATGTTACTCAGGAGTAGTAGATGTGCAAGACACAAATTTCAGGTCTCTGTGACCTTGACCTTGACCTTTTGCCTTGAAATTGGTCTTGAAATTGGCAGGCAAAATCTTGTACGGCAAACTCCTCCTTCACTTTCAACCTGATTCACTTGATACTTGGCATAAATGTTACTCAGGAGTAGTAGATGTGCAAGACACAAAGTTCAGATCTCTGTGACCTTGACCTTGACCTTTGGCCTTGAAATTGGTCTTGAAATTGGAAGGCAAAATCTTGTACTTTGAACTCCTCCTTCAATTTCAACCTGATTCACTTGATACTTGGCATTAATGTTACTCAGGAGTAGTAGATGTGCAAGACACAAATTTCAAATCTGTGTGACCTTGACCTTTGGCCTTGAAATTGGTCTTAAAATTGGCAAGCAAAATCTTGCAAACTCCTCCTTCGCTTTCAACCTGATTCATTTGATACTTGGCATAAATGTTACTCAGGAGTAGTAGATGTGCAAGACACAAATTTCAGGTCTCTGTGACCTTGACCTTGACCTTTGGCCTTGAAATTTGTCATGATATTGGCAGGCAAAATCTTGTACTTTGAACTCCTCCTTCAATTTCAACCTGATTCACTTGATACTTGGCATAAATGTTACTCAGGAGTAGTATATGTGCAAGACACAAATTTCAGGTCTCTGTGACCTTGACCGTTGGCCTTGAAATTGGTCTTAAAATTGGCAGGCAAAATCTTGTACTTTGAACTCCTCCTTCACTTTCAACCTGATTTACTTGATACTTGGTATAAATGTTACTCAGGAGTAGTAGATGTTAAAGACACAAATTTAAAATCTCTGTGACTTTGACCTTTGGCCTTGAAATTGGTCTTAAAATTGGCAGGCAAAATCTTGTATGGCGAACTCCCCCTTCACTTTCAACCTGATTCACTTGATACTTGGCATAAATGTTACTCAGGAGTAGTAGATGTGCAAGACACAAATTTCAGGTCTCTGTGACCTTGACCTTGACATTTGGCCTTGAAATTGGCAGGCAGAATCTAGTACTTTGAACTCCTCCTTCAATTTCAACCTGATTCACTTGTTACATGGCATAAATTACAGAATTTTCTCTATTTGAACTTTGGGTATTTTTGTTATTTGGTCCTGTTACATGTTCAAAACTTGGATTTGCAATCAAGGCTGCCGTGTGGGGGTATTCATCACCTTTAGTGATAGTTCTAGTTTATATTGAACCTGTCATAAAAGAAGTAGTCTTTACTGTAAGTGTAACAAAAGAAGTCTTTACTGTAAGTGTAACAAAAGAAGTCTATACTGTTAGTGTAACAAAAGAAGTCTATACTGTTAGTGTAATAAAAGAAGTCTATACTGTTAGTGTAACAAAAGAAGTCTATACTGTTAATGTAACAAAAGAAGTCTATACTGTTAGTGTAATAAAAGAAGTCTATACTGTTAGTGTAACAAAAGAAGTCTATACCGTTAGTGTAACAAAAGAAGTATATACTGTTAGTGTAACAAAAGAGGTCGTCTATACAGTTAGTGTAACAAAAGAAGTATATACTGTTAGTGTAATAAAATAAGTCTATACTGTTAGTGTAACAAAAGAAGTATATACTGTTAGTGTAATGAAATAAGTCTATACTGTTAGTGTAACAAAAGAAGTCTATACTGTTAGTGTAATGAAATAAGTAATCATTTACACTAAAGATGTCTTAACCCCTTTCCTGCATAAGTATGCTTTTTTACGCCCTGTAAAAGTCACTTTTTGAAGTATTGTGATAAGTAGAGCATTTGCTCCCAATGAGCAAATGCTCTATTTATCACAATGGTTTCAGAACTACAGAATTCTAAAAGAATTCCTTTTCTGTAGTAATGTTAATGCCCCTTTTCGGTATATTCATTCAAAGAGGTTGGATATAAAAATAGCCTATGCGGGAATGGGTTAAAGACAGTAGTCTTTACCATAGGTATCATAAAGGATGTACTGGTAAGTCATAAAAGAAGTAGGCATAACAACGTTTAAAAAGTGTTGTTTTTTTTGTCTTTACAGCTGCCAACTGCCAGACGATACAATGTTCACTGATCCTAACGTAATGTTCACTGATCCTAACGAGTCAGAATAGCGACAAGATGGCGACGAGACGTACTAGACACCACAGAAATGCTACTTTTTGTGTACTGTAGTAAAACAAAACAAATAAACATATACAGTAAATCCTTCTATTAACGACCTCTCAAAACGATGTTCAGCTTAATGCAGAACATGGGTAACCCATTCGTTTAATCATCTTCTCCATATATTCGAATCGTATGTCCTTACAAACAGAGTAGAACCAGATCAGACGACCACTACAGCAGCCTTCTGATCGGGACATGCTTTGTTTGCTTATACAGTGAACCCTCATTACAACGGAGGTGTTTGTTTCCAGACATTGTGCTGGTATAACGAGGTTGCCGTTATAACGAGTTTAAATATGAAAGGAACCATTTGGCCAGTTTTAAACTAGTTCTAACTGTTGATCGCTTAATGCAGAACACAAGAAGTGCAAAAAGCTCCCTAAGGGAGCTTTTCGCACTTCTTGTGTTCTGCATTAAGCAATCACCTGTGCTATTGGCATTGTACCTATTTATTCAGTGACTGTTTCAAAGAGTTAACGGTAATTTTGTTTCAATGCATACTGCTGGTATAACGAGGGTGCCATTGTAACGAATGTCGGTATAATGAGGATTCACTGTATAATGATATAGATATAATTCTACATTTTATGTCATTCTTAAACATGCTTTTGCTCATAGTTACAAATCAGTCGCTTTAAAAAGGTTCTACTGTAATTGAAATTGAATTTGGAAGTGTTCATTTTTCTACGTTCCAATGTTGTGGTTAGTTTTCCTTGGACGAAAACCCCCACCTACCCCATTTCTCCAGTCGTACCAGTGAACGTATTATACCCCAAACACACACACCTTCACAATTTTAGGGAGGGTGCATCACTATGTCCCGTCTTTTCGTCCGTCTGACTGTTGGTTAGTCTGTTGCTTATGCTTTATCCATGCTTCTCAGCAGCTCCTGATACATTATAGGAACTTCAACAGCAAGAGGATATGTGCACAGTATTGCATTATTCCGGCTGGGCGAGTTTTTCTGTCTAAGACCAAGGGTCCGAGCTAATAAAACTTCTGAGTACGAGTTCCTCTCAAGTATCTGATTGGTCAAATTTTGAGCAAGTTCAAACTTTGACCATCCAGATGCTTGAAAACGAACTCAAGGCGCCTTCAAAATGTTTTTATAACATCGGGCCGGGGATATTACCCCTTCTTCGTGGTCTCTTTAGAGGTGAGAGAGTGTGCTACTGTCTTCAAGGAGTTTCGACTGATGACTGTCGCCTGCGCCATTGTTTGGCTGATGCATCGTACATGTAAGATGCACACGTGTGAACATATTAATCATCTTTGCCCTTTGCCTCATAAGCACGACCTTGCTAACATTTGCAAACAGATTAAGCTCCATGCTTATAAAACATTTTAGTTGAGTCTGAGTTAGTTCTCAAGCTTTTGATTGGTCAGATTTGAGTTCTCAAGCTTTTGATTGGTCAGATTTGAGCCAAAGGCTCAAATCTGACCAATCAAAAACTTGAGAACGAAACCAGACTCAACTAAAAGTTTTATAAGCATGGACCCTGATTTAGATGCGACGCCAAGTAACTCTGCATCTCATTATGATACAATCTGTTTGACACTCGATCGTTATTTTCGCTGAAGTTTTAACCAATCTAAGAAAAAAAACCTGTAGCGAATCAAATTATGAACAAACAGGTTAACGGTAAAAGTGTTAGAGATGAGGTCTTCTTGGCACAGCGCTGCATTGGTGTGTCCCTGTGGTATATTAATGTAAGAAATACCAAGCGAGGTTTTACGCAAGTGTAAAATGGCTGCGTAACACGTGTTTAAGCAGGATAGAAGAAACAATATTGTTTAGTACATTTAATTAATAGATACATTGGGAAAACATGACTGTAATGTAAAAAATAATAGCAGAAACGGGTTAATGTTTTAATGAGCCATGATGCATAATATCCGTGTATGACACCAATAATACATAAATTATTACGTCACAGGTCATTGTTATTCATTTGCTGAAACACACTGACGTAGAAACCATTATCACATTAAGTGATGTTTACAAGTAAAAATAACTTATGATAAATCACAAAGCTTCTAGCACCATACGAAATTCACCCCAATACCATCAAACACTTCACATAACTCATGCTAAATAGGCATACAAACTCCCATACTTACAGTCTACATGAAATTATTTGAATAGGTCGACTCAATGCTCATTAACTTTTTCACTTATATTGTCCCCAAATTAAGAACAGGTTAGTAGTATAAGATATACATTTAAGATTACATGCACAATGGTGAAATATGCAAAACGGCCAACAAAACCACGAGTAATAAAAGGTCTAAGCTAAATAACTTTACCAAAGCCAAAATACAAACAATGGACTTATATTTTTATGTACAAAATGGTTTTAAAGCAAAAGCACGTAAACTAAGGATGCCAAGAAAAAATGAGAGAAAAATATTTTTGGCTTCCACCTAGGATCGAACCCACGGCCTCACGTTACTATAACCCCTAGAGCACGCTGACGGATATGACTGAGAGTGTGATTTTAATCAGTTATACCTAATTCATTAGCATTGGGTCATGGCAGAAAAGAAAGAAATAACTCCGACAAAAATATGTGCCCCCGCTAGGAAAAATATATATGAATCAAAATAAATAAATATATATAAATAAAAACTAGTCTCACAGTAAACCATGGTTATTAAAAAGATTGGCTTTTTATAGAAACATAGGAACGCAGTAAATCATGGTCTTTACTCAAACCTGTATAAGGTTGGGCTGCTTTCGCAGCCCAAATGACTTTATGAATATTAATTACATTATTGTTTATAACGGCATATGAGCACAGGACATGTTGGCACAGGCAGACGCTGCAGAATCAGATCTATATTAAACCAATAAGCAAACAGAGCAAACCCTGGTCAGAAGGCTCCTATGTTTTTTCTGTCGAAATATTAGATCACAGCTATTCAAGTATTTATAAATTATATTATTTCCCTTTTTGAATGTTATCTTCATTGTAATATACAATAGAAAAAGGAATACTTTTGGTGATGATAGCATAATTAAAACTACTAAGTACGTATAAATGACTACGAGGGAATTAGTTAGTTGTTTGCTCTTGATAAAAATAGAAGCGTTTTAATAAATTCACGGTTTCTTTTATTTAAAAACCTTTGTTTTTATCATCGATGCACTTGTCGACCAAGTAAAAGTTAGCATTTGGTTAATGAATAAATTATATGAATGAACTTAATTTTGTGAAAAGAAATAAGGACTTATCCTTCTTTGAAGAGTAGCAAAGGGAAATAAACAACTAATGTTCCTCAATACAGTATGCGCAAACGCAAGAAAACATAACCTTTTCTCCGTTTATCTAAACAGACGTTTATTTTTTGGTGAATATTTTATTGAATAAATCATTTGGAAAAATAGAAAAAAACAACTAATTTTCACTGACACTGGGAGCGTTAACTGAGTATACAGTATTTTAATATAATTATCTTTAAATGCAGTAGACGAAAATGAAACAGCGTCTTTAGGATCTTTCAGATCTATTTTACTCTTCAAAGATGTTTAAATGTATCTGTGGGAGAACACAAAGAAAGTACAGGTAACATATCTTTTTATAAAGCAGTGATAACAAATGGACAGTGTATTATACAAGACATTGTACCACAATTAAACAACTCAAAACCCTCCAATGAGAGACTGTAGAATTAAGTGAATAATTTGATCTTCTCAAAGTATTTTTTATTTCCAATGCAAATAATTTTGGCACCAAAATATGAATTGTTTTACAGTTTTACTAGGAATTACGGATACTTTACAGATAGTATTCTGAATTCGCTAACAGTGCATATTCTGATATGCGGGCTCATAAAGAATGCCCTAATGAACTTATTGGTCAAGCTTTCATGGCCAAAACGACAGGTTCATATGATATTGAATAAGTATTGTCCATTTGGTTTTACTAATCCTCAGGCCACATTCCTCCAAATAAAAAATGTCAAAAAGGCTCCAACTGATATATCGGTCGAGTGATCATGACTAAAATCACAGGTGCACAATGCCATATGATGACAAAGAAGTATACAAAGCTTGCGAAAGATTCATAGAAAGATGACCGAAATTGCTCCAGACAAAACCGGACAGACCGATGAACGGACAGACAGACTGATCAACAGACAGAGTGATTGCAGTATACCCCCTCAACTAGTTGGAGTGGGGATAATAACAGTTAAAACCATGGGAACAAACATCAGTATTTTGCACATAATCTAAAATGAATTGCACATAAATCGTTGTGGTTGAGTGTGGTTATGTTAAATCATAAATGTTTTAGTATGATTTGTAACTCGGGAGGGTCCATGTCTGGTTAATAGAATATATTCCATTGCATATTCTATTATATTCCAATAAACCTAATTTTATCCTTTATTACGTCACCGGAGAAGCCTGGTGACTGGATAAATTCCAACACACAGAAAACATTTTTTTTCATAGAGCTACAAGCAACGAGTCAGATGTGAACGCATACAGGGCCAACACCGTAAGTCAGACAGATTTATATTAAAGCATTTTGTCTCCTAGGCAATGGCGCTTGATAGACATCGTCATCGTTCTGTTTGATATGTAGATCTACAATAGTTATTTATAATAACTGGTTGATTTGTACAATAGTTATTTAAAGAAACCTATTTACGATCCGGTGCCAGTATTCTTATGTAAAACAGCAAAGTAGACCCTTGTCAAACGGTGCCTGTATATAGCAACTGTCTGATAAGAAACTGCTGCAGACCTCTCTTTTTGATTATTTTTAAAGGAATCCAACTTGTTAACTCTTGATGACACAGACTACCTTTACAGCCAGTTTTTAGTCAAAATGAGAAGCCGAGTAACTCACCGTCTCAATAGGAGCTAAACGGGTTGACATTCAGATAGTATTTATCAATACACATGAACAAAAAATCCGACTTCCACAAGTTAACCCATTCCCCCATATTGATGCCTTTTGACGCCTCTGTAAAAGTCACTTTGTGAAACCATTGTGATAAATAGAGCATTTGCTCCATAGGAGCAAATGCTCTTTTTATCACAATGGTTTCAAAACTACGCAATTCTGGAAATGTCCTTTTCCCTAGTAAATGATCCTTTTTGGTAGATTTATTCAAAGAGGTAGATCTAGGATCTAAAATAGCATATGCGGGAATGGGTTAAGGAATGTGCCCTTTTTAAATGCTATAATAATGCAGTTAATTCAGTCTTGCTCTCTGCTCATGTTCCAGACACCTGTCTTCAAATGTATAAACATTTAAGCACTCTGCTATATATATAGGAAAGAGAATTAATCCTTTAAACGATGGTCCGTCATTTCTTATCGGAGTTTTAAAAGTCAAACTTTTGAGAGGATTTTGATTGACAAACAGTATAGACCCTGATCAGAGGGCTTTGATTTACATCTACAGATGAATTTCGATATTTCGAATTTCAAGGGACCATACAAATCAGTTCGAAATAACAGAAGTTCGAGTCACCCGATTTATGATCTGACCTACACCTCAATGCAGGTCTGAAGGAGCTTTCAGCATTACTTCCGACTTGCATTAAGCTGTCACATGTGTTTCTAGAGGTGTAGTGATACATTTTAGAACAGTTCTATAATTGTAATGTTGGAAGGACCGAACTTTTAGTACGAGTTAACCAGAAGTTCGAGTTATCCGAGTTCGAGACATCGAAATTCAACTTACATAGTCTGCAAATGACGGAACACGTGTGTCCCGCACACAAAGGGTTATGACAACAAAAGTTCGGAACATGTGATTTCTTTTCAAATTTTGATAACTTCCGCCTCGCCAAAAGTAGTAGAAGTATACTACATGTACATGTATATGTTTCAGCAGAAATTGCGATTTAGGACAATCACCGATTCTCCTAGGACAAATTGCAATCGCAATCTCTCCTAGGACAAACTCCGATCCTCTTTTTAAATAATTCATAATTATGTGCTGCTTGGCATGTTTTGAATATAGACTTGTGATCTTAAAAAAATATGTTCTTCCAGTAGAATTGTAGATTTTCTTTGTAGAGTTAAAGTGTCATATATAACACTAATAATAAATTCTTCTAGTAGAATTGTACATTTTCTTAGAAGAATTCAAGTGTCATATCTAAAACTACCAATAAATGCTTCCAGTAGAATTGTAAATTTTCTTGATAGAATTAAAAGGTTTTTCCTTGGACGGACTATGGTCGGAATCTGTACTATAGTAGAATCGTCGATTGTCCTTAGGGTGTATTAGGATCAGAGTCTGAGATCACAATTTGTCCGAGGATAATCGACGATTGTCCTGTATCGCAATATCTACTGTGACATATATATTGGAGATTTTTCGGTCATTTTTATTATACAAAATAACTAAAAGTGTAGGACACTAACCATGATATACGTATTCTCAACCAAACAGCTTGCTCAACGGATATAATCGGTCGGCTGGACATTGGGTTTTCTTAAGATCTGATCTGATTGGTATGCTTAGTGTGTATTTGAAAGGTAGCTGAAACTGAAATCTAGAGCAGACGACAAGTTTGAAACAGACGACAATATTTACGCAGCGCTTTAGTTAACACTCTGCACGTTCACTTTCCACATTAACCATTTACGCCATACTTACGCCTTCCACGCCTTTGCAAACAGAGTAGACCCAGATCAGACGGATCCTATAGGAGCCGTCTGATCAGGGTCTGCTCTGTTTGCTTATGATATAATATGAGTCTACAGTTTCTGCCATTGTCAAAAAAAACAAACTGTACCCATGCGCTATTATAACAATTAATCTAGTTAATATTCACGATGTCATTATTTCTTATATGAATATTCATGGAATGATTTAAAGGGTTAAGTTACCGTCACCTGCCAAAATGTCGCCTGCTACAAGTTTCAAAGTTTTATCCAAATATAACCAGGGTATGAAAGGTCTCATCAGCGGTACATTCATGATACGTACCATGAGATTCTCAACTAACACTCAACAATAAGTTAATGCTATTCAGTAAATATAGTTATGCTACTTGTTTTAGTTTAACCGGCCGCACCCTATAACCAATATTTTGCCAGGTACATGTAGTTTTACTTCAAGAAGTACTTGAAATTCGGGTAAAATATCTTAACCCTTTCGGCGCCAAATTTCTAATTGTCGTCTGCAATCCAAGTTTGTTAAATCATTCAGTAAAATAAGGAAATGAGATAAATAAATGCAACTTTCAAAGGAATAAAGCACATATATAGAACTAGAGACTGAGACAAATAGTGAAGTCCCTGATCAGACGCCGCCCTGAAAAGGCGGCGTCTGATCTGGGACTGCACTATTTGTCGTGGTGGATTTACGCGACTGTGGCGGTGAAAGGGTTAAGAACAATATATCGGTATCAGGAATACTCAGCCGACTACAATCGTTTTGCAAAAATTTAAACGAACAATATGCACCAAGTTAACGAGTATTAATCAACACTTTGGTTGTGACACCGATTATTCTTTAAGCAAAATAACTACTTCATTTTCTACTTTATTTTGCTATGTCACTGTTTTGTATATATCTAAGGAAACGGCCAATGATAACGTTGTAATAACGTGTAGCCTAATCCCCTTGCACACGTTACTATGCAAATAAATACAGTAAAACCTCTCTATAACGGCACTAAATTGTTTTAATTAGTTGGTATTTAGGGCAGGTGGCTGCTTAAAGCAAGGTGAAAGTAAAACAGAACGCTCCTATAGGAGCGTTATGTTTTACTTTCATCTTGCTTTAAGAAGCCACCTGCCTTTAACACAAAATACTTTATGTAATTAGTGGGCGTTATAGAGAGGTTTTACTGTTTGTTTAAACTAAACTAACGGTGTCATTGTTGGTCATGATGTGACACCGTGTTACTCGGCGTCGCATCTAGACCCAAACGGGTCGCATAAAAAAAACTTATCACAAAATCGCCACTAGCGTGTAGAGTTTAATGGCGGAATCAATAAATTGTACAAGTCTCTTTTGGCAAAGTATCGGTGTATCGATTGCAACAGAACCTCTTCAAAAGTGGCCACTTAATGAGTAAATATTGGAGCTTTTTAAAATCAGGTTGCTGCCTAATTAAGAGTGAATGAGGTGCAGAAAGCTCCTATGAGAAATTACGATGTGCAGCGTTCAGCTTGCACCCATTTTATGGCCGATAGTTACACTTAGTTTAAGTGTTCGTTTTAGATTGGTTACGATGTACCTATGACTGATCAATGTCTAGATTGAGTAGCCCAGGGCATTTTTCAAATATTCGTACAGTAAACTCTGTCTAAAGTGACCATAGAAAAGAAAAATCTAATTATGGATATTCAATTCAGGTGGCAGTTTAATGCATGATGATAGTAACACAGAAAGCTCCTATTGGGATTTTCTGTATTATTTTCGTCCCGCATTCAGGTACCACTTGCTTATAAATTATCTATGTTTATTCATAAAATGGTTGCTTTAAGGAGGGTTTACTGTATTTTACATGACAGAGGTGCAAACTTTATTAAAATAAGTATGACGGAAGACTGAACTGAAAATTTTGGAAAGGATCATGTTTAACTGTCAATGGTCGTGTGTGTATACTTATGGGTGCTTTAGGTAGTTCAGTGGATAAGCCATGTTTCGCTGAACGCAATCAGAGGAGTTGGAAGCAAAAATGTTCATCCGTTACGGATACTTGCATCATTTTCAGATGTAAACATGAAGATTGTATTGATAATTGTTATTTTTCTTGCTGTTGTGGATGGGGAGAGTTTCGATGGCAAAGGTGTTGATGGGAAAAGAACATTCGAGGCACCGGATATAGTTGATGGCCGAGTGGTATTTCCGGCGGAAGTAGAAACTCCAAAGAACACGATTACGTCATTAGCTGGTGGATTAGACGCGCCTAAATTAACAGAATGGAGTTACGAGGAAAGCGAATGTGAGATCTAATAAGTCACTAATGCAGTCTGAAATACTTGGTTGACAATGAATGCAAAAACAACCAATCAATATTCAAATTAACCTTTTGAATGTTAATCCTTTCGGCGCTAAATTTTCAAATGTCGTCTGCAACCTATTTTTGTTTAATCTTTCGGTAAAATAAGAAATTGAGATAAATAAATGCAAATTTCAAAGGAACAAATCACAAATATGGAAATAGAGTTTGAGACAAAAAGTAAAGTCCCTGATCAGACACCGCCTTGAAAAGGCGGCGTCTGATCTGGGACTGCACTATTTGTCGTGGTGCATTTTTGCGAGATTGGCGGTGAAAGGGTTAATGTAAAAAACAATGACACCATGATTATGTATAAGCTATAGTTTTATACTGACATACGCACACGTGACTTTTTGGTATTGGTAGAAATTATATAGCCATATTTATTATATTTTTCATAAGCAAACAGAGCAGACCCTGACCAGAGGGCTCCTCCAGGATGCGCCTGGTATAGATCTACTGTGTAAGGCATGAACAAGCGGTTGCATTAACAAAAGGGTTGAGAAATGATAACGTGGGTGATTAAGTAATTCACTGAGTAATTCATGCTCGAGAGCCCCAGGCAGAGTGACCGAACCTTAAAGTACTCTTTCCGCACCGTAGGCAAACGTGTGACAGTCTTTAACCCTTACAACGCTGAAATTTCAAATGGACTATTCCAAAATTCAAACAGGTCAAGCTAAGGTGAATATTTTGGGATTTCCCTAAAGAAAAGTGTAACATGACAAACAGTGCAGACCCTGAGGAGAGGGTTCCTATAGGAGCCCTATCATCTGGGTATACAATGTTTGCAAAGGACATTAGTGACTCGTGCCCCGCACTTTAAGGGTTAAGAATAAAATTCGGCGTTTAATCAAGAACAAAACTGTTGGACACTCTGATGATGTGATAACCTCGGCAAATAATTTGAATCCAGATGAGATGCCGAGTGACTCGTCGACTCATCAAGATACAAACTGTTTGACACACTCACGTCGTTATATGAAAAGAAATGGAGGAGACTTATGTTTTTTAGAATTGAGACAGACAACACTATCTGCAGACGAAATATACTCAGAATGAATTAGACTGCAGCTGTCGATGTACATATACCTGCTTCAGAAACATGACAACCAGGGGCCACTTCTCCCCTGTCCGTCTATCCTCTGTCCACCTGTCTGTGTGTCTGTCTGTCAGGCATCTATCTCACATTTTGTTCGTCACACTTCTGCCGACAGGTGAAACACATGTTCCATGTAGCACCCTTTTCTTGAGAGACAATCTAGTTCGCACCAATGTATACCCCTGTCATGATAATAATGACAGTCTGCTCTAGCTGAACGTGTGAAAGTGCATGTGTACGTATGTATGTGAATTAGAAAAGTTCAATTGTATTCTAGATATGTTCTTGACTTGCAAGTAATTTTGGATGGCCGCTGTACATAGGTTTAACCCATTTATACTCAAAAAAAGATTTACATTAACCCTTTCACCGCCAATTTCGCCTTTATTCACCACGACAAATAGTGCAGTCCCAGATCAGACGCCGCCTTTTCAGGGCGGCGTCTGATCAGGGACTTCACTATTTGTCTCAATCTCTATTTCTATATATGTGCTTTGTTCCTTTGAAATGTGCATTTATTTATCTCATTTCCTTATTTTACTGAATGATTTAACAAACTTGGATTGCAGACGACAATTAGAAATTTGGCGCCGAAAGGATTAACCAGTTCCTTCCTAGTGACGCATGTTTGCGGCTCTGTAAAAGCCACAGATTGAAACCATTATGATAAATAGGGCATTTGCTCCGTAGGAGCAAATGCTCTATTTATCACAATGGTCTCAAAACTACACAATTCTAAACTTCTCCTTTCCTATAGTTAATGCTCCTTTTCGGTAGATTTATTCAAAGAGGTAGGGTCTAAAAATAGTCTAGGAAGGAAGGCATTAAAGGGGTCCTCTGATCACTGCATGCTCTGTTTGTTTCACAAAATTATTTTCCAAAGACATCTCGTAGAAATACTCCGCAAAATAGAAATTAAATTCAAATTTATTCAGAATATGACATGCATATTAGGACGAGTTTACTAAGAAACGCATGCTGAAATGCGTTGATTCCATTTTCATTTTCTTCTGTACAGTAAAACCTCTCTTAACCGGACGTTAAATTTAGTATAGATATCAGTCTTGGGGACAGATGGCAGCTTAATGCAGGGTGAAAGTCACGCGGAAATCTTCTCTAGGAGCTTTCTGCATGACTTTCACCCTGCATTAAGCAGTCACCTGCCTAATATTATTTAAATTATTTTCGACTAGAATTCTGATTGGAGAGGTTTTACTGTACTATCTGTTGGTATTGAAATAACGTACTAGATTTTTATAGAACCATTCTAGAAATAGTTTAACCCTTTCCCTGTTACATATTCATGTGAGAAATAATGACGTTTTGAATATCAATTAGATCATTTTTTATAAAGGCAGATGAACACATGCCATTTTGGCTCCGGCAGAAGCTGTAGAATCAGATGTTAATTACACCATAAGCAAACAGAGCAGACCCTAATCAGACGGCTCCTCTAGGAGCCATCTGATATGGGCGTACTCCGTTTGCAGATACGCAGAAATGCGCTTACATAAGGTAAAGTGTTGATTCAGCTGACATTCAGAGTCTATCAAGAAATTTCAATTGCGATTTAGGTTGGAGGAAAATCTACTTAATACAGACCGAAGTACATTAAAATAAACCTTTAAGCAATATTCGATGTTTTATGCATTTCCGATAAATAATGTTATTACCACTATGTCATGAACTATTTACTCCCATTTTCTTTACACCAAACTGTTTTAAGCTTTGATCCTATCCATTTTATACAAACTCTCCTCCAGATTGAAATATTGATCTTATCCATTTTATACAAACTCTCCTCCAGATTGAAATATTGATCCAATCCATTTTATACAAACTCTCCTCCAGATTGAAATATTGATCCTATCCATTTTATACAAACTCTCCTCCAGATTGAAATATTGATCCTATCCATTTTATACAAACTCTCCTCCAGATTGAAATATTGACCCTATCCATTTTATACAAACTCTCCTCCAGATTGAAATATTGATCCTATCCATTTTATACAAACTCTCCTCCAGATTGAAATATTGATCCTATCCATTTTATACAAACTCTCCTCCAGATTGAAATTTTGATCCTATCCATTTTATACAAACTCCCCCAGATTGAAATTTTGATCCTATCCATTTTATACAAACTCCCCCAGATTGAAATTTTGATCCTATCCATTTTATACAAACTCTCCTCCAGATTGAAATTTTGATCCTATCCATTTTATACAAACTCCCCCAGATTGAAATTTTGATCCTATCCATTTTATACAAACTCCCCCAGATTGAAATTTTGATCCTATCCATTTTATACAAACTCCCCCAGATTGAAATTTTGATCCTATCCATTTTATACAAACTCCCCCAGATTGAAATTTTGATCCTATCCATTTTATACAAACTCCCCCAGATTGAAATTTTGATCCTATACATTTTATACAAACTCCTTCAGATTGAAATTTTGATCCTATATATTTTATACAAACTCCTCCGGATTGAAATTTTGATCCTATCCATTTTATACAAACTCTCCTCCAGATTGAAATATTGATCCTATCCATTTTATACAAACTCCCCCAGATTGAAAGTTTGATTCTATACATTTTATACAAACTCTCCTCCAGATTAAATGTTGATCCTATCCATTTTATACAAACTCCTTCAGATTGAAATATTGATCCTATCCATTTTATACAAACTCCTTCAGATTGAAATTTTGATCCTATACATTTTATACAAACTCCTTCATATTGAAATGTTGATCCTATCCATGTTATACAAACTCCTTCATATTGAAATGTTGATCCTATCCATGTTATACAAACTCCTTTATATTGAAATGTTGATCCTATCCATTTTATACATGAGGGGTTCCTGTAACAGAAAAGTATGCCGATGAAAACATTTGACATTAATTAGGACAGCACACAGTGCAGAGCCTCACCAGGAGCCCTCTGATCTGGGTCTATACTTGTTGTTGTGTCCAATTTATGGGATCAATGGAGTAAATTGGTTAACCCTTTCCTCCATGAATATTAATGTAAGAAATAATTACGTCATGAATATTATTTTTTTATAATGGCACATGGATAGGAATTTTTGGTCATGGCAGATACTGTAGAATCGTATAACATAGAATCTTTATTATAGTGTAAGCAAACAGAGCAGACACAGATCTGACGGCTCCAACAGGAGCCGCCTGATCTGGGTCTACTCTGTTTGTAAAGGCGTAGACAGGGTTAAACACAGATTCTTCTATCTTATCCAATAAATGTCATGATATCTGCCCTAGGTCATCGTTCTTTTTACATACCTTAATGTCGTAACCCTTTTGGTGCCAAATTTCTAATTGTCGTCTGCAATCCAAATTTTGTTGAATCATTCAGTAAAGTAAGGAAATGAGTTAAATAAATGCAAATTTCAAAGGAATAAAGCACAGATATAGAAATAGAGATTGAGACAAAAAGTGAAGTCCCTGATCAGACGCCGCCTTGAAAAGGTGGAGTCTGATCTGGGACTGCACTATTTGTCATGGTGCACTTATTCGACATTAGCGGTGAATGGGTTAAATTATTTCAAAACAAAAGTCTTGCAACAGACGGTGTAGAGAAAACGACTTATTTGTTCCTTGTTCGTTTTTGTTACAGTTGGCCTCAAGTTGCTGATATTAGGAGGGGAAGCTGCTCAGCAGCTTCAATCATTTCGAGAAAGTACGTATAAAGTCATTGTGTCATATCAGTTTTATGAATAATGATGAAGCTCTAGAAAAACAACAACCGTGAAAAAAACCCGTTATTTACCGGGTCAATATTCCTGATCAGAAAACTCCTATAGGAGCTGTCTGATCGGGTCTACTCTGTATGCATACGCACAAAGCTTTAAATGTGAATACGGACTGAATGTTGCGATCAGTTTGGATTTGCTAATAAGGTTTCTGCAATGGAAACAATGGTAACAATGTTGACATTAACTATAACATAGGATTAACCTGCTATTCACGATTTGTAGACATTTTTTATCCAAGTGAGACTGAGGAGCTCTGTGTTTCACAGATGCAAGCTATTTGACATATAGTCAATGGTTTCTCGTAGTTTGAACGAATGGGAGGTAAGTGATATACCGTTTGCAGCAAATTTGAGATTCATTATTTTGCAGAAGTGTTTATTATAAAGCTTTAATACTTTACCTGATAAATATTTATGTAAGAAAAAATGACATAATAAATATTTTAGCTGTATTTTACAATGTTATATGGACACATGACAAAATTGTAGAATCCGATCTATGATGTTACGAAACCTGATTATTAACCTTATAGCTTGCTCGGCAATTTATTTTCACACAATGTTTCACCCGCTATATTTTCAAAATTCAAATTATAATCAGTTTATCTACCAAACATCGACAAGGATGTTAAGCGGATGATTAACCCATTACCTGTTGAATATTAGTGTACTAAATAATGACATAATGATAGTTCTGATCTGGTTTTACTCTGTTCGCAAATGCATAAAAAGACATAGTTACTGAGTAAAGATTTACACTCATTGAGAATGAATGATATTACGCTCACATCAAATTATTTATCCAGGTTCCGATGTGGGATCCATCCTGGTGGACGTGTGCCGTGACTGTATGATCTCGCTTAACATTGCCTGTATCAACCAGTTCTGTAAACTGTACAACCTCCAGCCTCATCGTAAGTGGAAGCAAACCGTCACGCAACATTAAAACTTTTACAGTAAACCCCCTCTAAACCGGTATAAATATCGATCTTAGAGACATGTCTGCCTCTAAACCGGTATAAATATCGATCTTAGAGACATGACTGCCTCTAAACCGGTATAAATATCGGTCGTGGAGACAGGACTGGTGACAACTTAATGCAGGTCGAAAGTCATGCAGAAAGCTACTCTAGGAGCTTTCTGCATGACTAACCCCTTGCATTAAGCAGCCGCCTGCATTAAAATACATGTATCTAAATTCGTCTCTAACAGAATAATTCTCTACTAGCAGCTTAATGCAGGACGAAAGTCATTCAGAAAGCTCCTCTAGGAGCTTTCTGTATGACTTACACACTGCATTAAGCAGTCATCTGATCTAAAGTACAAATGTATCTAAATTCTTCTCTACCAGAATAATTCTCCACTAGAATTCCGGTTTAGACGTGTTTTACTGTACTCGATGATTATGCATGCCAGGGTCCATGCTTATAAAACTTTTAGTTGAGTCTGAGTTCGTTCTCAAGTTTTTGATTGGTCAGATTTGAGCCTTTGGCTCAAATCTGACCAATCAAAAGCTTGAGAACTCAAATCTGACTAATCAAAAGCTTAAGTACGATCTCAGACTCAACTAAAAAGCTTTATAAGCATGGACCCAGATTCCACCCATTATGGATATTGATTAATCTAATTATTGTACTAAACGTACAAACAAAGGGAATTAATTGGTATGATGCCAGGGTCCATGCTTATAAAACTTTTAGTTGAGTCTTAGTTCGTTCTCAAGTTTTTGTTTGGTCAGATTTGAGCCTCTGGCTCAAATCTGACCAATCAAAAGCTTGAGAACTCAAATCTGACTAATCAAAGGCTTAAGAACGATCTCAGACTCAACTAAAAAGCTTTATAAGCATGGACCCAGATTCCACCCATTATGGATATTGATTAATCTAATTATTGTACTAAACGTACAAACAAAGGGAATTAATTGGTATGATAAAGAAAATCAGGTCTGTAGCGTGTTAGTAAACAGAGGAGGCGCTGATCAGACAGATCCTACATTAGCCCTCTGATCTGGGTATACTCTGTTTGCAAAGGCGTGAAAAGGTCTATCTATGGAGTAAATGGTTTATATCGTTTTGTATTTCCCTTAAAAGATCAAACGGGGTGTGTGTGACGTTGTAGCAACGTTACATGTCGCACCGACGATTAAAGTCGCATAAGACGTTATGTCACAAGGCTGACGCTAAATGTCGGAACCAACGCTTAATGTCGCAAAACCTGACATCGCTAAATGTCGAAACAAATTGTACTGCCGCTATATGTCGCAACATCAAAGCTAAATGCCGCACTCCTTTATAAGCACTCGTCTGTTGTATTACTGCAACGTATCTCGGAACAGTGATCAAGGGTTTAACGGGATGAACCGGGTACAACCAAAAAGGCATAATCTTACTGTGCCGGTTTGAGATGCTGGTGTATCCCGGTTCAGTGATTCGGGATGAACCAGGGTTCAGTTTAAACATACAGTAAAACCTCTCTATAACGGCCACTAAATTACATCAAGTAGTTTGTGTTAAAAGCAGGGGGCTGCTTAATGCAAGGTGAAAGTAAAACAGAACGCTCCAATAGGAGCGTTCTGTTTTATCTTCACCTTGGTTTAAGCAGCCATCTGCCCTAAATAACAAATAATTAACACAATTTAGTGGCTGTTATAGAGAGGTTTTTCTGTATTTTATCTCATTCAACTTACAAACATGAAAGATAATTTATATTGCAATGCTATGCAAAACAGGGTTTAACAACAATTGTGCCAGAAGCAGACAGTTCTAAAAACATTACCAAGACCCTTCTCTTTCCCGGACTAAATTATATTAAATGAGATGTGAACTTAATATTCACGGTTCACCATTGTTCTTGACTACATGTATATAAAATGTTAAATATGATTTACGTCGGGATCTTAATCTAGGGCATGAATACTACGAGAAAGTGGTTATAAAGGAGTGTGGTATTTAGCGTTGATATTGCGACATATAGCGACAGTGCAATTTGTTTCGACATATAGAGACAGTGTAATTTGTTGCGACATTTGGTGTTGCAGATATGACATATACCATCAGGAGGTTTTGCGACATTTATACATTGCCAAATGAATATTCATTTAAGCTATATTTTGATAATGACATATGAACAAAGCATATTTTCACCGCCGATGTCGCATAAATGCACCACGACAAATAGTGCAGTCCAAGATCAGACGCCGCCTTTTCAAGGCGGCGTCTGATCAGGGACTTCACTTTTTGTCTCAAACTCTATTCCTATATACGTGCTTTATTCCTTTGAAATTTGCATTTATTTATCTCATTTCCCTATTGTACCGAATTATTCAACAAAAATTTTGATTGCAGACGACAATTAGAAAGTTGGCGCCGAAAGGGTTAAGTCGCAAACCTTGTTTAATACATCAAGTTTATAAACTTGAAGTGTCAGCAAAGTATCGAAAATGCTTTATTTTGATAGGTAAAATGTCCAGATTGTTAGAACAGTGAGGGGGCTGTCGTATTTGAAGATTTGAAAATGAAGAACGTAAGATGTCACATGTCCGACTAACTTTGCGACTTACAATCCACTGCATCTTTAAGTGCGACACGGGTTCATCTTTAATTAGATCTATATAAGGTCGTGATACACATATATAAAGTGCAATGCTTTATACACGAGTGTGTTCAATATTATTTTAACTGATCTTTTAAAAGTAAGTGGTATGTGTTATGGACTAACCTTCAAG
This sequence comes from Azorinus chamasolen, assembly GCA_963576725.1. Classification (NCBI taxonomy): domain Eukaryota; kingdom Metazoa; phylum Mollusca; class Bivalvia; order Cardiida; family Solecurtidae; genus Azorinus; species Azorinus chamasolen. The sequence goes on from OY755249.1 coordinate 30,653,056, forward strand.
CACGTGAACTGTATGTTTTCAGATTTTGTAACTGGCGTCTCCTTGCACGGCGACATTCTGTGCTCTCTTTGCAAACACGAGAATGACGTCAAGTGCACACTGGAATTCTGCCTGAACCCAGAACGAGACAAGAATGCCATCGAGAGCGGCATTGAGTGTATGCAAGGGTTCTGCAGGTGGCAGAAGGAAGCCGTTGTCAGCACCGGCTACAATAATTATCTAAACGCATGGTGGATGCCACAGTCCGTGTATGTGTGGGTGGACAAGGTGGCTCACGAGATCGCTGTGGCCTATCGTGACTTCATGAGCGTGAAGTCAAGTGTGATGGGCGCCATTGGAATTAATCAAGCGCCCCCACAGTAGTTACCTTCCTTTAATGACAAAAGATGCCACCAAGGAAGGTCTTCTATAGAAAACTTCTGAAGATGACATGTATTTTTATGTGTGTGTAGTGATGTTAGTACGTTGTGATTAGCCTACAATAGTGTACACCTAGCCCTTGGTAAAAAGTCACCAATGCGGCGGGGGTATTGTGGTCATATTGGATGTCAAATGTACAAAACGTTAAACAAAGAGTTGATTCTTTAAATGCCGAATTTTCCAAAATGTCCACCATTATAAAACAAAATAGAGTTCCTTCAGTTTGAAAAGGTACAATTTGCGACATGATGTTGAATGGCAAACAGTAACGAACCTGTTCATATCAAAAGTTTCCCCAAACATACAGATTTTGATAATCATAAGAATAAAAAATATGGATGGGTCCAGAATTTCCAGTTGGTCGAGTTTTCTTTATATAATATGGGAGGTTAGTAGCATTAACCATTTAACATATAATTAAAGCTTTTTCATGTCTTTGCAACCAGAGTAGACTCAGATCAGACGGTTCAGCATGCTTATGAAATCATATAGATATGATTCTGCCAGGCCAATAAATCCTGTAGTTAAATGTCATTATAAAAACAAACTAATTAATATTCATTATGCCATTAGTTCTTACATGAATATTCATGAGGTAAAGGGTTAAGTCCCTCTTCATGGTACTAATGTGAAGTTATCATCGGGTGAAGTTATCGGGCGTTGCATGTCATAGTGGGTAAATTTCCAGGTGATCTCATACACATGCGAATCACAAACTATCCTTAACCGGAATTCTAGTAGAGAATAATTAACATATTTAGGCAGGTCGCTGCTTAATGCAGGGTGAAATGCATGCAGAAAGCTGCCAGAGGAGCTTTCTGCATGACTTTACCCTGCATTAAGCTGCCACCTGTCTCCAAGGCCGATATTTATACTAAACTGAACGTCCGGTTTAGAGGGGGTCTACTGTAGTTCATTATTTAACCCTATAAACGGTGAATATTCGCGTGAGTAATAATGACATTATGAATATTCATTAATTAACTGACCGTTTATAATGGATTATGTATATAGGGAGGTTTTGCTGCGGCAGATTTCAGATCTATACTATGCCATAAGCAAACATAGCATACTCTTATCAGTCGGATCATGCAGGAGCCGTAAGGTCTGGGTCTTTTCTATTTGAAAACGTATTAAAACATCTCTATTAGGGAAAGGGTTAATATTCAGTGACATGTATTGATAAGATAAGTACAGTAAAACCTCTCTATAACGGCCACTAAATTACATCAAGTATTTTGTATTAAAGGCAGGTGGCTGCTTAAAAGCAAGGTGGAAGTAAAACAGAACGCTCCTATAGGAGCGTTCTGTTTTACTTTTACCTTGCTTTAAGCAGCCACCTGCCGTAAATACCATCTAATTAACACAGATTTAGTGGCCGTTATAGAGAGGTTATACTGTACAGTAATATGTTTAATGTAAAGCAAGCAGATGTGCCAGTTTATTTGTAGCTTTTAGTATTAGTGGAAAACAGAAACAAATTGAGGAGTCGCTCTCTGAGAAAATTTGTCTTATTGCAGAGAGAACAGTGTTGACCAAGATTATATATCTATGCCAGGACTCTGATCGCTGTGTGGGGAAACACATGGCAAAGTATTGCTCCGATGAATGACAAACAGTGCAGACCCTGATCAGACTCTACGTCTATGTCTACATTGTGGGTAATGCAATATATTGTTCTCTAGAGAGCGGGTTCATTTATATGATGGTACTTTTGTGCAGGTTATGTACAACAGTAATAAACATATGCATCAATATTTACAACATGCAGTGGAAATCTGACAGAGAATACTTCATATACAGAAGAACCCATGTTAGGCGACCATCAATCAAGAAAATGTCTAATTATGGGTCTGTAAGGCAGGTGGTAGTTTAATACAGGTCAAGAGCTCTCTGCATTACTTTTGACCGGTACTAAGCAACCATCTTTCTTTTTAAGATTACTGTGCCCAATCAATATAAGATCGCTTAACCCATTCCCTCATATTGATGCCTTTTGACGCCTCTGTAAATATTACTTTTTGAAACCATTGTGATAAATAGAGCTTTTGCTGCTATGGGAGCAAATGCTCTATTTATCACAATGGTTTCAATACTACACGCTACCAAAAATCCCTTTCTCTAGTAAATGCTCCTTTTCGGTAGATTTATTCAAAGAAGTTGGGTCTAAAAATAACCTATGAGGGAATGGGTTAAGACAGGTTCTACTGTACATGGCTATCCCCAATAAGACAGACTTAGTCCTTTACCAGGTGCAAATTAGAAATAGGAGCAAATGCTGTATTTGTCACATTTGGTTTCAAGACCATACTTCTAGTAAATGCTCCTTTTCGTGACATTTATTCAAAGAGGTTGAGTCTAAAAGTACTCTTTAGAAGGGGAATGAGTTAGTGTTAACCCTTTCCTCCATAAAAACGCCGTTCTACGCCTCTGTAAAACTCACTTTATGAAACCATTGTGATAAATAGAGCATTTGCTCCTATAGGAGCAAATGCTCTATTTATCACAATGGTTTCACAAAGAGACTATAACAGAGTCGTCAAAAGTCGTCAATAAGAGGGAATGGGTTAATGTGTGTGAGCACTGTCATTTTGGCAATTTGTGATGACTGTTTGAAACAGCAAGGTCAAGAGATATCTAATAACTCGAATCAAAACATGTGGACGAAAACACCTTTAATAAAACATAAGAAAAAAAAATCATCAAAAACAAGAAAGTATGGGACACGGATGCCCCCGCTGAACGAGATACCTGAATAAGGGAGATACGGTACAACTCACTATGTTTATACTGCAGGCCAACTATCAAATCATTCTAGCATACACAAGCCAAGAAATCTTTGACGAAAATGTTATAGGACGGACGTATGGACAAGGGTAAATTTTAATGCCCCGTCGCCTAAAGGCGAGGGCATAAAGATAAAGGAGATGACACTTTTAGAATTGAGTTCTTATCTCATTTCTATTTCTATGTTAACCCTTTACCCTATAAATACACATCCTTTCTATGCCTTTAAAAACAGAGCAGACCCATATCAGACGGCTCCCCAGGGTCTGCTCTGTTTGCTTATGATATAATATGGATATGGTTCTAGTTTCTGCCAAGACCAAATATTCCTGTGGCCATGTGCAATTTTGACGACTAATCTGATCAATATTTTGATATTTTTGTTACAGAATATTGATGGAGTATAGGGTTATGAAAACATGAACTGGAGTCCTTGCTGCCTAATCATAGCTTACAAAAGCTTTATTGCACTTTTTCTATTACAATTCATTTACTGAAAATCTTTATTGCACATTCTTTCTACTATATATCATTCACATATACTCGTCATTACCGATAATTCACTAACAATCTACACTGACATTTTTCATAAAATACAAGTAACTGAAACCCGGTTAACCGTTTCCCTTATGTAAGCGCATTTTTACGCATTTGCAAACAGAGTAGACCCAGACCAGACGGCTCCTATACGAGCCGCCTGATCAGGATCTTCTCTGTTTGCTTATGGTGTAATACAGCTCCGTTTCTACAGCTTCTGCATGAGCCAAAATATCCTGTGTTCGTATGCCATTATAAAAATAATCTTATTAATATCCATGACGTCATTATTTCCTACATGAATATACAACAGGAAAATGTTAAGCAAATCCTTTACACTGCAGATATTTCACTGAACATCTTCATTGCAGTCTTTGTTATACAGCTCATAAATCATTAATACAGTAAAACATCTCTATAACGACCACTAAATCGTGTTAATTAGTTGGTATTTTGTGCAGATGGTTGCTTAAAGCAAGGTGAAAGTAAAACAGAACGCTCGTATAGGAGCGTTCTGTTTTACTTTCACCTTGCTTAAAGCATCCACCTGCCTTTAACACAAAATACTTGATGTAAGTTAGTGGTCGTTAAAGAGAGGTTTTACTGTACTCCATTAATATTTACTTCATATAAACAACATAGATACAATACAACAGAATTGGCTTAGTTTTTATTGCATTTTGTCTTCTACGTTTGAACTTTGACTTATTGTCCTTTGTATGTTTCTGTCTACGCTGACCTTTACATAATTAAATGCAACCAATTAATTAGCGCAATTTATCCCATTCCCTCATATTGACGACTCTGACGACTCTGTAAAAGTCACATTGTGAAACCATTGTGATAAATCTATTTATCACAATGGTTTCAAACTACAAAATTCTAAAATTTTCCTTTTCTCTAATTATTGCTCCTTTTCGGTAGATTAATTCAAAGAGGTTGTATCTAAAAATAGCCTATGAGGTAATGGATTAAAAGAATCTTATTTACAAAGTCAGCCAGTTATTCCGCTAATACTGTCAAAGTTAATTTTTGTTACTTTTAGGGGAGGAAATTGTCGAAATATTGCCATGGAAACAAGGGTAACAGAAACCATTACATATGATTAACCCATTTGCTCCCAGTGGATTCTTCCATGCTTATATATTGGATTAGTCTATCTTTTATCTAAGGGATGTCTGGTCTAAATATTCATTTTTGTTTTGTTTTATATTGAATTTCCTATCAGCAAACAGTGTAGACTCTGATCAGACGCCGCAATATGCGGCGTCTGATCAGAGTCTACACTGTTTGCCTACGTCCCATATATGGGATTGTAGGAGCAAATGGTCAGAAAAAATGACATACATATTTATTAGAATGGTATATGAACACGTTTTTTTGGTCGTGGCAAAAAAAGGAAAATTGTAGAATCTGATTTATTTTATTTCATAAGCAAATATACATAGGGCAGCCTCGGATTAGACGGCTCCTACAGAAGCCGCCTGGTCTGGGTCTACTCTCGGTTACCAAGGTAACAAAACGCGTCTCTATCAGATTATGCTCACAACTTCTAATTCTTATCTCTAAATACATGGGTCATTTTCTAATGTAGGTCTTAGTACTATCTTATCATGTATAATGACCCGAGAATATAGAACGTTTATGGAAACTCGTGACAACGGTTTGGACGTACAAGACTTGAAGTAGATGATAAGACGCCCTAGAGTCAAACTGTTTTGCCCCTATCCTTCATATTAACGCAATTTCACGTATTTGCAAACAGAGTAGACGCAGATCAGACGGTTCCTATAGGAGCCGTCTTATCAGGGTCTACTCTGTTTGTTTATTACATGGCACAGATCTGATTCTACATTTTTGTCAAAGCCAAACAAATCTTGAAATGTTTACATTACAAATTTTCAGCTAATAAATATCCACGATGTCATAATTTCTTACATGAATGTCAAACAGGGAAAGAGTTAACTTACAATGACGAACCTGTGGCCATCTTTTCAAAAAGTGTGAACCCAGATGAGACGCCTCGACAGAAATCAAACTGTTTGATGCTGTTGCTGTTTTATGATACAAAACTGAAAGCAGTACAAACAATTAACCCTTTCGCTGCAAATGCCGGATCTGTGATTACCTATGCAAACAGTTTGGATCCAGATGAGACGCCGAGTAACTCGGCGTCTCATCAGGATCCAAACTGTTTGTTACTGTTACTATGTTTTTAAACAAAAATGTAGAAATTCAAACAAATTATTATTTGTAGCAGACGACAAAGTTAGCAGACGACATAATTTGGCAGCGAAAGGGTTAAAGCAGACGACAAATTTTTTTTAATGATGCAGACGACAATACTTGGCAGCGAAATGCTAACACTCTGATTGTGTTTTGTAAATGCGTTGGACTTGCAGACAACAATTAACCCTTTAATCGCCAATTAAATTGTGTCTGTTAATTTTATCGTCTGCTTTAGGTTTCAAAGTAGAGTTTGCTTCAATTTCTTGAACACTGACAATTTCCAAACAGTTTTGATCTTGATAACACGCCGGATCACTCGGTGTATCGTCTGGGACAAAACTGTTTGCAAAGGTTATCATTGATTCGCCAGTATTAACTAAGCAGGTCACGTGGTCAGTTTAATACAAAAGTAGTCGGCAAATGCGGCGCCAGTAAAACTTTTGATGGTTTCGACTTTGTTCGTAAGTGTCCGTAGCATCTCGGTTGTATTCGAGTTGTGTTGGTCATCTCCGTAGCCAACAAACATAGTCACGTGCCTCAAATCTGGCAATATTACTCTATTTCCAACCGAACCGCTTATGTCCACAGTACTAAGGTCAGGATTGCGATCAGAGACCTGAAATCAATAAATTACATCAACTGTATATTATTTAGTTATCGCAAGTACAGTAGACCTCCAATAATAAACATGAGTGTCTTTAACCCCTTCCCTCATATAACACGCAACTGCATATTTCACGAAACTGCAAAAAGAGTAGACCCAGATCAGACGGCTCCTGGATGAGCCGTCTGATCAGGGTCTGCACAGTTTGCAAATAGATCTGTTTCTTACTTTCTAAATATAGAACAGTGAAAGGGTTAAAAGCGTGATGTTGCTTAACCTCTTTCCCTGTTCTATGTTAATTCCAAATGTCAATACCTACTGAACATTCATGAACAAAATAGTAATATTGAAATATTGAAGATGTAATATCGTAGCCATTTCAGAAAGTAAAGAAACAGATCTACAAAATTCCATGAGCAAATAGAACAGACCCTGGTCAGACTGCTCCAGACTTAACCCTTTCCCTCATATAAACGTGTTTTCACGCATTTGCAAACAGAGTAGACCCAGATCAGACGGCTCCTAGAGGAGCCGTCTGATCTGGGTATGCTCTGTTTGCTAATTAAATTTGATAGATCTGTTCCTTTACTTTCTGAAACGGCTACAATGCCCCATCTTCCATATTTCTTTGTTACTGTTTTGTCCAGGAAGTTTTGTTCAGTAGGTATTGAAATTTGAAATAAACACAGAACAGGGAAAGGGTTAAGTGGCCTCTTCAGAGGGGTTCTGCTGTACATTTTTGTTTATGTTGTGTACGTTTGAAAATGGTTGTTCTGTCAGTCAGTGTGTATCAATAGGAGAACGAAATATCTGTCTTTAACCCATTTATACTCTGCTCTATTTGCAAAGGCGTTGAAAGTCATATTTATGGAGTTAATGGTTCCGCTACCACTTCCCTATAAGGCCCATTATCAAACCCCATGTTGGTGGTCACCTGAGAGAGGTTTTACGGCATTTCAAGGGTTTTGTGCAGAGTACAAGTGATGTTCCCCGAGATAAAACATGCCGAGGACAGATTACAAAACTCGTAACTACCATATATGGGATGGGATGAACTCGTGATAACCTTTGCTATCAGCTGGGATGAGACGCCGAAAGACGGTGGATCTGGACCTAAACTGTTTGACATGCGAGTATTAAACAGCAGTTTTCGAAACTTCTGTGGCGTTGGCCAATCAGAGTTGGTTATTCAGTTTTTCCTTTTCGTGAAGACTGGATTACTGCCGCCAAAATGAAACTGCGGTTTAAATCGGTTATACTACCAATGAGAAGTCTTCATGAAATAGACTGCGCGGAGCGTCACGCTCCGCGCAGTCTATTTCATGAAGACTTATCATAATGCAGTCTAACCTATATGTGGTTATCAATAAAAATGAAAGAACAGGCAAATGTGACAATTTTAGGAAACTTATTATTCTAACTGCTTAATCCTTTCCCTGTTCTATATTTATTCCAAATTTCAATACCTATTGAATATGCATGGCCAAAATGGATATATTGAAATATGGAAGGTGTCCAGAACATTGTAGTCATTTTAGAAACTAAAGAAACATACCTATCAAATTCCATTAACAAACAGAGCAGATCCAGATCAAACGGTTCCTATAGGAGCCGTCTGATCTGGATAGTACCTGTTTGCAAATGTATTAAAATGTATTTATATGAAAGAAAGGGTTAAATTAATCAATGGAATAATATAGTTCAATTCTATGTTTACATGTAGAAACAACAACTTACTATAACAATACTGTCAATTTCCAAGTCATTGGTTTTCAGTTTCCAGTGTACAGGGTAATGACTGGCAAGAACAAATGAAATCGGCGCCTCCTTGGCCCCGCTGACGTTCACAATTGTTTGTTTGGCGAAATGGTTACCATAGATACTGATCACATGAGTTTCCGTCAGCGACTGTGTTTCTGTTCTACAGGTATATACAGGCTGTGGGGTGTTCCTAATGTATGCCTTTGCAGAACCATTCATTGATTTGTGTATGGTACAAAGGTTTGCAATCGCTGAAATTAGAAATACATGAACATTCAAAGCGTCTCTAATTCCATTTTTAAACCACAGTTTTCGAAAATTCTGTGACGTTGGCCAATCAGAGTTGGTTATTCAGTTTTTCCTTTTTAATGAAGACTGGATTATTGCCGCCAAAATGAAACTGTGGTTAAAATCGGTTAGACTGCCAATGACAAGTCTTCATGAAATAGACTGGCTTCGCTGATGTTCCACGCAGTCTATTTCATGAAGACATGTCGTAATGCAGTCTAGTCTATACAAAGACAGATTATGATTCCATGCTAAAATGAGCATCAGTACACCGCAAACCGTGTAGAACACGATCAACTTTCGCGTTAAAACTGCGACGCCTCGACGCGACTTCTGCAATTCGACTTTCATCGGACAAAAAGCGTCTATTCAAATCAATGTCAACTGGTCAATATGGCGACTGACCTGGGACGTCACTGTTTTTATGAGTCGAAAGATTGGGTGGCTCAAAGTTGTACACAGTTTATATTTGAAATGAGCAGTGAAGCATTTAAAACACTTTATATCAAACAGAAATACTATTTACAAAAATGTCGCTTGTTAATTTGAGAAAATGAAATTATAGATTCTGAATAAATTAGTGTAAAGCCTAAACTTACTATGCGCGGATGTCAATGTACTTTAGTTTAAACATGTAGTAAACACACTCTAAACTGGATAGAGAAGAATTTTGATACTTTTAGACAGGTGACTGCTTAATGCAGGGTGACAGTCGTGCAGAAAGCTCCTATAGGACTTTCACCCTGCATTAAACTGTCACCTGTCTCCGAAACCGACATTTTAACCAGCTTTAACGCCCGGTTTAGAGAGAGAGAGAGAGAGAGAGGGGGGGGGGGGGGAGATTTCAGAATACGTATTAGTAATGTTCTTTCTTTGGTGTTCAAAATGTTGTTTTTTATTTCTTGTTTTGACTATTAAAAGTGGTGCCTTTTTGTACACTACATGTAATACATTCCACACTTAGCACATTCTACACGTAATACAATCTACATGTAGTGCATTTTAAACTTACGTAAACACGTCTGTGACTGATAGCCTTGGCCCTCGCACACGCAGTAGCCTGACTGGCATCGTGACTGGAACTTAGGGGCGCTATAAGCACGACAAGCGGAAATGCACGGAGTTCTCTCCTCTTGTCCGACAATGTTTATAGACACGTCCGGATCTTCTCCTGGAAAAGATAGTGCCAGCTAATTTCATCGAACATCTTTCTTACAGTAATTGGCCAGTCGGGCCTTGGTATCTATTCTTGGTTTTAAAGTAAAACCTCTCTATAACGGCCACTAAATTGTGTTAATTACTTGGTATATTAGGGCAGGTGGCTGTTTAAAGCAAGGTGAAAGTAAAACAGAACGCTCCCATAGGAGCGTTCTGTTTTACTTTCACTTTGCTTTAAGCACCCACCTGCCTTTCACACAAAATACTTGATGTAATTTAGTGGCCATTATAGAGAGGTTGTATTGTATATGTGTCTGATCAGTTACTGGACTGTTTGTCACTCAAATCCTCTGGCAAGTTTAAGTATATCATTGAATGGACTCTCTAGTTAAACACATAATTATGGGCCATTCCACTTGGGACATTCAGCATTCAAAGGGTTAATAGGTTGTAAGTGGTGAAACTTTCCGCAAGATGAAGTCAACAGAAGTCACCGGGACAATGTAAATGTCTAGATCCATATCAGTCACATTCCCTCATGTTGACGACTTTTAGTAGCAAATTCTCTATTTATCACATTGGTTTCAAACTACAAAATTCTAAAGTTTTCCTTTTCTCTAGTTAATGCTCCTTTTCGGTAGATTTATTCAAAGAGGTTGTATCTAAAAATAGCCTATGAGGTAATGCGTTAATATATCTGATCAGGTTCGTCATTTTGTTACTTCATGAACATTCATTTAAGAAAACATGACACGTGAATATCAATAAGATCAATTTTATACAGGAACATGAACAAAGGCAAGTTTGACGTAGGCAAACAGAGCAGACCCTGATCAGACAGCTCCTATGGGAGCCGTCTGATCTGGGTCTGCTCTGGTTTTTTAGATGCCAATCATCTTCAAATAATTTACTCCGTAAGTGGGCACTGGGTATAAATTGTTTACAAATCACAATTTCCTTGTTAGATCACCTTACCGGTATTGTTTGTAAGTAGCATGGCCATTCCTCCATCTGTGACATTTCCCATATATCCCTACAATAGAGAATATAATCGCATGTTGTATGTACGGTATAACCCTTTAACCTATGAATATTCATGATATTATGAATATTCATAAATGTACCGAAAAGGAGCATTAACTAGAGAAAAGGACACTTTTAGAATTTTGTAGTTTGAAACCATTGTGATAAATAGAGCATTTGTATCCTATATGAGCAAATGCTCTATTTATTACAATGGTTTCAGTAGGTGATTTTTACAGAGGCGTAGAAAGGTGTATTTATGGAGTAAATGTTTAACAAATACATGTAGTACCGTATATAAGCACACAAAGCAGATCCTGACCACACGGCTACATACACGAGTTGTCTGATCATTGCTTTTTCTGTTTTAAATTCATTAAAGGGCGACCTTATTATAGGTGAAGGGTATAACACGTTTATAACATGAACATTCGGTAATTCGGGGAAATATGCAAATATTGTGCAGATTGAGATAATGCTCGCAAATATTGTATTATGTATTGTAATATTGCATTAGGTTGTAGTTTGAACAGTTACACATAGCTGACAACAGAATATGGTGTAATATTTATTTTGAGCGTAACTCGCACAACAAACATCTATACAAGAATCATTCAAGAGGATTATTTCTGTTATTATTTTCAAGACGCATGGTAGCTTAGTGCAGAGCAAATGCAAAAGGCTCTTGGGTAGCTCGCTTGGCTGAGTCTTAACCCTTTCCCTCGAATAGATGCCCTTTTCACGAGTTTGCCAAAATAGGCCCAGATCAGACGGCTCCTATAGGGGACATCTGACCAGGATCTGCTCTGTTAGCTTATGGAATTATATGAATCTGACTCTACAGTTTCTGAAATGACCAAACAGTCTCTTGTTCGTTGGCCAATATAAAAATTAAGCATAGCTAGTACACTGACACCTATGGAGTCTATCTACACAATTCTTCAAAAGAAGTTTACCTCTGGTTTAACACTTTCCTTTGAGTAAACACGTTTTCACGCATTTGCAAACAGAGTAGACCCAGCTCAGCCGTCTGATCAGGGTCTGATCTGTTTGCTTATGGTATAATATGGATCTGAGTCTGCAGTTTCTGTCTGAGCTAAAACATCCTGAGTACATATGCCGTCATAAAATTCGGCTAGTAAATATTCATGATGTCAGATAGTAGCTTAATGGAAGGTAATGCAAGGCGAAAAGTTAACACTAAGCAGAAAGCGTGTCTATGTTTATTCATGTATTATGCTATAGAGAGGCTGTCCTGTATTTACTTATTTGTTTTAGTTTTTATCGGTATTGTTTGAAAATGTAACTGATCGAAATCGAGAGACACCTTGAGAAAAATGAAATGTTATCGGCATTATGGAAACGGTACAGACCCTAGGCAATAACTGTACTAATATTTTCCTTCATACAAACACCCTTTCACGCCTTTGCAAACTGAATAGACCAAGATCAGACGGCTGCGATAGGAGCCCTGTTTGCTTATGGCATGATTTTAATACGGTTCAACAGTTTCTGCCATGATAAAAAGTCCTTTGTTCAGTGGCTATTATAGAATTTCAGTAAATGAATATTCATGATGTCTTGTTTGAATATTCATGAGAGAAAGTGTTAAACACGTGGCGTCTGATCAAGTTCAACACTGTTTAACCCTTTCTCTCATGAATATCGTGTAAGGAATAATTACATAATGAATATTAATTACATTAATTGTTATAATAACACATGCGCATGGGTTTTTTGTCCTTGACAGAAATTGTAGAATGCTATCTGTATTATACCATAAGAAAACACATCAGACTCTGATCAGACGACTCCTATAGGAAGCGCCTGATCTGGGTTTTCTCTGTTTGCAAAGGTGTAGAAAGCGTATTTAACTCATTACATCCGATGCTATTTTAAGACCCAACATATTTGAATAAATCTACCGAAAAGGAGCATTAATTGTAGAAAAGGAAAAAAATAGAATCTTGTAGTTTCAAACCATTGTGATAAATAGAGCATTTGCTCCTATAGGAGCAAATGCTGTATTTATCACAATGGGTTCAAAATGTGAGTTTTACAGAGGCGCAAAAATGCGTCACTAGGGGATAATTACGTGTTAAGGAGTGAAGCGTCAATATATAAAGTTGTATCAAATAACAACTCACCAGCATTGCTTCGGGTTGATTCGCAAATTTTCTTATTTCAAATATTGAAATAATGGCAGCAAAAACCACTGACGTTACAAATATGGACGCCAATATAACATAAACACATCTCGTAGATAACCGAGACTTCGGGTTGGTCGAAGACCCCGTGCCACTGTCACGTGTCGGAGTCGGAAACAGTTTCAGTGACCGATACTGCGAAGGCAAAATGTCGTGAGCCACAACATAAACGGACCCTGACTCTTCTGACACGTGTTTCTGAAAATCACAAAAGAAACATTTATATACAAACCATACATGTGCTTTATCATGGTACATTATATCTACCTGGCTCAGAATAATCTTCGTCATTGTTTTCGGTCAAGTTCGAGTGTATTTTCCGTTACCTGAGTGTGGTTATGTCAAGGTATACCATGCTATGTAATGGATCGACATATATAGTATATAGAATATAACCTCTCTAAACTGGACGTTCAATTTAGTATAGGTATCTGCCTTGGGGATAGGTGGCAGCTTAACCCTTCGCTTGCTATTCACGTCAATATACCTACCTGTAAATAGTGAAGACCCAGATGATCCCATCAGGATCTGCACTATTTACAAGTTCATTGTGCAACCAGTGCACTCCACAGCAGTGATTGCACAGCGAAATACTTGTACACAGTGCAGATATATGTAATTATACAACAGGGCATGGGTAAAGAAGGAGAAATGTATTTTAAAATTCAACAAGAGAAGGGTTAATGTAGGTTGATGACTATATCCTTCATTAAGCAGCCACCTGTCTGAAAATATCTATTGTTCCTATACTAAAATTCCGGTTTAGAGGGAGTTTACTGTAGACGAATAATCTGCCTCTAGCGATCATATAATGAATATACATGTGTATATGGATGTCGAGAATACCAGGCAGTTACTTAATGCAGGACGAAAGTAACGCAGACAACTTGTGGATAAGTTTTCTACATAACTTCCGCCTTGCATAAAGCTACCACGTCTTAAAAACCCAGTATTAAACCTAATGTTATGGTCGTTGTAGACATGTTTTACCGAACATGTGTCATGTCATTGTGTAGAGCTATGCTATGCAATAGATTTAGATGGATCCTCAGAGAGTAGAATAACATATTGCGTGGAATGCTAATACGAGTTTAATGCCATACCATGTTATAATTCAGAGTTATAGATAAAGCTGCGTACTCAAATACTGAATTCATTTCTCCACTAAACCCTTTGTTGTGACCACTCTTAAGACTTGTCTCTTAAGTGTGACCACTCTTTAGAATCGTCTCTTGGAGGGTTTCTAGAGAAATCAATGAGCTATACTCAAAAGGGTTTTTATTTTCGCATTTTATATATTCCTTTCTATATAATACGGTGTGATTTTCCACACCGTACAGTATTGTGCAATGCCATAAAATGTTCAAATTTCTATAATTTACAACTCCAAGCCCTATCGTGTCCACAAACAGTACAACACAATTTCCAAAGTTTTTTATGGTTTCTGGCATACAGTAGAATTTTATACTGATTGGGCACAGGAATCTTTTAAAAAACAGGTACGGAGGAACTTCGATATCTCGAACTCGTAGCCGGGTATAGATTCCGGGTAGAGATTGTGGTGAAATAAGTTGATAGGCTTTACTGTGTGGATTGATAGCTCAGTCGGTAGAGTGTTGGAATGGTAAGCCAGATGCCCTGGGTTCGAGTCCCAGTCGAGTCACAACTTTTTCACAATGTTACACTGGGATAACTCAAACGTCGGAATAACTCAAACTAAAATTTCGATCCTTCCAAACTTTACAATACAGAATTGCTCTGCAATGTATCACTAACCATGTCTAGAAATACATGTGGCAGCTTAATGCAGGTTTAAAGTAATACTGAAAGCTCCTGCAGGATATTTCAGCTTAACTTTAGATTAGATATCGGATAACTCGAACTTCTGTTATCTCGAAGCAATTTGTATGGTCCCTTGAAGTTCGAGATATCGAAGTTCAACTGTAGTTGCCTAATGCAGGGCATTAGGAGGTTTCTGTATCACTTTTGACATGCATTAAGCTACCCTCTGGTTTACAGACCCTTAATTTGACCCCTTTTTAATGGTCGCTTAAGACAGGTTCCACTGTATATAATCGTACCATTTACCGCGTCTTGCAGCATAAATACATTTGATGTGTGATATCAACTTATATACACGATGGCATAGACATGTCTCGTAACGATATGGCTGATTGAGGTTAATAATATTAAAGTTTTTGAATAAACAAAGGCCCTAATTATGTCATTATCAAACTTGTAATAACAATATGAAACGATTTGCTTGAGTACAACTTTTAAAACCACTGGCCAAATTTATGTGGGAGCGCTGTCTTGAAAAATACTGCAAACAGTGTAAACTATATACATGGCTTTGTTGTAGTGCAAAGATGTCTCACATAGGAACACTATTAGTGTAGATAAAAAGAGAAGAGTCTTGGTATTTACTTACGTTAAGTTCACTGTAATTCACCGAGGTATAAGTATGTGCCATCTCCTATAAATGCCTTAACCTGCAGAATATAAAGGTCGGTATTACCCATTCAGTGCTGAATTTAGTGGAATGGATCATCAGTATTTAACTATCGAGTGCCTGGTTGGTATACCGATAAAAACAACAACAACAAAACAACAATCGAGTGTACTCAGCGTGAAACGCTTAAATTTGCTAGTAGAGGATTTTGAATGACAAGGAGTGCAGACCCTGATCAGATGGTTCCCCTAGGAGTCCGTTGATCGAAGTCTACACTGTTTGAAAATACAGGGTGTCCCATAAAAAACGGAACCCGGGACCTACAAGTTATCCCATGTCTGTCAATATTGCTAACGTAAATTAAAAGTATACACATGTAGCTTAGTAGAGGCAATATTTTGCCATATATTGTCTAAATTTTGTCTAAACATATTCATTGGTTTTTACGATATCAGCATTTAACTGAAAGCACCCAAAACTCCGTTTTAAACATGATATAGGCATGGTCTATGCAATGTACGAATATCATGTTAAAATAGAGTTTAGGCGCATTCATTAAAAAACTCATATCTTTAAAACCAATGCATATTTTTATGAGAAATTTGGCAGACATATGCATAAATGACTTATTTACAACAATAAATATTTATATTTTAATGTGTCCGGTTACATTGGTTTAAATACACATTTGATCCAGGGTTCCGTTTTTGGGGAGACACTCTGTATGTGAGCGCGTCACGGTTTGAAAATGTTAACCCTTCGCTTGCTGTTCACGTCAATATACCCACCTAGTAAATAGTGAAGACCCAGATGAGACAGCTCCTGCAGGAGCTGTCTCATCATGGTCTGCACTATTTACAAGTTGATTGTGCAACCAATGCACTCCACAGCAGTGATTGCACAGCGATGTACTTGTACACAGTGAAGATATATGTAATTGTACAACAGGGCATGGGTAAAGAAGGAGAAATGTATTTTGAAATTCAGCAAGAGAAGGGTTAATTAAGCTGCAAAAAGTAAGTGTGCTGCCTTAGCCCCCCGCTTGCTGAATTTTAAAATACATTTCTCCTTCTTTACCCATGCCCTGTTGTATAATTACATATATCTTCACTGTGTACAAGTATTTCGCTGTGCAACCACTGCTGTGGAGTGCACTGGTTGCACAATCAACTTGTAAAAAGTGCAGACCCTGATGAGACAGCTCCTGCAGGAGCTGTCTCATCTGGGTCTTCACTATTTACAAGTACGTATATTGACGTGAATAGCAAGCGAAGGGCTAAAGTGCAAAAGCAGATCGGAACTACCTTAACATGCATATTGTTTAACTCTTTCTCTATTCTGCATTAATTCAAAATTTCAATACCTGCTAAATATTCATGGAACATGTTTACAACAAAATATGGAAGGTAGAAAATTGAGATTGACCTGGTCAAATGAGTTCTTTCGTTAAATAAAGTCGTTATTATTATTAGTATTGTTGTAGCCATTTTAGAAAGTAAAGAAACAGATATTTCCAATTTATTTAGCAAATAGAACAGATCCTGATCAGACGGCTCCTCTAGGGGTCGTCTGAATCTTGGTATACTCTGTTTGCAAATGCGTGAAAACACGTTTATGTGAAGGAAAGAGTTAACTTAATGACGTATTGCAAAACAACAATAATAAAAAAATGTCAGGTTTATTACCACTACGAGGGTAACCGGGAATAATATCAGGTTTATTACCACTATAAGGGTAACCGGGAATAATGTCAGGTTTATTACCACTACGAGGGTAACCGGGAATAATGTCAGGTTTATTACCACTACGAGGGTAACCGGGAATAATGTCAGGTTTATTACCACTACGAGGGTAACCGGGAATAATGTCAGGTTTATTACCACTACGAGGGTAACCGGGAATAATGTCAGGTTTATTACCACTATAAGGGTAACCAGCAAAATTGTCAGGTTTATTACCACTATAAGGGTAACCAGGAAAATTGCCAGGTTTATTACCACCATAAGGGTTACCAGGAAAATTGTCAGGTTAATTACCACTATAAGGGTAACCGGGAATAATATCTGGTTTATTACCACTACGAGGGTAACCAAAAAATGTCATATGTATTACCACTATGAAGGTAACCAAGAAAATTGCCAGGTATACTATCACTACGAGGGTAACCAAGAAAAGTGTCAGGTGTTTTACCACTACGAAGGTAACCAAGAAAAATGTCAGGTTTTTTACCACTACAAGGGTAACCAATAAAAAAATGTAACGATGTGTAAGTGTATGGTCGATCCATCCAGTATCAGCGGTGTTTGCCATTCAAACTCTTTATGTAAAGTATACCCTTTCATACTGAATGAACTCTGTCCCACATACTGACACCTTTAGACGTCTCTGTAAAAGTCATTTTTGTGAAACCACTGAGATAAATAGAGCAAATGCTCTATAAATCACAATGGTTTAAAAAACTACACAATTCTAAAAGAGGTTAGGTCTAAAAATAGTTTAGAGGGAATGTGTTAATACATTTATATGAATATTACTTGTTGGAGAACGTACGAAGCGATTAGTTTCTATATACATGTAAAACAAAGCAGAAAGGACAACTCTGCTTATTAATACATGCAGCATGAGTTTGACAGTGAAATCTTATTTTTTAATCAGGACACAACCCTTAAGAAATAATAACATCATGAATAATTAATTGATGCTAATGGGACCCTGAACAAGGGATTTTTATAATCGTGACAGAAACTTAGAATCAGATCTATATTATTCCATATAGCAAACAGAGTAGATCTGATCAGATATGCGTCTAACTTTGTTTGCCATGACGCGGAAGGGGAGTTTCTGAGAAGTATAGGGATGCCGCACGTCACGATATTCACACTTTGATCGTAAACAGAGCTCTAGAGTAAAACTTGCCTTTTATGTGTTAATTCGGATTAAGTAAGGAGTCGTTAACAGATGTGTATGAATCTATATGAAATTTAATAAGTATAGATACATTTTACATAGAATTGAGATTTTCAGTGAACATGTAAAGTTGAAACCCCACTTTTTATGATTTCAAATTGCAACCGTGCATGGGTCTATGGCATCTTTAACCTGCAGTATTAGCACCTTCAACTGTCGAAAGTATAATTGTATTCGCATATAAAGTGTCTATACTACACCACAGTACCCGAGTCTTCAAATGACATATTGTCAAACCAGGGGCCTTGGTCCAAATTGGGGTCTTTTTTACAACAAAAGTCCGACATAAGGTCGTCGGATTCTGAAGTCCCATCTCCCTCCTCCACTCCCCAGAGAGAGAGGGGGAGAGAGAGAGAGGGAAAGAGAGAGAGAAAGAGAGAGAGGGGGAGAGAGAGAAAGAGAGAGGGAGGGAGAGAGAGAGAAAGAGAGAGAAGAGAAGAGAAGAGAAGAGAGAGAGAGAGAGAGAAGAGAAGAGAAGAGAAGAGAAGAGAAGAGAAGAGAGATATCTCAGAAAGAGAGAGAGAGAGAGAGAGAGAGAAGAGAAGAGAGAGAGGGAGAAGAAAAAGAGAGAGATCTCAGAGAGAGAGAGAGAGAGAGAGAGAGAGAGAGAGAGAGCGAGAGAGAGCGGACATACCTTACATGGAGTAAGACTACTTCCAACTTTTTGCTGTGGCTGCGACAGATATGAAAAGAGGTTTGATCTGAATCGATTGGTTACTGCATACTCATGAACCGTGAAAGGCGTAAACATCTGCCTACCGCCGTCAGCTGGTCTTTAGGAAACTCGACCCATTGAATGCCGAATCTTCAAACTTGAATGGTCCATCATTGTTTAATGATAGAGTCAGTTTAATTAGTAATAATGTTATGATTTGTGACAAAGACAAGCAGTCCAGACCCAGCTCAGATGAATACTTCAGGAGTCCTCTGATCTGGGTCTACACTGTTTGCAAATGCATGTACACATTTTGCCCGCAGTCAAATGGTTAATAATCCAAAAACGCGTTGAAAATATTTGCCGTCTGCTAAAATTGTTATCTGCTCCCTTTTCTCCTAAAATATAAGCAGTTTAAACAGTTTGCATCGCTATTAGACGCCCAGTCACCAGACCACGTGCACTGAAAGAACTTATCGTCTGCTAAAATTGACACCAGCTTCACTTTAACAATTTCCTTCAAATAAACGTCTTTTTATGCCTTTGCAAACAGAGTAGACTATCAGTTTGTCGGAGCCTTCTTATCAGGGTCCAAGGTTATAAAACTCTGAGTCTGAGATCATTCTCAAGTATCTGATTGGTCAGATTCTGAGCAAGCTCAGAATCTGACCAATTAGATGCTTGAGAATGATCTCAGACTCAAGCAAAATCTTTTATAACCTCGAAGCCTGTGCCTGCTTTGTTGGACATATATAGATCAGAATCTTCAGTTTCAGCTAGAGCCCAAACGCCCTGTATTCATTTCATCATTATAACAATTCAGCCAATAAATATTCATGATGTCATTATTCCTTGCATACATATTCATGAACGAAAGGGTTAAAGTAAAAAAAAAATATTGCCTATTTGTACAAAACATATAACCTGCTAGCAAAACTGTTTGGATACTAATTAACCCTTTCCTTTTTCACGCCTTTGCAAACAGAGTAGACCCAGGTCAGAATGATCAATTAGGAGCCATCTGATCAGGGTCTGCTCTGTTTGCTTATAAGTATAACAAAGATATAATTTTAGAGTTTCTGCAAGTGCGAAAAGCTCATGTGTACCTATGACATTATAAAATTATAAAAATTCAGCTGAAAACTATGCATGATCTCAGTATTTCTGACATGGATATTCAACAAAGAAGGGATATAATGAACTCTTAATGGGCCGTATTATCTGGATTCAAACTATTTGCAAATTAAATCACCGATCGGTACATTATATCGTATATACATTAACCCTTTGAACACTGAGTTTTTATAGCGGAATGGTACATCATTGTTTAACCCATTCCCTCATAATGACGTATGTCTTTTCACGTCTCTGTAAAAATCACCTTTTGAAACCATTGTGATAAATAGAGCATTTGCCCCATAGGAGCAAATGCTCTATTTATCACAATGGTTTCTAAATTGCACGATTCTAAAATTGTCATTTTCTTTAGTAAATGCTCCTTTTCGGTATATTTATTCAAAGCGGATGGGTCTAAAAATAGCCTATGAGGTAATGCGTTAACGGTAGAGTCCATTCAGTATGAAAAGGTATAATTTGCGAGAGGATTTTGAATGACAAACAGTGTAAGCCCTGATCAGAGGGCTCCTCCAGGTTCCCTTCGATATGGGCCTATACTGTTCGCAAATGTCAGTACACTTATTTTCCCCGCATTAAAAAAGTACCACCCAATCCACCTTATTCCTACAAAACTCTCACCTAAATGAAGCTTGCCTTGTGCAATTTTGTTCCATTATCACAGGAGTTGTTGAAGTAATTAAATTGAAATGAGGTAATGCGATCTAATAATTTTAATTTAATATAACGCTTTATTCCATAAATATTCAAGTAAGGGAGAGTGACATCTGGATCATTGACACTACCTTTTTGTAATGACATATAAACATGGGACATTGTAAATCAGATCTATATCGTTTCAAAAAGCAAACAGAACAAATCCAGAGCAGTCGGCTCCTGCAGGGACTACGTGACCCGGGTCTTCTTTGTTTACAAAGGCGGTAAAAGGCGCATCTATGGAGTAATTAACCCATTCCCTCATAGTATATTTTTAGACCCAACCACTTTGAAAAAATCTACCGAAAAGGAGCATTAACTAGAGAAAAATATTTTTTTCAAAGAATTCTGTAGTTTGAAACCATTGTGATAAATAGAGCATTTGCTCCTATTGGAGCAAATGCTCTATTTATCACAATGGTTTCATAAAGTGACTTTTACAGAGGCGTAGAAAGGTGTATTTATGGAGGAAAGGGTTAAAGGGTTGGACGATACACTGCCGTTAGAATGCCGTTCACATAGAATTCTGCTATTGTGTGACATGCTATTCGTTCCTGTCGAATACCAGATGTTGTTTTGGTTATGAAAGCTTATTTAACTCTTTCGCTGCCAGATATTGTCGTCTGCAAAAAATCGCCGTCTGCTACAATTTTCCTTTGTTTAAAGTATTCCCCTTTTATTTAAAAATGTATTACATCGGTAACAAACAGTTTGGATCCTGATTAAATGCTGAGTTGCACGGCGTCTCATCTGAATTCATACTATTGGCGGATGTACGAGTACTCACAATGACGTCAGTGGTTAACCGTTAGCCTGCTGCGGGCGGATGAGTGATTACATATGCAAACAGTTTGGATCCAGATGAGACGTCGAATAACTCGGCGTCTCATCAGGATCCAAACTGTTTGGCACCCTGATTTCATTTTGGTAGACAAACTGATTATATAGCTTGAAGTTTCAAAATGTAGTAGGTGAAAAATTCTGTAAAAATAATTTGCTCAGCAGGCTAAAGGTTAAACACCCTGTCTATGGCGAATATGTGGTTGTTACTGTCAACAGTTTGGATCCAGATGAGATTCCGAGTAACCCGGCGACTCATCAGGTTTTAACCCTTTCCCTCATATAAACGTGTTTTCACGTACTTGCAAACATAGAAGACCCAGATCAGACGGCTCCTAGAGGAGCCGTCTGATCAGGATCTGGTCTGTTTGCTAATAGAATTTGATATATCTGTTTATTTGCTTTCTAAAATGTCTACAATGTTCCACCTTCCATAATTCATTATTACTATTCTGTTCATGAATATTCAGTAAGTATTGACATTCTGGAATAAACATAAAACAGGGACAAGGTTAAACGGTTTGATGCTACAATTATGTTTCTAACAGAAAGGAAGAAAATTTGAAAATTAAAGCAGACGACAATTTTTGAAGATAACTAAATTTGGCAGTTAAAGAGTTGAAGACCGTCGTCTCCACAAAGAGCGTAATACAAAACTAGGGTAGCCATATTATGCGGATTTATTCGTAGTGACCTTCACAAAGACTTTGATCAACACTATGGGTGGGTTTGTGACATCCTTGAATAAGAACTGAGTACATTTACCTCGGCGACTCATCCAGATCCAAACTCTTTGACATTCGGACTCCATACAAACCTACGAGTGACTGAAGCACGTTACAGGCAAACTGCTAATTGCGTTAAGAAACAGTTTGGATCAAGACGAGACCTTGTAAATAAGTCATTTTCTTGACACACATTTCATCAGTATACAAACTGCTTGGCACTCGAATTGTATGTTTAAAAAATACCATGATGTGTAATTTTTAAAGAATATCTCCTTTAATTCTGCACCAAACCTTTTCTTGTGACCACCCTTTCGAATCGTCTCTTCGACACTGTTCTAAAGAGTGGTCCCAACTTTGGGTTTTTGTGGAGAAATAATGATTTTAGTATCAGAGTACGTAAATCTATGTGCTGCCCTGCATATATTACAATGTTGTACGAAGAATCCGTTTTTGCTAGGGGAAAGCTAGTTTACTCAGTCGGCTAAATGCTAACTAAATTATTCATACTAAATCAATAAATAAGTATTTGTATTTAACCCTCTCCTTCATATAAACGCTTTTCACGCCTTTTCACGCCTAGAGGAGCCGTCTGATCAGGGTCTGTTCTGTTTGCTGATAGAATTTGATAGATCAGTTTATTTGCTTTCTAAAATGTCTACAATGTTCCACCGTCCATAATTCATTATTGCTATTTTTACCATGAATATTCAGTAAGTATTGACATTCTGGAATAAACATAAAACAGGGACAAGGTTAAACGGTTTGGTGCTACAATTATGTTTCTAAAAGAAAGGAAGAAAATTCGAAAATTAAAGCAGACGACAATTTTTGAAGATAACTAAATATGGCAGTGAAAGAGTTGAAGACCGTCGTCTCCACAAAGAGCGTAATACAAAACTAGGGTAGCCATATTATGTGGATTTATTCGTCGTGACCTTCACAAAGACGTTGATCAACACTATGGGTGGGTTTGTGACATCCCTTGAATAAGAACTGAGTACATTTACTTCGGCGACTCTTCAAGATCCACACTGTTTGACAATCGGACTCCATACAAAGCTACGAGTGACTGAAGCTCGTTACAGACAAACTGTTAATTGCGTTTACAAACAGTTTGGATCAAGACAAGAGCTTGTATAATTTTTCATTTTCTTGACACACATTTCATCAGTTACCTTTTCTTGTGACTACTCTTTAGAATCGTCCCTTCGACACGATTCAAAAGAGTGGTCCCAACTTTGGGTTTTTGTGGAGAAATAATGATTTTAGTATCAGAGTACGTAAATCTATGTGCTGCCCTGCATATATTACAATATTTTACGAAGAAACTCGTTTTTGCTAGGGGAAAGCTAGTTTAATCAGTCGGCTAAATGCTAACTAAATTATTCGTAGGCCTACTAAATCAATAAATAAGTGTTTGTATTTAACCCTCTCCTTCATATAAACCCAATCCACCCACCCCCACCCCACCCATCCAAACAAACAAACAAACAAAATGATATCACATGTTGCTCATTTAAATACCACAAAACCTCTATTCAACTCATATATATTTCCACATTATTTCAGGAAACTCATCCAGATTTTATTTTTAATACCATCCATTTTTTTTTATTTTCCCCTCCAATATGTGTCTATACTGTTTGCATATTTCCCTTTGGAGAGATTTTTAATACTTATAGAGTTAAAGCATGTATGTCTTTATAGGTGGTAGCAACAGTGAGGGTTGCTGCAGAAAGACTCCAATGTATGTGTTACATTCGTTCAGCATTAGCACACTAATACCAGAGCAACAGATAATAAACGGTGCGAACTAAAAACTAAAATCCTCATTTCTCCACCAATCCCTATGTTGTGACCACTCTTTAGAATCGTCTCTTCGAGACGATTCTAAAGAGTGACCACAACACAGGGTTTGATGGAGGAATAAAGGAGTTATTCTTGAAAATGTTTTACTTAACATCTTATCTGGACCTTTGTCCAACTACCCATGTATATGTCTATCCATTCACTAAATGGTCGTTGTATAGAGGTGCTACAGCATCGTAGTTTTATTTAGAACAAACAACACATGCGATTTCTCTACCGTCATGGTAGGGTGGACAGGGTAGAGATCCACAGTGAGCCTCCACATAAAAAAATATATGCTGGTTGTTGCTGTCGCTGCTTAGTCCATGTGGAAGAGCTTCTGGTTTGGAATCGAAACAAATGTAGTCGTTATTTGAAGAATGGCCGGGGTATCCACCTACCAGATATCCTGTGTATTCCAATGTCCATCCCGGGTAACAGTGTGACCGCCCTGGTATCATGACAACAGTAGCTCGTGATGTGTAACATGAGGCACACGGGGGGTCCTGGTTATTATAGTTATAACCAATAGCTGCAGTTGAGAAACCAGCATCTACTTCGATTTCCGAACCATATATTCCGCTTTTCGGGTAGTTGAATCCATCCAGATACTTATTCCAGGTTGGGTCATCTGGTAAACACAACGAGTTAGAACCCCCACCTCTATCGGAATACAATGTCCCACCTATGTAACCTGAATTGAAGACAGTATCTGAGTTTATTGTCCACGAAACTGGCACATACAATTTTGGCAGTTCTGACTTAATCTCCTAGCTACGTCAGATTTATTAAATACAATATTGACTAATACTCATTATAATATTCTAGCGTGAAATTTGTGAAAATGGACCTTTATTACAAAGAGAACTTGAATACTGCTTAAGCCGGTGCCAGGGGGCACGAGTAGTGTTGCACTTTTAATTACTACTCATGAACAGACTCAATAAAACCGAGTCTGCAATTTTCTCTTTTTGCATTTCTACTTTTGCTTTTGAAGGATCACCCATTTTCAGAATATTTTAACAAGAAACCAGCCAGAGGTCCAGATAAGATTAAAATAGTTTCAAGAATAACTCTTTAATTCTCCACCAAACCTTATGTTGTGACCACTTCTATGCGATTCTAAAGAGTGTTCATATCATAGGATTTGGTGGAGAAATGACGATTTTGGTATTTGAGTACGCACGTTTATCTGTTGCTCTGGAGCGAGTATGATTTTTATCAAAAGATATATTGGGGAACTCATGTACACTCGGGAGTGTTCTTCCATTTTGATACGACATATAGAACTGCCTCCTTAACTTAACAGCTACTAAAACTTGCGATTTGAATAATAATCCTTCCCTCCAAGACTAATGGAATAATGTATATCAATCAGATTATTTCTTATAATTGCACATGACCACGTGGAATCTATCTATCTATCTATCTATCTATCTATCTATCTATCTATCTATCTATCTACCTACCTACCTACTTACCTACCTACCTACCTACCTACCTACCTACCTACCTACCTACCCACCTACATACCTACCCACCTATCCAATATATCTATCTATTTATCTATTTATCTATCTATCTATCTATCTATCTATCTATCTATCTATCTATCTATCTATATATCTATCTATCTATCTATCTATCTATCAAGTCTAATCTGTAGAAACGTGTTATTGCAGTGCTTTTCTATCAATTGCTTTTGTGTAGTCTTCTCTCAGTATTACACTTCCACCTTACAACCAAGCGTTACTTTTGAGTGGCCGTTGTAGAAACGTTTTACTGTACTGCCTTTTCATTTTACTGTCTTTCCACCTACCTTTGTAGATACTATTGGTGCCATTTCCGGGACATATAGATCTACCCCATCTGACATATGTAACGCCAGCTGTAAAATTAATATTTATACGTTTTATATTTATTGGTACAAGTCTGAACCGACTAAGTTTAAAATATAGACATATGCATATTCTCTTTAAACGGCAAAATTCTGGTGCACCGTCTTGAATTTATTCCGATTCTTGCTATACGGTACAAACCGAAAATATTATCTTATGATACTAGAGATCCGCTGTCTGCAGTATTTACTTCACAAAGAATCTTGTACGAGTAGCAGGTATAAAGCTATATTGAAAAAACATCACTTCAAACGAACATTGTTGATGAATGTTTGAAAATGCAATTGAAAAATATTTTATTTAAAATTGGTTAAATCTGGACAGTAAAACAATCTTGAAATCTTCTTTTGTTCAACATAGGTGTCATTGCATACAGAAAAATATCATAACAAAAGCAATACCAACCATTTTGATTGTCAACTTCGATAAGCTGCGCTTTCAATTGCTGGGTACTATTTTCCAGATGTGTAACTCTGTCTCCCAGATGTTTGTTGGTTGTCGTTAATTGTAGGTTCACTGTTGCTAGAAGCTTGTTTTCCGCCGCCAATCGTGTATTTTCTGCCTCCAACTGTCCGATCTTAGATTCAACCTGGAGAAATCTTTTCTCAAACGCGGTGAGATTTTGATCGACAGTATGCAGTGCCGAAGACAGATCAAGATCGCTGTGTAACACAAGCCGCTTTTCCGCAGACACTAGAGTACAGCAAGCCAAAGCAATGCATACTGAAATGCGTACACCATATGTCAATATTAATGACGATTTTGTTGGCTTTAAACCAAACACGAGCTCGGGTTTTTCTTTACAATTTTAATGCACCGTAAGAACTACTACATTGTAATAATGACTAACTAAACTAACTAAACAAGTTGTCTATACTTAAAAAGCATTATCAACACACCTCCCCTTCTTTAAATTCAATTTTCAACATCCAAAATCTGACAAATGAATTAAGCTCTTTTGTTTCTAAATATAGAGATATGTTGATTTGCATATCAACAACAAACCAAAATATCTTGTATTTAGTATCGCAAAATATGTTTTCAACTTTTACATATATGACTCCTTTATCAATCTACTGAACAACATTAGCTTTAACGCAGATGAAGTCATATGGCAAACTAAATAGCAACTATGTAGATCAGATTTCTTCAATCAGTCTCTTTGGCATAATTCTAACCCTTTCAGATCGTCTTGGAGCCTGAATTTCTCGTGCCTCACAGGGTTGTTCAAAGTTTTGTCCATCACACGTATCAGTACCAAGATATACCTGCTGATCATTGTCATTGTCAACTAAATCATCATCTAGATCTACTTTATCAAACTGCTCTGATGTTTTAAGAATATATTTTCTATTTCTTCTATAACATGAACAATCTGACATTTCAACTATGTAAGACCTTGGGTCTACCTGATTTTTTACAAACCCTTTTTCAGACCAGCACGTATCCCCTATATTTCTAAGCCTAACACTTCCCCCCTCGCTTAACTCTGATAACTTGCACGCTCTCTTATCAAAACGCAGCTTTTGCTTTTCCTTCTGAACACTTTTTTGTTTTTGATACTTTTCATGATTCACATTACTTTTACCCAGCATTTTTTCAGTTACTGGCAAATTAGATCGAATTTTCCGGCCGAACATTATTTCTGCCGGTGATTTACCACACTCGAGGGGTGTTGACCTATACACAAGAAGATTTAAATTGAAATCACTCCCATCAGATTTAGACTTTTTCAAAAGATTTTTCACAACTTTCACACTCGATTCAGCGAGCCCATTACTTTGTGGGTATCTCGGTGATGATGTTGAATGCTTAAACCCGTATTCGCGAGCAAACTTTTTAAACTCCTGACTTGAAAACTGGGGGCCATTATCTGAAAAACTCTCTTTGCAAATACCGTAATTGCTTAGAACATATTTCATAGCATTGATAACTGCTTCACTTGTTGTTGATCTTAGTTTACACACAACTGGGTAATTACTGTAGTAATCACACACTACTAGATAATTTTCTTTCTCAAACTGGCACAGGTCGACTCCTATTTTTTCCCACGCATAGCTAGTCACCGGATGTGGCATCAGTGGCTCTGATGCTTGACGCGGCTTGAACTCCATGCATGTCGAACACGCCTTCACCATTTCCGAAACCGATTGATTGAGTCTTGGCCAATACAGGACTTCTCGGGCCCTGCGCCTGCACTTCTCAATACCCAGATGACCGACATGAATTTTCCTGAGCATTTCTTTGCGCATACTTTTTGGAATCACAAGTTTCAGACCTTTCAACACGATGCCGTTTACATAGCTTAATTCATCTCGGACGTTCCAGAATTCTCGAATATCTACGGGACACTTAGACCTCTCCTCTGGAAATCCAGTCAGTATGCTCTCTATTAGCAGTTGGAATTGTTCGTCAGTTTCTGTTTCTTGTTGAACTTCCTGTAATTTCTCATCAGACACTTGTAGGTTTGTTATGACAGCATTTACATAAACCTCTACTTCAGCTTCTCCACTCACTGCGTTTGAATTTGTTGATTTACTGCTCGCGCGAGACAGTGCATCTGACGTGTACATGAACTTGCCTGGTGTATAGGACACGCGAATATCAAACTTCTGAAGCCTCAGAAGTAGTCTCTGAATACGTAGTGGACAGTCATTCAGATTTTTCTGGTTTATTATGGTCACTAGAGGCTTATGGTCAGTTTCACACTCAAATGCCTGGCCATACACATACTGGTAAAATCTCTCGCATGCGAACACAATACTCAGACACTCCTTTTCTATTTGCGCATAGCGTTGTTCTGCTTCAGTTAATGAACGTGATGCATATGCTACTGGGTACCAGTCAGATTCATGTTTCTGCAAGAGCACTGCTCCTAGTCCAGCTTTAGAGCTATCAGACGATATCTTGATTGATTTGTCCGGGTCATAGAACTTTAACAAGGGTTCTCTCGATAGCATTTCTTTTAGATCACGAAAACATTCATCTTGTTCTCTATCCCAAACAAACTCATTTCTCTCTTCTAACAGTTTTCTCAAGGGTTCAGTCTTTGCTGAGAGATTTTGGAAGAACCTACCTTGATAATTAATCATCGCTAGGAACCTTTGTACCTCTTTCTTTGATTGTGGTGTCTGGAACTCTATTAATCCTTGAAGTTTGACAGGGTCTGGTTTCAGGCCATCTGAAGACAATACATCCCCTAGGAATGTAAGTTCTTGAACACCAAACACACACTTGTCTCTATTTAGCTTCAGATTTTCTTTCCTGGCAGTATCTAGTACACATTTCAGTCTCTGGTTATGGTCATTAATAGTGTCGGCAAACACTATTATGTCATCCATGCTTGTGTCTACTCCGGGTATGTCACTAAACATCTCATGAATGGCTCTATGGTAAACTTCAGGTGCCGACTTTATTCCGAAAGGTAACTTTAAGAAGCGTTTTCTTCCAAACGGTGTATTGAAGCAGGTTAGTTTTGAAGATTTTTCATCTAACCTCAACTGCCAGAATCCCTTTGAAGCATCCAGTTTGCTGAAGTATTTGGCATTTGCAAACTGTGCGGTAACCATTGTCCATATTGCTTTATTCTGACACCATATGTCAATATTAATGACGATTTTGTTGGCTTTAAACCAAACACGAGCTCGGGTTTTTCTTTACAATTTTAATGCACCGTAAGAACTACTACATTGTAATAATGACTAACTAAACTAACTAAACAAGTTGTCTATACTTAAAAAGCATTATCAACACACACCAGTGGCCATTGCTCTTGTCCTTTTGCCAATTAGGTTTTGGGACTTGATTCTTTAAGGATAACAGTGCAAGATCACAATCTTATCTTTATTTGAAAATGCCAATTGGCAGTGTTCCCACACATTAACCCATTCCCTCATATTGACGACTTTTGACGATTCTGTAAAAGTCACTTTGTGAAACCATTGTGTCCTATAGGAGCAAATGCTCTATTTATCACAATGGTTTCAAACTACAAAATTCTAAAAAAAATCCTTTTCTCTAGTTAATGCTCCTTTTCGGTAGATTTATTCAAAGAGGATGTATATAAAATAGCCTATGAGGTAATGGGTTAACGGCATGTACAGTTAAGTAATGGCTCCAAAATGCCCAACCGACGGGGTTTGATGCATTGTTATCTAGACCCAATGTCGTCCTATTGGTGTACAAACTATGTTATGTAGCACAGTGAAAGTTCAGTGAAAATGCTGTCTTAGCACATGCGTCCAGAACGATATGGTCGCGGCTACACGAACAAAACGTAATGATAGCTAAACATGGTTTGTAACATCTAAGAAATATTACACAATGTTTAGTCATTAGATAAATTGTTATATAAGCACGTGTACTCGGGATGTTTTGGGCCATGCCAGAAACTGTAGAATCGTATATATGTTATACCTTTGCTCCATAAATATATGTACGCATTTCTACGCTTTTGCAAACGCCTTTGGTGTTATTGTCGTGGAAAAAATATATATCAGCTGAAAATTTCATTGAAATCATTTTTAAAAACTATTTAGTTAGGAGTTCCTAAGGTGGGTATATCAACCTTCACACATTACACTGAAAAATAATCAGAATTCAGAACAACTTAGAATCGCTACAAACCAGGTAATTCATAGATGAAGTGATTATCGGCCGGAAAAAATAAATCCACCATAAGTCATTAATCCAGAGAACTTATCGATGAACTTTTTTTGTTTATTTGTTCGTTTGTTTGTGTGTTCGTTCGTTCACTCACTCGATATCCTGTTCTTTCGTTTGATTTGTATGTATTCCTCTGTATATTTGCAATACATGTATTTAATTTGATATAATATCGTTGTGTGTTTAATGCAATAAAACGTTGTAGATGTAGGCCTATTCTGAATTAAGGTACATGTATGTTTAAACTAAAGAACGTTCACATCCGCGCATAACAAGTACAAACTATACACTGAATTATTTAGAATATATAATTTCAGTTTCTCAAATTAACAAGCGACACGCTTTGTCGATAGATTTATATTTGATATACAGCGTTTTAAATGATTCACAACTCATTTCAAATATAAACTGTGTACAACCCAATCTTTAGACTCATTGAAACTGTCGCCATACTGACCACTCGACGTTGATTTGAGTAGACGCTTTTTGTCCAATGAAAATCAAATAGTGGAAGCCACGGCGAGTCGCCTTTTAACGCGGAAGTTGATCGTGTTCTACACGGTTTGATGCTCGTTTTAGCATAGAATCATAATCGGTTTTTAACACAGATGGCAGATTAATGCACGGTATAAATGCTGCAGAAAACTCCTCTTGGAGTTCTCATTGTGGCTTTCACTCTGCATTAGCAGCAACATGCCTTAAAAAGTTCTTCGGTACTAAAGAAATGGATTATCGAGACTTAGTATATATAATTTCAGCGACTACAAACCTTTGTACCATACACATTTCATTTGTTCTGGCTAGTCATCACCCTATTCACTGAAAACTGAAAACCAATGACTTGGAAAGTCATAATATTGTTGTAGTAAGTTGTTTCTCCATATAGACATAGAATTGAACAATATTATGTCATCGATTAATTTAAAACAAATATGTAGGACAGTGTAAAACTCTAGTAACTACATTATTCGACCTAATAAGCATTTAAAATAATAATTCTCCTACAGTTAAGATCTTGATAATACACCAAGTCACTCGGCGTCTCATTCCAACTGATTGCAAATGCTCACCCCATATATGGTAGATACGAATTTTGCGCCACTTAATAGTGGTGTCTTTTAAAGCAAGCGGATTCTTAATACAGGACGAAAGTAATGCATAAAGTTGCTGTAGGAGCTTTCTGCTAAACTTTCTTTCTGCATTAAGATATCGTCTGTCAGTAAGGCCCAGTCTTATACCTCATTTTTAGTGTAGTTTCAAGTTGCAAATATATCCAGAAATGGAAGGAGAACGTCGGATATCTGTACTATTTCATTTTTGTCGTACCCTTTATTACTTTTCTACAGTTACTCTGTTTGCAGCTCAATCATTGAGTACACTAGCGATAGGTGGATACAGTATGTTCAATTAAATGTTTTTTTGTTATACATGCACTTTACCACTGTATTTGCTGTCGCGGTTGTTGTAGATTAGTCGGAGAGGGGATACGTTTATTTACACTGTTTGTCTTTTAGGATGGGGATGGAATAAGGGTGAGGTTGGGCGCCCATAAACCGGTTTAAACCCCCGGTGACTTTTGTCACTGACCGTTCCAAGGCGGTACTTCCATCTTCCTCCTATTGAATGTTTGTTTTGTCTTTGTGCGTCTCTTGTTGTTTTTTCTACCCATGTACATTTGCTGTTTCCTTGTGTTGCTGTTCGGGCGAGTGTTTGTTCTGTATGTGGTATTTCCTGCATGACTCATTTTTGTACTTTTACAAAACAATTGAACATTGTAATTGTTCTTTGTTGTTGAACTATGTCATTGCTAAGGGCTAAAGATCTGTGATTACCATGAATACAACCAGTCAGATACTCGATGCATCATCAGAATCCAATCTGGTTGATGCTATGATTATATTTTAAAGCGAGCATGAGAAAAAATCAAACTTTAAGCAGGAGACATGTTTTAGACTTCTAAACTTGGCAGCGAAAGAATTAACAGCTTACTGCATCCACGTGCACTGAAAGATGCCTTATCTTTTTCATGTGCGTTTCATTTTTTGTTTCGCAAATAATGTATATCACAACCAAATTTTTAAAGTGTTCAGTAAAATTAAACACCTCTAACGAAGCCACCCAGAAAAAGGTGTATTTTGGGTCGAAGAGGCAGATGGTACATTATTAGTTATACAGATCATTGGCGGGATATCTGACTTTTTGTTTCCTGCTGGGGAAATGCATTTTACCCGAGCCGTTAGGCGAGGGCTTCATGTATTTTCATCAGCAGGGAATACAACGTCAAATATCCCGCCAATGATCTGTATAACGATTTTATTATACCGCAAAGTTTAATATTTATAGCAGTTAATTAGCGTTGTTAATGTAGGCGTCGTTTTGCTTCCCCTCAGGGGCCTCATACTGTAAGGTAAGGGCTTATATAAATAATATCTGTATAATAACCAGCTCATTACATTTGTGGATAGAAAGGGGTCTTACAAGTGCATTAGCTTCTCAAAGGATTGACAGAATCAGACGTTAGTAAAACGTTCAGCATATCAGCGGTTAAGCAAACACTATTTTTCAGCATAAGAACGGTTAATTGGCGCTATTCCGACGTCATTTGGATGACGTCAAAGTGACGGTTTTATAATATTCAAACCAAATGGCGTTGGAAGGAGCGCCTATACTGCAATTTACAGGTACGTGTACTGTGCATGTGCATAAATAAAATCTGAATCGAATTGGGTGTGGATTGTCTTTGTAAAAGCGGGGGAGGGGCTAATCAGTACTTGCACAAGCACTTTGACAACATTTTCAGCATCAGAGCAGAATAAGACCTTCGCCACGTATCGGGTTCATTTGTATTGTTATACAACAACTATAACAAAAATGTTTCTCGATGGATAACTTTGTTCCGCCCCAAACTCTTGTAATTTCGTTTGAGAGCGGTTGTTTGGATCGAATCGAGGAAGTGAAGCTTGTCGGCCATTTTTATTTTTATAGTAGCAATGAAGCGATGCCCTCGACGGGGGAAATTCCATTGTTGCCCATGACTCCGTATATACATCATAATTTAGAGGGAAACACGTCTTTTATATTGACAATCAAAATCGAGGATTTTACTTTGCAGTATAATAATAGTGTAGGACGAAGGTTTCGCAGAAAAATCCAACGTGAGCTTTCTGCATTACTTCCGCCCTGCTTTAACCCTATCCTTCATATAAATTCCTTTTCAGGCACATGCAAAAACAGTAGACCCAGATATGACGGCTCCTATAGGAGTCGTCTGGTCAGGATATGCCCGGTTTGCTCATGGAATTCGATAGATCTGTTTCTTTACTTTCTACAATGGCTACAATGTTCAAAACTTAATTTTCACTGTTACTACTTTGTTAATGAATGTTTAGTAGGTATTGAAATTTGGAATTAACATAGAACAGGGAAAGGGTTAAACAACAGGCTTTTTAAAGACTCTCATATTCATTCTGTGATTGATCGGTTTAGTGGAGTTCTACTGTAGCCTACTTGCGTAAGTAATACATGTATACAGTTTATTGATTTCAGGTCTCTGATCACAATCCTGACCTCTGTACTGTGGACATAAACGGTTCGGTTGGCAATAGAGTAAAATAGCTGGAATTTAGGGACATGCCTTTGTTTGTTGGCTACGGAGATGACTGACACAACTAAAATACAACCGAGATACTACGGACACAAGGTCGGAACCATAAAAATATTTTTCTGGCGTCGCATTTGCTGACTACTTTCGTATTAATGGAAAAGTAGTAAAGTCAAGCAGGCAAAGCCACATACAAGACGCAACCACCACCAAACCACCGATAGACAGCATGACACACATACACACACAACCACACATCCAAACGCACACTCACACACGAGATGGACACAGAAAACACCAACAGACACACAAGAACCAGAGACAAACACTCCACACATGAACAAAACCACAAGCACAAAGACGCAAGGCAAACAAAAGGAAGGGTGACAAAGAGAGTACCGCCTTGGCACGGTCAGTAGCAAAAACACCACTGGGGATTTTAACCGGTTTAC
Organism: Azorinus chamasolen; assembly: GCA_963576725.1. Classification (NCBI taxonomy): domain Eukaryota; kingdom Metazoa; phylum Mollusca; class Bivalvia; order Cardiida; family Solecurtidae; genus Azorinus; species Azorinus chamasolen. The sequence continues at coordinate 30,688,006 of OY755249.1, forward strand.
GGACGTCCTAACCTCACACTTCTGTCAAAGTCACCCTAGCTTTACAAATAGTGTAAATAAAGGTATCCCCGCCGGACTTACCCACAACATAGACGACGGTGAACACAGGACAACATGTAAAACATAGCATAATAACTGTGACAATCCGTCAAATATGTACTCAATGACTTTGCTGAAGTCAGAGCACCTGCAGGTAAGCCGTTAAGGGCACGACGGGGAAAAGGTAATACATGAGTCTGGTAAGCTCATTAAACTGACCGTGTGACCTGCTTAGTAAATAAAGGCGAATCCATGATAAACTTTGCAAACAGTTTTGATCTAGACGGGACACCGAGTGATCTGGTGTCCCATTAGGATCCAAACTGTTTGAAACTGACAGTAAAAGGAATTGAAGCAAACTCTACTTTGAAACATAAAGCAGACGATAAAATTAGCAGACGATAAAATAAGCAAACATTTTAATTGGCGGCTAAAGGATTTATTGTTGTTTCCAAGTTTTATTATAGTTTTATTGTCTGCATGTCCAACGCTTTTACAAAACACAATCTGAGTGATAGCATTTCGCTGCCAATTATTGTCGTCTGCAACATTTGTCGTCTGTCTCATTTGTTTTGTATTTCCTTCATTTTGTATCATACAACAATTACAGTATCAGACAGTTTGCATTCTGACGAGGCGTCTCATCTGGGTTCACATTATTCGCAAAGAGGATCATAGATTTTTCCATTAGAGGGTAATGCAATACACGTTTTCTTCGGGCAATAGCATCTGCAGTGTCTTCTACTTCTCCTCCTGTTGTTTCTTTTTATGATTATATTTCCTTTAAATATTCCTCTTCATAATATTCTTCCTTTTGAGAGTTTTCTTCTTCTTCATCATCATCATCATCATCATCATCATCATCTTCTTCTTCTTCTTCTTCTTCTTCTTCTCCTTCTTCAGCATTAGCACCCAGATACCAGAGCAACAGATAATAAAAGGTGCGAACTAAAATCGTCATTTCTCCACCAAACCTTATATGGTGACCACTGTTTAGAATCGTCTCGAAGGGAGGCGATGATTCTAAAGAGTGGTCACTAGGGGGAATAAGGGAGTTAGTCTTGAATATGTTTTAATTTCCGCATCTTATCTGGGCCTCTGTAAAATACCTATAAATGTATCTATCCATTCACTAAATGCTCGTTGTATAGAGGTTCTACAGCATCGTGGTTTTATTTAGAACATACAACACATGCTATCTCTCTACCATCATGGTAGGGTGGACAGGGTAGAGATCCACAGTGAGCCTCCACATAATAAAAAATATGCTGGTTGTTGCTGTCGCTGCTTAGTCCATGAGGAAGAGCTTCTGGTTTGGAATCGAAACAAATGTAGTCGTTATTTGAAGAATGGCCGGGGTATCCACCTATCAGATATCCTGTGTATTCCAATGTCCATCCCGGGTAACAGTTTGACCGCCCTGGTACCATGACGACAGTAGCTCGTGATGTGTAACATGAGACACAAGGGGGGTCCTGGTCCTTATAGTTATAACCAATAGCTGCAGTTGAGAAACCAGCATCTACTTTGATTTCCGAACCATATATTGCGCTTTTCGGGTAGTTGAACCCATCCAGATACTTATTCCAGGTTGGGTCATCTGGTAAACACAACGAGTTGGAACCCCCGCCTGTATCGGAATGCAATGTCCCACCTATGTAACCTGAAACGAAGACGCATGTTTTGTGTTTTATTACCTGAAACATGAAATGAAGACAGTATGGGAGTGTATTGTCCACCAAACTGGCACGTATAATTTTTTCAGTTTTGATTTAATCTCCTAGTTACGTCAGACGTTGCAAATACAAGATTGTCTAATACTCAATAAAATGTTCTCCTGTGAATGTTTTGAAAATGGACCTTTATAAATAGAGTTTTATTACGAAGAGAACTGTTAACACGAAACCAGCCAAAGGTCAAGATAACATGCATTAATCGAAATATTTTCAAGAATAACTCATTTATTTCTCCACCAAACTTATGTTGTGACCACTTCGAGACGATTCTAAAGAGTTGTCACGTCATAGAGAAATGACGGTTTTAGTATTTGAGTACACACGTTTATCTTTTACTCTGGAGCGAGTATGCTTTTTATAAAAAGAGATATTGGAGGAACTCGTGTAAACTGGGCAGTGCTCTTCAATTTTGACAAATTACGACATATAGAACTGCCTCCTTAAACTAACAGCCACTAAAGCTTGCGATTTGAATAATAATTCTTAACTCCAAGAATACTCAGGAAAAATAAAGGCATATATCAATCAGATTATTTCTTATAATTGCACATGACAACGTGGAATTTTGGCCGAATCTATCTATCTATCTATCATCTATCTATCTATCTATCTATCTATCTATCTATCTATCTATCTATCTATATATCTATCTATCTATCTATCTATCTATCTATCTATCTATCTATCTATCTATCTATCTAATCTACCTATATATCTATCAATCTATCAATCTATCAATCTATCTATCTATCTATCTATCTATCTATCCATCCATCCATCCATCCATCCATCCATCCATCCATCCATCTATCTGTCTGTCTATCTATCTATCTATCTATCTATCTATCTATCTATCTATCTATCTATCTATCTATCTATCTATCTATCTATCTATCTACCTATCTATTTATCTATCTATCTATCTATCTATCTATCTATCTATCTATCTATCTATCAATGAAAAAGTAGTAAAGTCAAGCAGGAAAAGCCAGACACCATCACCAAAACACCGACAGAAAGCAATTTATATAGCAATTTATACACACACATATACAGGAGAAAGTCACATACAAGACGCAATCACCATCAACACATCGATAGACCGCATGTCATACATACACACGCACACAACCAAACACACGCAAACACACGAGAAGAACACAGGAAACACCAACAACTACAAAAGCACCAGAGACAAACATGAACAAAACACAAGCACAAAGACACAAGACAAACAAAAGTAAGGGTAACAAAGAGAGAATCGCCTTGGCACGGTCAGTAGCAAAATCACCGCCGGACTTCCCCACAACTTAGAAGACAGTAATCACAGTACAAATCGTAAGACATAGCATAACAACTGTGAAAGTCCGTCAAATATGTACTCAATGACTTTGCTGAAGACAGAGCAACTGCAGGGAAGCCGTTAAGGCACGACAGAGAAAAGGTAATACATGAGTCTGGTAAGCTCATCCCATTTCTGGGTTTAAGAGTATACCATCATAGAGTACTACCCTCGGCCTGTCATCGTGCAAGCAAAGAGGAAAGCGTAGCGACCGACTGTAAAGGGGTCGATAACCAAACATGCAGTGTGTTGCAATATAATAGGGTCATAACCTTTCTTCCTAAAAGTTTTAATGCGTTTAATGAACAAATCGTGAAAATGGATATGACTGGGAATTTTCTTAAGTTTGTAGATAACATCACCATAGAAATCTGGATGAGAAATACCTTGTTGCAGTAACATCCGTAAATTGCAGTTATATTTACTAATGAGGGGTAAATTTCGAGAATGGAATTTTGAAAAACCTTTCCGAATTTTATGATATCTGTAGCCTTGCTTAAGAAGTTTATGAGTTATGACCAAATTACGACTATTAAAATCTTCTAGCAAAGAACAGGCTCGGGCAAAGCGAATAAGTTTGCTTTGTTTAAAGTAAGTTCTTTTGGGTAAATAGAAGAAACCATATTTTCAAAATAAGGATTATCCAAATTCAAACTATCGTCTAAACACCTAGACGTTTTATTAAAAGCACTAACAATGTCAGATTGTGTATTAGGTTTTAAGCAAAGCATGAAATCCCTCTCATAGCAATATAAAAACAAATCTACAATAAGAGGGGCACAATTTGTTCCCATACGTATACCAATAACTTGACGAGATATGGTATCCCCATAGCACACAAATATGTTACCTAAAAGAAATGTTAAAGATCTACAAACATCAAGGCAAGTCCACATTGTGTAATTTTCACCTTCGGAATTCGAAAAGAATGAACGTTGAACATTACAAGCAAGGAACATTTTATTTTCTCTGGCAAAGGTTTTTTCTATCAATTTAATCAGTTTATCCTTTATAAGATGGTGAGGCAGAGTAGTATAGAGTGTAGAGAAATCGTAAGGGCTCAATGAAGAAATGTTGTACTGTTCATTTTCACGTTTAGTTAAAATATCATTTGAATTTTTTATGGACCAAACAACATTAATACCAAAATTGTCATATATTTTATCACAGTAACGTTTAACATGTTCTTTGATAGTAGTAAGACACGACGTTAAAAATTTAGATAGTTTAGTAGTAGTACAACAACTAGAGTTTGCAATAAAACGCGCCTTATACGGATTTTTATGTAGCTTAGGAATCCAGTACATAGTAGAAAGTTTATGTTGTTTTACGTTAGGATTAGACTTAAAAGTATTGCACATTTTTACTTGTTCCGGGATTATATCTTTTTCAGGGGTTTGCACTGTAATATATGTTTGTGAACAAGTTAATTCCTTCTTCAAAACATCAACATAATACAATCTTCACATAATTATTACATTATTTGATGCCTTGTCAGCAGGAGCAAAATACATAATTAGTGATTGCCCTACTTTTCCATCCAATCAGCGAGCCGCATTCTTGATATTTTTCAGACACTAATTCTCATAAATTTTATAAAATCGACTCTAACTTTCGAAGACGAACCTTCCAGTGTGCATGTGCAACAAAGCTCCGCCCACGACTATAAAAAACAAACAAGTTGCTATGTTATGAACTTATGACGTTATCGCGATCGAGTGTACACAAGTGTTCACGTGTGTAAAACGTGGAGAGGAAGACTATGTAAACAACTGAGAGGCAGAATTATAGATCTAGTAATTGGGCTGCCGTTGACTAAAATGGACAAATAATTCACGAAACACCCCACCTGTTGAAGCAGGATTATTGAAAAAGGACTTATGTAAATAAGCAAATAAATCAGGAAATAAGAACAAACCTGTATTTAAAACAGTAATCCGTTCAACAAAACGTAAGCGATCAAACCTGTAATCTTTTTAGGCCTTTACCTGTTTATTCTTATTTCAATAAATTCTGCCCGTAATGAATGTTTAATATTAATAAGCTGTATTTTATATGGGTTTCGTTAGCAGTGAAAATTTAAATTTGTGCAAACCGAGTGGACCCTGATCAGACAGCATATGAGCCGTCTGATCTGGGTCTTCTCGGCTTGCAAAGTGGTTAAAAGGCTTCACTTACTATAAGGTAAAGGTTTATGCGATTTTGCGTCCGTCTTTCACAAAAAATATTTTTTCACAGATTGCTGTTGGTCATTATTATTTGGACTACAGAAAATTGTGTAAAACACAGATGGGGAATATTTGATAACGTGACACAGCCAAATAAGGCAATGTTTACAAGAAAAAGGCGCAAAACCAGTTTCACTGTGAAGGATTTTCAAAACATAAACACATGAGAATTTTAACAAATACATGTACGTCGTTTGTTTGAATGGTGGGTTTTGTGAGTATTTTGCATAAACGAGTGTGGCTTCTAGGTGGACCATAATCACGTGACTATATACAAGTTTGTCATTGCTCAGAGGACGGGGCTTATAAACTCAGCCTGTTGAAAAGTAGGGCAATCACTAAATCGGTTAGAGCTTATAAACTGCAGTCTTCGAAAATAAGACGGCCTAAAACGCTTCGCTTCGCTCGCGTTATCGGCCGTCTTATTTTCGAAGACTGCAGTTTATAGGCTCTAACCTATACTAAGAAATCTAATCTGTAGAAACGTTTTATTGCAGTGTTTTTCTATCAATTGCTTTTGTGTAGTCTTCTCTCAGTATTACACTTCCACCTTACAACCTAGCGTTACTTTTGAGTGGCCGTTGTAGAAACGTTTTACTGTACTGCCTTTTCATTTTATTGCCTTTCCACCTACCTTTGTAGATACTACTGGTGCCATTTCCGGGACATATAGATATACCCCATCTGACATATGTAACGCCAGCTGTAAAATTAATATTTATACGTTTTATATTTATTGGTACAAGTCTGAACCGACTATGTTTAAAATACAGACACATGCATATTCTCTTTAAACGGCAAAATTCTGGTGCACCGTCTTGAATTTATTCCGATTCTTGCTATACGGTACAAACCGAAAATATTATCTTATGATACTAGAGATCCGCTGTCTGCAGTTTTTACTTCACAAAGAATATTGTACGAGTAGCAGGTATAAAACTATATTGAAGAAACAGCACTTCAAACGAAAATTGTTGATGAATGTTTGAAAATGCAAGTGGAAAAATATTCTATTTATAATTGGTTAAATCTGGACAGTGAAACAATTTTGAAATATGATCTATGGTAGGTGCTAAACGACATCTTCTTTTGTTCAATTTGGATAGTTTCATTGCATACAGAAAAATATCAGAACAAAAGCGATACCAACCATGTTGACTGTCAACTTCGATAAGCTGCGCTTTAAGTTGCTGGGTACTATTTTCCAGATGTGTAACCCTGTCTCCAAGATGTTTGTTGGTTGTCGTTAATTGTAGGTTCAATGTTGCTAGAAGCTTGTTTTCCGCCGCCAATCGTGTATTTTCTGCCTCCAACTGTCCGATCCTAGATTCAACCTGGAGAAATCTTTTCTCAAACGCAGTGAGATTTTGATCGACAGTATGCAGTGCCGAAGACAGATCAAGATCGCTGTGTAACACTAGCCGCTTTTCGCAGACACTAGAGTACAGCAAGCCAATGTAATGCATACTGAAATGCGTACACAAATGGCCATTGCTCTTGTCAGTATGCCGGTTCGGTTTTGGGACTTGATTCTTCAAGGCTAACAGTGCAAGATCACAATCTTATTGGTCGCCGCCGTGGAGGCGGCGACCTATATTTGTATTCCCTTTCTTTTTGGGCCATGGAAGGAGCAGTCTGTGTTTTGAGAGATAAGAAATACGTACTTAAAAGAAAAACATTTAGTGCAAAAAAAAATCTAATTATAGAAGTATTATCATAGAAAGGTAGTGAACATGAAAAAGATTCAACGATAAAATTAAAAATCCATTACAAAATTATTGAAAAAAGAAACAGGAGCCGGTCCCTTGGAATAGGAATAAATTGCAGACCGCAGAAAATATCCCAAAAATGGAATTGATATAAATTAATAATACATAAATACTTGAATAGCTCTGATCTAATATTTCGACCACTAAGGGCCTTTTTCAAAGATTATCATGTCAAATACACGTCGCATTTTTTGTAACATGCATTCAGTCAATGTTGATCCAGCGTCATGGTGACGCTGGGTTGTCATTAAATATGTCATGACGTCATCAAATGACGTCATCAAATGATGTCATGAGCGCAACGACGTCATGCATGCATTAGCCTCCTTGACGTTACAGCCAAATGGTCTGTAAGTTCACAGCCTCCATATCCAATGATTTCATGAATCTGTCTTTCAATTCTAAATGCCTTGAACATTTTATCACGCCTGAATGCAACAATTGACAATTGAAATTCTTCTTTTAGCCGCTCAGATTGGTGCAATGTAGCCTACATGCATTGAACATCCGTTTCAAAACTACAAATCTAACATCATAACTGCTATGACCACCGACTCCAAAATGTATGTTTATTGGCTTCTCTCTCTCTCTCATGCCTTACATCACTCAAATGTTCTTTCATTCTCTCCCGAATTTATCTCTCAGTCTCAACCACGTACACCATTATATCGCATAAATTACTGCATTTAATTGCATATACTACATTTCTTTCTCTACCGTTACTATTAGTAGACACATTGTAAACTGATTACCTATTTGTGTCCCTAATACTTGACATTTCAATAATACTGCAAGTAGTACAACCCCGTGAACAAACTATATTACTTGGCTTAACAATCCTTTAGTGTTTTAATGCACCAGTGTGTCACATCGATTTTATCACGCCTGAATGCAACAATTGGCAGTTGTTGAAATACTTCTTTCAGTCGCTCAGATTGGTGCAAAATCTTTGAATGTTTTTGTGTCACCTGCTGAGAGACAGTGTGTCACTAAGGGATCACTTTTCTGTCTGTCAGTCTGTCTATTTGTCAGTCTGTCTGTCTGTCCGTCTGTCAGTCACACTTTCTTTTATTGGCTGTCATTCCTAAACTAACCATTATATATATAAAGCTTTCAAATTTCACTTGTGTCTTCCTCTCATTGAGTACCATTGATGTAACTAAGGTCCATCACTCTGCATGCAATACTTTTTGAGTTATTCCCCTTTGTTCACACTTTCTTTTTTTTGGCTGTCGTTTCTAAACTAATCATTATAGAGCCTTCAAATTTCACATGCAATACTTTTTGAGTTATTCTCCTTTGTTCACACTTTCTGTTTTTAGCTGTCGTTTCTAAACTAATCATTATAGAGCCTTCAAATTGCACATGTGTCTTCCTCTCATTGAGGACCATTGTTGTAACTAAGGTCCATCACTCTGCATGCAATACTTTTTGAGGTTTTCCCCTTGGTTCTCATTTCACAGTTTTAACCGTTTTTGTGTCAGTTGTGAGCAGGTCACACATGTACATGTGTTCCTCCGAACACTCTTGTTTTACAATGCCATGTATATTTGGAAGTACATTGTAGATTTGAATATGTCAAAAAACTAAAGGGACCCTATTCAGTTTTCTATTAACCATTTGTTTCTTTGCAAAAGTGGCAGATATGTCAAGTTTGTCCACCTTTACCAATTGATTTTCTATCATCCTGCTGCTATATTCTCTCTTCCTGAAGTGACCATTGAGTTTATTTCTTTCCCTAATATAGTCGGATTCTCTTTCGCATATACGCTTAATTCTTAGTCCCAACCCATATGCTGTGTTTTTCTTTGTACTAGTAGGATGGCAGGAAGAATTGTTAAGGTACAGCTTTTCGTGTAGGCTTAACATAAAGATCTGTATATATTTGGCCATTGTCTATTTTAACTAAAGTGTCAAGAAATTCTATCTGATCCAAACCATATCTCATCTCTATCTTAATATTCGAGTGAATACTGTTTGCATGTTTCACAAAATCTTCTAGTTCTTGCACTGTACCATCCCAGATCCCGAAACCATCATCAACGAATCTCTTCTTAAACATGGGCACTTTCTTGTGTGACATCAATTGTTCATCCCATTTCCTTATATATGCACAAGCAACATTCTGTCCTAATTTAAGAACAGTTTCTGTCAATCAATGGATCACTTCTGTTTGCAAAGCCTTCCATACGAATATGCATCTAGTCCCTCTTTCTTTGGAACTGATGGTAATTGGTTTATTTCAATGGCAATTTCTTCAGTTCTTATTAGTCAAAAGCAAAATAGACTACATGTATTAAAATTTAAGCAAATATTCGAAAGGAATGCATGAACGGACTATTATCTGAGGTGATTGACTAAACCTGTATATTATCAATTCCATATTCCATAAAGTAATAAAAGTAAATAATTTTTGGCGGCGACTTTGATGCTATGCATCAAACTTTTACTTGTCTTTATTTGAAAATGCCAAATGACAGTGCTCCCACACATTAAGGGCATCCACTGTGACGTAATGACTCCAAAATGCCCAACCGATGGGGTTTGGTACATTGTTATCTAGACCCAATTCGTCCTATTGGTGTACAAAATATGTTATGTGGCACAATGAACATTCAGTTAAATGCTGTATTGTATCCTTAGCACATGTGTCCAGCCCCAGTGCCGTACCCAGAATTTTTTTACTTGGGGGAGGGGGCGAATTGGGGAGGGTACGGGCGGGGTGTGTCCTCCCGGTAGCCGAATTTGTTTTGGTATGCCGCATTGAATGGTGCAATTTCCTACTATCTGAATCACTCTATCAAGATATAGTTTTATGTTATAATATAGGAAACGGCTCCTTTTACACCTGGATTTCAGTGTATAGACTTAAAGTATGATGAATGATCACCAATGTTGCAATGCAGGGACTCCATACAAATTATACTAACACAAAAGTTGTGATCAAGTTGTGATCAACGTTTTTTGCAATTGACAGACAGACGGAGATGTGATCATGATTTTTTCCATTGACATACAGACGTACGTGATCTTGGTTAAAGTTTTTTTGGCCATTGACAGACAGACAGACATGTGATCATGGCTAAAGGTTTTTGCCATTGATAGACAGGCAGACACACATATGATCATGATTAAAGTTTTTTGCCATTGACAGACAGACAGACATACATTTGATCATGATTAAAGTTTGTTTTGCCATGGACAGACTCGGCATTAACTGCTTATGTCTTTATTCTAAATGTGAAAACAACCCTGATCAAAACTACAAACATCAAATGTTACAGTTTAACAAGAGGGTCATGATGGTCCTTATTCGCTCACATGGTTATAACAGATTTATGACTTTTTATGTATACAGTGAAAAATATATTCCATTTTATCTCATTTTACAATAACATTTTGGCTGATTTTATAGCCCTTATTCGGCTATATTCCCAATAGCAAAAGGTGTGTTTTGCGCCCATTTTTTTAGTGTGTGTGTGTGTGTGGGGGGGGGCTTCCCAATCTCAAGTTACAAAACAAATCCATGAAAAAACGTTAACAAACCTCGATTTATTCAGAAAAATCGATCTGGTGAAAAATCATTTTTAATATTTTTATCATTCGGCGTTATTTTTTCATTACTAGTTACTGATCAATGTCAGTAAAACGCTTATCGGTCGAAGTGCATACTGCTTTTTGTAGCTATGTTATAGCGTCTTGATACGTCACTCCCATCGTCTTAATTTTGCGACAATGTTTCCTCGCTTGAGTAATTTACGTGCCACATGTGGTATTTGTGGACAACACAGCAATTTGCATTTTGATATGACTGGTTCCTGACAATTTATTTGCTAAACTCCAGTATAGCGAAAACCGGAACCAACTCGTGATTACGTAATTCGTGTGTTCTCTGCGGGGGATTCTCCCTGATTGGTCATACCAAAATAGGCCAAGCGTGGATCACAGCATGACAACATGCTAAAGGTGGCCTGTCTGTGTAGAGAACTAACAGATAATCTCCCCCAGGTAGGAAAACATTTGTCACTAAAATAATGGTATCTTGGCAGCCAGCTGGGGGAGGGGGCTGCAGTGAACGATATGGTCGCGGCTGCACGAACAAAATTGTTTGTAACATATAAGAAATATTACACAATGTTTAGTCATTAGATAAATTGTTATATAATCACGTGTACTCGGGATGTTTTGGGCCGTGACAGAAACTGTAGAATCGTATCTATATTATCCCTTTGCTCCATAAATACATGTACGCATTTCTACGCTTTTGCAAACGCCTTTGGGGTTATTGTCGTGAAAAAATATATTATATCAGCTGAAAATTTCATTGAAATCATTTTAAAAAAATATTCAGTTAGGAGTTCCTAAGGTGGGTATATCAACCGTCACACATTACACTAAAATGATCATTTCAAATATAAACTGTGTACAACCCAATCTTTAGACTCATTGAAACTGTCGCCATACTGACCACTCGACGTTGATTTGAGTAGACGCTTTTTGTCCAATGAAAATCAAATAGTGGAAGCCACGGCGAGGCGCCTTTTACCGCCGAAGTTGATCGTGTTCTACACGGTTTGCGATGTACTGATGCTCGTTTTAGCATAGAATCATAATCGGTTTTTAACACAGATGGCAGATTAATGCACGGTATAAATGCTGCAGAAAACTCCTCTTGGAGCTCTCATTGTGGCTTTCACTTTGCATTAGCAGCAACCTGCCTAAAAAAGTGCTTCAGTACTAAAGAAATGGATTATCGAGGCTTAGCATATATTTCTAATTTCAGCGACTACAACCCTTTGTACCATACACAAATGATTTGTTCTGGCCAGTCATCACCCTATTCACTGAAAACCAATGACTTGGAAAGTCATAATATTGTTGTAGTAAGTTGCTGTCGTTTTCGAATTCGTTTCTCCATATAGACATAGAATTGAACAATATTATGTCATCGATTAATTTAAAACAGATATGTAGGACAGTGTAAAACTCTAGTAAATACATTATTCGACCTAATAAGCATTTAAAATAATAATTCTCCTATAGTTAGATCTTGATAATACACCAAGTCACTAGACGTCTCATCCAAACTGATTCGTCTCATCCCAACTGATTGCAAATGCTCACCCTATATATGGTAGTTACGAGTTTTGAGCTCAGCAGTAACCCCCCCCCCGATTTCCTCTGAAATAATTACCAAAATGAGGTTTAACACTGTATTTTAGAGACAGTTGGCAGGTTAATGCGGGACGAAATTATGCAGAAAGCTCAGGTAGAAACTTTCTGAATTACTTTCTTCCTGTATTAGACAATCGCTTGCTTTAAAGAGCATTAAGTGGTCACTTGATAGGGTTTAATCATTAGTAGTGATAGTCGTTCGTCCACCTTGTTGCAAACACTGTAGATCCTGATCAGACGCTTCGTTGCCAAAGGAGTTGCTGTATTTGATCCCTACTTTTAGCAGGATATTCTAATTATACATTGAAAATCTGTCCGTATATAATTATGAATTTAATTTTGACTCGAATTTTATTTTGGTTCTGTGAGAATTCCTTTGCCGATGTAATAATTTGTTAAGTCTATAGTGCAGACCTTGATCAGGCGGGTCTTTCACGGACCATATAGCGCAGGGCTACATTGTTTGCATTTAGTGACGCCATGTTAAACGGGGTTAAAGAAACACATTTCGTTGTGCAATTGATACACACTGACTGATGGAACAACATTTTCAAATTTGCACAATAAAAACTAAAATGTACAGCAGAACCCCTTTAACCCTTTCGGAGCCAAATTTCTAATTGTCGTCTGCAAACCAATTTTGTTAAATCATTCGGTACAATAAGGAAATGAGATAAATAACTGCAAATTTCAAAGGAATAAAGCACGGATATAGAAGTAGAGTCTAAAAAATGATGTCCCTGATTTTCAAGGCGGCGTCTGATCTGGGACTGCACTATTTATCGTGGTGCATTTTTTGCGATATTGGCGGTGAAAGGGTTAAAGCGGCCACTTAATAGACAGTGGTGTCTTTTAAAGCAGGCGGATTCTTAATACAGGACGAAAGTAATGCATAAAGTTGCTGTAGGAGCTTTCTGCTAAACTTTCTAATTGTCGTCTGCAAACCAATTTTGTTAAATCATTCGGTACAATAAGGAAATGAGATAAATAACTGCAAATTTCAAAGGAATAAAGCACGGATATAGAAGTAGAGTCTAAATAATGATATCCCTGATTTTCAAGGCGGCGTCTGATCTGGGACTGCACTATTTATCGTGGTGCAATTTTTGCGATATTGGCGGTGAAAGGGTTAAAGCGGCCACTTAATAGTCAGTGGTGTCTTTTAAAGCAGGCGGATTCTTAATACAGGACGAAAGTAATGCATAAAGTAATGCATAAAGTTGCTGTAGGAGCTTTCTGCTAAACTTTCTTTCTGCATTAAGATATCGTCTGTCAGTAAGGCCTAGGCTTATACCTCATTTTAGTGTAGTTTCAAGTTGCAAATATCGACTTTACAAAACAATTGAAATGTTCAATTGTTCGTTGTTGTTGAACTCTGTCATTGCTAAGGGCAGATCTGTGATTACCATGAATACTCGATACTTACCATGAATACAACCAGTCAGATACTCGATGCATCATCGAAATCAAAACTATTTGATGCTATGATTATATTTTAAAGCGAGAATGGGAAAAGACAAACTTGAAGCAGGATACATTTTTTCAGAGTTCTAAACTTGGCAGCGAAAGAATGAACAGCTTACTGCATTCACATGCACTGAAAGTATGCCATATCTTTTTCATGTGCATTTCATTGTTTGTTTCGCAAATAATGTATATCGAAACCAATATTTCAGTAAAATTAAACCCCTCTAACGCAGCCACCCAGAAAGAGGTGTATGTTGGGTCGAAGAGGCAGATGGTACATTAGTGTACGACGAAGGTTTCGCAGAAAAATCCAACGTAAGCTTTCTGCATTACTTCCGCCCCGCTTTAACACTTTCCTTCATATAAATACCTTTTCAGGCATATGCAAAAAAACAGAGTAGACCCAGATATGACGGCTCCTATAGGAGTCGTCTGGTCAGGATATGCTCGGTTTGCTCATGGAATTTGATAGATCTGTTTCTTTACTTTCTACAATAGTTACAATGTTCCATCCTTAGTTTTCACTGATACTACTTTGTTAATGAATATTCAGTAGGTATTGAAATTTGGAATTAACATAGAACAGGGAAAGGGTTAAACAACAGGCTTTTTAAAGACTCTCGTATTCATTCTGTGATTGATCGGTTTAGTGGAGTTCTACTGTACTTGCGAAAAATAAGTAATATACAGTTTATTGATTTCAGGCCTCTGATCACAATCCTGACCTCTGTACTGTGGCCATAAACGGTTCGGTTGGCAATAGAGTAATGTTGCTGGAATTGAGGCACATGGCTTTGTGTGTTGGCTACGGAGATGACTGACACAACTAAAATACAACCGAGATGCGACGGACACAAGGTCGGAACCATGAAAAGATTTTTTCTAGCGTCGCATTTGCCGACTACTTTCGTATTAAACTGACCATGTGACCTGCTTAGTAAATAAAGGCGAATTCATGTTAACACCGAGTGATCCGGCCACCCATTAGGATCCAAACTGTTTGAAACTGACAGTTTGAGAAACTGAAGCAAACTCTACTTTGAAACATAAAGCACACGATAAAATTAGCGGACGATACAATTAGCGAACCTTTTAATTGGCGGCTAAAGGGTCAATTGCTGTTTCCTATTTTCCAAACTTTATTATTGTTTTATTGCCTGTATGTCCAACGCTTTTACAAAACACAATCAGAGTGATAGCATTTCGCTGCCAACATTTGTCGTCTGTCTCATTGTTTATATATTTCCTTCATGTTTGTATTTTATAACATAACTCGTGGCTTCAGCGTGACGTAACACTATCATTCATTTTTTGATATTCACGAGCATATATTCACTAGTGAATAACATTCGAACGACCGAACTGTATTCATACAAACAAACTGGCGGACGGTGACCTACCTGTCAACGATTGAGTCACGATAGATGGCAAAGGATTGTTGGCACTTGCGCCTTAATTTCGATAAAATAATAGAATTTTAATCGCTGTCAGTAATTATATACAAAATGTATGCAAAAAAATACCTACCAGCTACTCGGACCCATACAATCCATTCTACATAGAAAATGCCTCCAGATCTTTGCATTTTCTTCACCGCATGTCCTTTTGTTTATGCAGATTTCTACTCATAAAAATATCTCGTCAATCAACAACTATAGTCATCTGAATCCAGCACAGCACAAACATATTTCATATATGCTATACTCAGCTAATCGCGAAAATCTTCCTCTTGTTCCAATACATTTTATGCAGCAGTTCGTACTGAATCTTTTGTCCATTTCAAACATTTTCACTGAACTTAAATCGAGATTTTTGTTTCTCGGTGGAAATGTCCCATGTCCATGTGTATACAACACTAATGAAGGGCTTAATATACCAAAACGATGGCGCATTTTGAATCCCATTGACAGTGAGTGTCAGACGTGTTGGCGACTGTATGTGGGTCTTCATTTAAATGACGCGCTTTAAATGGGGTATTTTATTTACATTTTGACTTTGGTGAAAGTGGGATAAGGACGAGGTTAGGTACCCGTAAACCAGGTTTAAGTCCCCCAGTAGCCTTTTTTTGGTTGCTGGTCGTTCCAAGGCGGCACTCCTGCTTTCAGCCTACGGTCAATTTTGTTGTTTAATATGCTTAATGTTTAATGTGTTTCGTCTTGATATACGTCCTGTTATGTTTTTGTCTTGTGGCCTTACCGTTTCTTGTTTGATGGTGTTTGGTGCGGTGTCATTTCGTGTGTGGCTCTCCCTGTTTGACTATTTTTCCATATTTACATAGACACAAGTTGTGTACAATGACGTCATAATGTGACGTGTTTGTAACTATGTATGTCAAAACTGTAACTAAACATTTATTTTGACGTGTTTCCGTATGTTTTTGTATCATAAACTATCACAGTTAAATTGAATACCAGAGAGGTTCTGAATTAGATCCTGGTTGATATGACAGTAAGTCAAAAAAAAGTTGGAAAATTTGGACCTACTTTGTCCCAGTTACCTAGCGAACCTAATAACACCTTTCATTCATCATTTCTATATGTAAGGAGAATTTATAACAATCCACGTTACTGCTGACATATTGGCTGCAAATAACATTTGTGTGTGTTATGTTATAAATAGGATCTTGCATTCGTGTTCATGATTATTGGATTTATTAAATTCGTCTTTTTTAAACGATAACAAACTCGATAAAGCTCGTTTTTTATTGTTTTAAAAAGACTCATTTAATAAATCCAATAATCAAGAACACTCATGTAAGATCCTCTATATAAAACAATTACAGTATCAAGGTTTGTATCAT
Organism: Azorinus chamasolen; assembly: GCA_963576725.1. Classification (NCBI taxonomy): domain Eukaryota; kingdom Metazoa; phylum Mollusca; class Bivalvia; order Cardiida; family Solecurtidae; genus Azorinus; species Azorinus chamasolen. The sequence goes on from OY755249.1 coordinate 30,704,562, forward strand.
AAAACAATTACAGTATCAAGGGTTGTATCATAAAACAATTACAATGTCAAGGGTTGTATCATAAAACAATTACAGTATCAGACAGTTTGAATTCTGACGAGGCGCCTCATCTGAGTTTACATTATTCGCAAAGAGGATCATAGATTTGCCATTAGAAGGTAATGCAACACACGTTTTCTTCGGGAAATAACATCTGCAGTGTATTCTACTTCTCCTCCTTCTCTTTTTATTATGCCCCCAGATCAGATCTGGGGGCATATTGTTTTTGCCCTGTCTGTTTGTCTGTTGGTCCGTTTGTCTGTTTGTTTGTCAGCAACTTTAACATTGGTCATAACTTTTGACCAAGTGCAGATAGAGACTTGATATTTGGCATGCATGTGTATCTCATTAAGCCGCACATTTTAAGGGTGGGCATGTGATGGTCAATGTCATCCTTCAGGGTCAAAGGTCAAATTGTCTGTTTGTTTGTGAGTAAGTTTAACATTGTACATAACTTTTGAGCCAGTACAGATACAGACTTGATATTTGGCATGCATATGTACCTAATAAAGCCGCACATCTTGAGGGATGAAAGGTCAGGGTCATCCTTCAAGGTCATAGGTCAAATATATAGGTCAAATCACCGACTTAAACATTGGCCATGACTTTTGAATCAGAAGAGATAGAGACTTGATATTTGGCATGCATGTATATCTCATGAAGCTGCACAGTTGCGGGGTGACATGTCAAGGTCAAGATTATCGTTTCGGGGTCAAAGGTCACCAACATTAACATTGGTCATAACTTTTGAACTAGTAGAAATACAGATTTAATATTTTGTATACATGTGTATCTCATGAAGCTGCACATTTTGAGGTATGACATGTCAAGGTCATCCTTCAGGGTCAAAGGTCACCGACTTTAACATTGGTCATAGCTTTTGAACCAGTAGAGATACGGACTTGATACTTGGTATGCATGTGTATCTCATAAAGCAGCACAGTTTGAGGAATGACATGTCAAGGTCAATGTCATCCTTCAGGGTCAAAGGTCACCGACTTTACAATTGGCTATAACTTTTGAACCATTAGAGATACAGACTTGATATTTGGTATGCATGTGTATCTCATGAAGCTGCACAGTCAATGTCATCCTTGAGGGTCAAAGGTCATATCAGGGGGGCATAGTGTTTCACAAACACATCTTGTTTTTCTTATTCTTTTATGATTATTTTTCCTTCTTCATAATATTCTTCCTTTTGAGAGTTTTCTTCAATGTCTTCATCATCATCATCATCATCATCATCATCATCATCATCATCATCATCATCATCTTCTTCTTCTTCTTCTTCTTCTTCTTCAGCATTAGCACCCAAATACCAGAGCAACAAATAATAAAAGCTGCGAACTAATATCGTCATTTCTCCACCAAACCCTTTGTGGTGACCTGTCTTTAAAATCGTCTTGAAGGGAGGCGATTCTAAAGAGTGGTCACAACATAGGGTTTGGTGGAGAAATAAATGAGTTATTCTTGAAAATATTCTAATTTCCACATCTTATCTGGGCCTCTGTCAAATACCCATGAATATATATATTCATTCACTGAATGGTCGCTGTATAGAGGTTCTATAGCATCGTGTTTTATTTAGAACATACAACACATGCGACCTCTCTACCGTCATGGTAGGGTGGACAGGGTAGAGACCCACAGTGAGCCTCTACATAATACAAAACATGCTGGTCGTCACTGTCGCTGCTTAATCCGTGTGGAAGAGCTTCTGGTTTGGAATCGAAACAAATATAGTCGTTATTTGAGTGATCTTTGAATCCGCCTATCAGATATCCTGTGTATTCCAATGTCCATCCCGGGTAACAGTTAGATCGTCCTGGTACCATGACAACAGTAGCTCGTGATGTGTAACATGATACACAAGGGGGGTCCTGGTTATTGTAGTTATAACCAATAGCTGCAGTTGAGAAACCAGCATCTACTTCGATTTCTGTACCATATATCGCGCTTTTCGCACCGGCGAATCCATCCACATACTTATTCCAGGTTGGGTCATCTGGTAAACACAACGAGTTCGAACCCCCGCCTTTATCGGAATACAATGTCCCACCTACGTAACCTGAAACGAAGACAGTATGTTTTTGTGTTTTATTACCAACGAAACTGGCACGTATTTATAAATCTAGCATTTCTGACTTTATCACCTAGTTAAGACAGATTACTGTCCAATACTCAATAAAATATTCTAGCATGAAATTTGTGGAAATGGGCCTTTATAAATATACTGTTTGAAGAGACAATTTTCACAAGAAACCGACGAGCGAGTATGCTTTTACCAAAGGAGATGTGGAAGGAACCTATGCACACTGAGTGGTGTTCTAGATTAAGACACGACATATCTATGTCCTTAAGTATTAACAGTCACTAATTAGATTTTAATATTATTCCTTTTACTAGAAGTAATGGCATATTATCAATCAAATTATTTCTTATAATGGCTTATAATCACAGAGAGTTTTGCCCATGGCAGACTACAACGTATATAATTCTATAACCATACAGAACAGACGCTGATCAGATGGTCCCGTCAGGAAAGGCGGGGAAAGGTTTACTTATGGAGTAATTATGAATATTCTTCATTATGACAATTAAATACATGTAGTACGATATTCCCCTGTTTATATCTTAACCCCCAACCAACCAAAACAGACGTTATTTTCTCTAAAAGCTACCACGTATCTTGCAACTAAGAAATAGAATTCTTTTGATTGGGCGTGTAGGAAATGTTTCACTCTTCTGCCTTTTTATTCATTGCCTTTCCACCTACCTTTGTAGATACTGCTCGTGCCATTTCCGGGACATGTGGATCTACCCCACCTGACATATGTAACTCCAGCTGTAAATGAATATTTAAACGTTTACATTTATTAGTACATGGCTGAACCGACTAACATTAAAACATGGACATATATGGTACAAACCGAAAATCTTATCTAATACTAGACATCCACTGTTAGCAATATTTACTTCACAAAGGATCTTGTGAGCAGGTATAAACTATATTAAAGAATCCTCACTTCAAATGAAAATTGTTGTTGATTGTTTGAAAATGCAGTTGGAAATTATTCACTTTGAATGATTTGGCGGTGGCATCAGCACAGAGTTGCCCGTGTCTGCCTCTTTTGCCGATACCATGTGGCAAGCAGCTTCGGCCCAGCTTTTGAATGTAAATTAAGGGCTACCAGGTATTCCGGGCCCGCTGGGTAGGGGCAAATCTATTTTATTGTGTACATGTAGTTTGTTGTTCAGGCGGCCAAAACCATTTGTTTGTGCCAAGCTTTTAAGCCCAGTTTAGCAAATCCGTTGTTTACGATCAAGCTCCAGTTGAGCTATAATTTTGCATTTGAAGTAAAAAAAACATTTTAAATCCCAGTTGAGCAAATTTATTTCTTTCCGATCAACCTCCAGTTGAGCTACACTTTTGCATTTGAAGTAAAAAACAATTTCAAGCCCAGTTGAGCAAATATTTGTTGTTTACGATCAAACTCCAGTTTAGCTACAATTTCAGACAGTTTGCTGTGTGCAGATCAGTTTAAAATTGTACAAGAAAAATGAATGTATCAATTTAAGGGTTCGCGACTATATATGCCATATTTATTTGAGATTTAATGCATATTAGGTGCTTAACGACAACTTATTTTGCACGAAACAATACAAGATGTTCCGTGCACAGTTCTAAGAACCTCTGGGGTCTTTCTCCACCTGTAATTAGCTGGGCATCGTGCTATGACTGAAATACTGTAAACCCCAATAAGAACCAAATCAAAACAAACACCTTCCCTTGTTCAATATGGGTAGTGTCATAGCATACAGAAACATATCAGAACAAAAGCAATACCAACCGTTTTGATTGTCAACTTTGATAAGCTGCGCTTTCAGTTCCTTGGTACTGTTTTCTAGGTGAGTAACCCTGTCTCCCAGATTTTTGTTGGTTGTCGTTAACTGTAAGTTCACTGTAGCTAAGAGCTTATTTTCTGCCTCCAACTGTCCGATCCTAGATTCGACCTGGATAACCCTTTTCTCAAACGCGGTGAGATTTTGATCGACAGTATGCAGTGCCGAAGACAGATCAAGATCGCTGTGTAACACAAGTCGCTTTTCCGCAGACACTTGAGTAAAGTAAGCCAAAGCAATACATACTGAAATGCGTACACAAGTGGCCATTGCTCTGGTCCTTTTGCCAATTCGGTTTTGGGACTTGATTCTTCAAGGATAACAGTGCAAGATCACAATGTCTTTGAAGATTACAATCTTTATTTGAAAATGTCATATGACAGTGCTCACATACACATGCACTGTGACGTAATGATTCCAAAATGCCCTACCGACGGGGATTTGATACATTGTTATCTAGACCCAATTTCGTCCTATTGGTGTACAAACTATGTTATGTAGCACAATAAAGGTTCAGTGAAATTGCTGTCTGGTATCCTAAGCACATGCGTCCAGAACAACATGGTCGCGGCTACACGAACAAAATATAATGATAGCTAAACATGTTTTGTAACATCTAAGAAATAATTACACAATGTTTAGTAATTAGATAAATTGTTATATAAGCGCGTGTACTCGGGATGTTTTGGGCCGTGACAGAAACTGTAGAATCGTATTTATATTATCCCTTTGCTCCATAAATATATGTACGCATTTCTACGCTTTTGCAAACGCCTTTGGTGTTATTGTCGTAAAAAAATATATCATATCAGCAGAAAATTTCATTGAAATCATTTTTAAAAACTATTCAGTTAGGAGTTCCTAAGGTGGGTATATCAACCTTCACACATTACACTAAAAATAAGCATAATTCAGAACAACGTAGAATCGCTTCAAACCAGGTAATTCAGAGTTGAAATGATTATCGGCCGGAAAAAATAAATCCGCCATAAGTCATTAATCCAGAGAACTTATCGATGATTTTTATTTTGTTTATTTGTTCGTTTGTTTGTGTGTTCGTTCGTTCACTCACCCGATATCATGGTCTTTCGTTTGATTTGTATGTATTCTACTGTATATTTGCAATACATGTATTTAATTTGATATAATATCGTTGAGTGTTTAATGCAATAAAACGTTGTAGATGTACTAGTATTCTGAATTAAGGTACATGTACGTTTAAACTAAAGAACGTTCACATCCGCGCATAACAAGTACAAACTATACACTGAATTATTTAGAATATATAATTTCAGTTTTTCAAATTAACAAGCGACACGCTTTGTCGATAGATTTATATTTGATATACAGCGTTTTAAATGATTCACAGCTCATTTCAAATATAAACTGTGTACAACCCAATCTTTAGACTCATTGAAACTGTCGCCATACTGACCACTCGACGTTGATTTGAGTAGACGCTTTTTGTCCAATGAAAATCAAATAGTGGAAGCCACGGCGAGTCGCCTTTTAACGCGGAAGTTGATCGTGTTCTACACGGTTTGCGATGTGCTGATGCTCGTTTTAGCATAGAATCATAATCGGTTTTTAACACATATGGCAGATTAATGCACGGTATAAATGCTGCAGAAAACTCCTCTTGGAGCACTCATTGTCGCTTTCACTCTGCATTAGCAGCAACATGCCTAAAAAAGTGCTTCAGTACTAAAGAAATGGATTATCGAGGCTTAGCATATATTTCTAATTTCAGCGACTACAAACCTTTGTACCATACACAAATCATTTGTTCTGGTCAGTCATCACCCTATTCACTGGAAACTGAAAACCAATGACTTGGAAAGTCATAATATTGTTGTAGTAAGTTGTTCTTGTTTTCGAATTCGTTTCTCCATATAAACATAAAATGTAAATTGAACAATATTATGTCATCGATTAATTTAAAACAAATATGTAGGACAGTGTAAAACTCTAGTAACTACATTATTCGACCTAATAAGCATTTAAAATACATGTAATAATTCTCCTACAGTTAAGATCTTGATAATACACCCAGTCACTCGGTGTCTCATCCCAACTGATTGCAAATGCTCACCTCATTTATGGTAGTTACGAGTTTTGCGCTCAGCAGCCCCCCCCCTAATTTGAACCAATAGGACGAATTTCCTCTGAAATAATAACCAAAATGAGGTTTAACACTGTATTTTAGAGACAGTTGGTAGGTTAATGCGGGACGAAATTATGCAGAAAGCTCAGGTAGAAACTTTCTGCATTACATTCGTCCTGTTTTAGGCAATCACTTGCTTTAAAGATCATTAAGTGGTCACTTAAGTGGGTTTTACTCATTAGTAGTGATAGTCGTTCGTCCACCTTGTTGAAACACTGTAGATCCTGATCAGACGCTTCGTTGCCAAAGGAGTGGCTGTATTTGATCTCTACTTTTAGCAAGATATTCTAATTATACATTGAAAATCTGTACGTACATAATATAATTTTGACTCGAATTTTATTTTGGTTCTGTGAGAATTCCTTTGCCGATGTAATAATTTGTTAAGTCTATAGTGCAGACCTTGATCAGGCGGGTCTTTCAGGGGCCATATAGCGCAGGGCTACATTGTCTGCATTTAGTGACGCCATGTTAAACGGGGTTAAAGAAACACATTTCGTTGTGCAATTGATAATTTGATACACACTGACTGATGGAACATTTTCAAATTTGCACAATAAAAACTAAAATGTACAGCAGAACCCCTTTAACCCTTTCGGAGCCAAATTTCTAATTGTCGTCTGCAAACCAATTTTGTTAAATCATTCGGTACAATAAGGAAATGAGATAAATAACTGCAAATTTCAAAGGAATAAAGCACGGATATAGAAGTAGAGTCTAAAACATGAAGTCCCTGATCAGACGCCGCCTTGAAAAGGGACTGCACTATTTTGCATTTTTGCGATATTGGCGGTGAAAGGGTTAAAGCGGCCACTTAATAGACAGTGGTGTTTTTTAAAGCAAGCGGATTCTTAATACAGGACGAAAGTAATGCATAAAGTAGCTGTAGGAGCTTTCTGCTAAACTTTCTTTCTGCATTAAGATATCGCCTGTCAGTAAGGCCCAATCTTATACCTCATTTTAGTGTAGTTTCAAGTTGCAAATATTGACTTTACAAAACAATTGAACAGTTCAATTGTTCTTTGTTGTTGAACTCTGTCATTGCTTAGGGCTAAAGATCTGTCATTACCATGAATACAACCAGTCAGATACTCGATACATCATCAGAATCCAAACTATTTGATGCTATGATTATATTTAAAAGCGAGAATGGGAAAAAGTCGAACTTTAAGCAGGAGACATTTTTTTCAGACTTCTAAACTTGGCAGCGAAAGAATTAACAGCTTACTGTATTCACATGCACTGAAAGTATGCCTTATCTTTTTCATGTGCGTTTCATTTTTTGTTTCGCAAATAATGTATATCACAACCAAATTTATTTTTTTGAAGTGTTCAGTAAAATTAAACCCCTCTAAAGCAGCCACCCAGAAAGAGCTGTATTTTGGGTCGAAGAGGCAGATGGTACATTAGTGTAGGACGAAGGGTGCGCAGAAAAATCCAACGTAAGCTTTCTGCATTACTTCCGCACTGCTTTAACCCTTTCCTTCATATAAATACCTTTTCAGGCATGTGCAAAAACAGAGTAGACCCAGATATGACGGCTCCTATAGGAGTCGTCTGGTCAGGATATGATCGGTTTGCTCATGGAATTTGATAGATGTGTTTCTTTACTTTCTACAATAGTTACAATTTTCCATCCTTAGTTTTCACTGATACTACTTTGTTAATGAATATTCAGTAGGTATTGAAATTGGGAATTAACATAGAACAGGGAAAGGGTTAAACAACAGGCTTTTTAAAGACTCTCGTATTCATTCTGTGATTGATCGGTTTAGTGGAGTTCTACTGTACTTGCGAAAGTTAAGTAATACATGTATACAGTTTATTGATTTCAGGTCTCTGATCACAATCCTGACCTCTGTACTGTGGACATAAACGATTCGGTTGGCAATAGAGTAAAATAGCTGGAAGTGAGGGACATGCCTTTGTTTGTTGGCTACGGAGATGACTGACACAACTAAAATACAACCGAGATACTACGGACACAAGGTCGGAACCATGAAAAGATTTTTCTGGCGTCGCATTTGCCGACTACTTTCGTATTAAACTGACCATGTGACCTGCTTAGTAAATAAAGGCGAATTCATGATAACCTTTGCAAACAGTTTTGGTCTAGATGGGAGACCGAGTGATCCGGCGTGTTATCGGGATCCAAACTGTTTGAAACTGACAGTTTAAGAAATTGAATCAAACTCTACTTTGAAACATAAAGCACACGATAAAATTAGCAGACGATAAAATTAGCGAACCTTTTTATTGGCGATTAAAGGGTCAATTGTTGTTTCCAAGTTTCCAAGTTTTATTATTGTTTTATTGTCTGCATGTCCAACGCTTTTACAAAACACAATCAGAGTGATAGCATTTCGCTGCCAAGTATTGTCGTCTGCAACATTTGTCGTCTGTCTCATTTTTTTGTATTTCCTTCATGTTTGTATCATAAAACAATTACAGTATCAGACAGTTTGAATTCTGACGAGGCGTCTCATCTGGGTTCACATTATTCGCAAAGATGATCATAGATTTGCCATTAGAAGCTAATGCAATATACGTTTTCTTCGGGCAATAACATCTGCAGTGTCTTCTACTTCTCCTCTTTCTCTTTTTTCTTTTTCTTTTTATGATTATATTTCCTTTAAATATTCTGCTTCATAATATTCTTCCTTTTGAGAGTTTTCTTCATTGTCTTCTTCATCTTCTTCTTCTCTTCTTCTTCTTCTTCTTCAAAGCAGAGAATTCCCCAAGCCGACATGAGTCAATTGGTCTACATTGCAGAATTATTGACCATGGCCATGGTCGTAGCTATCGATACGCACTTACGCACATTCATAATATCAACATGAAAAGTGAAAACCTTAATATGGTCAAAATGGAACATAAATCTAAGCCTAAGGGGGAGACTTTGATAAACGCTCTTGCTTGTCATGTAAACTTTATAGGAGCAAATTCTCTGTTTATCACAATGGTTTTAAAACACACGATTCTCAATTTTCCCGGTGGAGAATGCCCCGGACCCATATAGCCATGGTTCGTACATTATATTTGGATTCAGCATCTATGCTCCTGGTGGCATCTGGTTCGAAAAACCTGATACGTGTAAATAGATTTGGACATATGGTTGGATGGGCGGGTAGGCAGTTTATCAACAAACCAGTTTGCTCACAATAAATTTAGTTAAGATAAACATTTTTACCAAACTAAGTGTACAGATTATAAAAGCCTTCAATGAAACTTCTCGATATATTTTAACTTAGATAACCCTTTCTATGATGCTCTGATTCCTACAATTTATCCTAAAAAACTCAAATTGAATAAAGCTAACCCGTCCGACAATTATGCAGCTTTTCTTGATCTAGACCTTAAAATTGATAATGGAATTATTTCTTCAAAAATATGTGACAAAAGAGATGATTTTTATTTTAATATTGTAAAGTTCCCTCATCTTGACGGAGATGTTCCCCGTGCCCCATCTTACGGGGTTTATATATCTCAACTTATTCGTTTTGCTAGAGCTTGTTCATCTATTGACGATTTTAACAGTCGAAATCTCATTTTAACTGAAAAGCTGCTTAAGTAAGGATATAGATACCATAAACTAAGAAAAACTTTTTTCTAAATTTTACTATCGAAATCTCTCACTTATTGGCAAGTACCAATGTAATCTCAAGGCGCTTCTGCGACACGGTGTTTCACATCCTGAATTTTATGGTGATGTGATTTACAAACTTCGTAAAATTATTGGACATACCCATTTTCTCACTGATTTAAAATGAGTATTATTAAACAAAGAGAGGCCAAGACTATTTTCATACTGAGCATTGTACAGGACTCTGGGACCTTTCCACCTGTAATTAGCAGGACCTTTTGATATGACTGAAATACTGTCAAAGCGACATAAAACCCAGGTACAACCAACCAACCAACAAAAAAGGACAATATCTGTGTCTATATTGTTTGCAAATGTATGTGCACATTTTCGCAGCAATCAAATGGTTAACAATCCTAAAACGCGTTGAAAACATTTGCCGTTTGCTAAATTTGTTATCTTCTACAAATCTAGAAGTTTTCTTCCATTTCACCTCAACCATAACCAGTTTAATCAAATTGCATCGTGATGAGACGCTAAGTCTCCAGACCACCTTTACTGAAAGTACTTATCGTCAGCTAAAATTGACACGGAGCCGTCTGATCAAGATCTGCTTTGTTTGCCTATGGAATTGTTCAAGATCTGCTGGATACAACAAAACCTTGTTACTACCCAACGTTTTAACAATTCAGCTAATAAATATTCATGATGTCATTATTTTATTTCTTACATAAATATTCAAGAAGGAAAGTGCTAAAGTAAAAGCTTTACTGTCTATGTGTACAACACACAACCTGCTGTTTGGATTCTAATTAACCATTTTCATTTTCACGCCTTTGCAAACAGAGTAGACCCAGGTCAGTCGAATCCATTAGGAGCCGTATGATCAGAGTATGTTCTTTTTCTTATGGTATTACATAGAACTGAATTTACAGCTTCTTCTTGAGCGAAAAGAACCAGTGTATGTATGCCATTATAGAAATTCAGCTGATAAATATTCATGATGTTATCATTTCTTGCATGAATATTCAACAGGGAAGAGGTTAAACAAACACTCGCTTGATGGGCGTATCATCTGGATTCAAACTACATGTATTCATGATATCATTATTTTACATGAGCGTGTTAGTTACATGCGTTTTTTTAGATGAACGTGTTAGTTACATGCGTTTTTCAGATGAAAGTGTTAGTTACATGCGTTTTCTAGATGAAAGTGTTAGTAACATGCGTTTTTAGACGAACGTGTTAGTTACATGCGTTTTTTAGATGAAAGTGTTAGTTACATGCGTTTTTTAGATGACAGTGTTAGTTACATGCGTGGATTGTCACTACGTCGAAAATGCACCAGATCATCGAGTACATCGCCACCCCACACAAACAAAAGGATATTATATGTTATTCATTTAAATACCACAAAACTAACCTCCTTTCAACTCCTTTATTTCCACATTATTTCAGGTAAATTTGTTCAGATCTTGTTTTTTACTTTGGATACCATCTATTTTTTCCCATTTTCCCCTCTGATCTGTGTCTACACTGTTTGCCTATGTCGCTTCTAACATATTTTAACACTTATAGGGTTAAAGTATATCTTTCTTTAAACAGGTTGTAGCTTATGCAGGATGAAAGTAGCTGCAGAAATACTCTAATTGCCACTTTCGTTCAGCATTAGCATACAAATACAAGAGCAAAAGATAATAAAAGGTGCGAACTAAAATCATCATTTCTCCACCAAACTTTATATGGTGACCACTCTTTAGACTCGTCTCGAAGGGAGGCGATTCTAAAGAGTGGTCACTACATAGGGTTTGATGGGGGAGAGTAAATGAGTTATTCTTGTAAATGTTTTAAATTCCGCATCTTATCCGGACATCTGTCCAAATACTCATTAATACATCTATCCATTCACTAAATGGTTGTTGTATAGAGGTGCTACAACATCGTGGTTTTATTTAGAACAAACAACACATGCGATTTCTCTACCGTCATGGTAGGGTGGACAGGGTAGAGATCCACAGTGAGCTTCCACAAAATTCAAAATATGTTGGTCGTTGCTGTCGCTGCTTAGTCCATGAGGAAGAGCTTCTGGTTTGGAATCAAAACAAATATAGTCGTTATTAGAATGACTGGCGCGGCCACCTATCAGATATCCCGTGTATTCCAATGTCCATCCCGGATAACAGTTTGACCGCCCTGGTATCATGACGACAGTGGCTCGTGATGTGTAACATGAGACACAAGGGGTGTCCTGGTTATAGTAGTTATAACCAAAAGCTGCAGTTGACAAGGCAGCATCTACTTCGAATTCTGTACCATATATTGCGCTATTCCAAACGCTGAACCCATCCACATACTTATTCCAAGTTGGGTCATCTGGTAAACACAACGAGTTTGAACCCCCGCCTTTATCGGAATACAATGTCCCACCTATGTAACCTGAAATGAAGATAGTATCTGAGTTTATTGTCCCCGAAACTGGCACATACAATTTTGGCAGTTCGGATTTATCTCCTAGTTATGTCAGATTTTGTAAATACAATATTAACTAATACTCAATATAGAGTACTCTAATATTCTAGCGTGAAATTTGTGAAAATGGACATTTATAAATACACTTTTATTACGAAGAGAACTTGAATACTGCTTAAGTCGGTGCTAGGGGCGTGAATAGTGTTGCATTTTTAATTACTACTCATGAACAGACTCAATAAAACCGAGTCTGTAATTTTCTCTTTTTTTGCATTTCTACTTTGGCTTTTGAAGGATCACCCATTTTCAGAATGTATGTACTTCACAACAGCGGGTTTTAAGTGATGGTGTGGCGGCCGTAGTGACGATTTTAGTATTTGAGTTTATCTGTAGCTCTAGGGCGAGTATGCTTTTTATCAAAAGATATATTGGGGGAACTCATGTACACTGGAGCGTGTTTTCAATTTTGATACGGCATATAGAAGCGCCTCCTTAAATTAACAGCTACTAAAGCTTGCGATTTGAATAATAATCCTTAACTCCGAGAATACTGATGAAAAATAATGGCATAATGTATATCAATCAGATTATTTCTTATAATTGCACATGACCACGTGGAATTTTGGCAGAAACTATCTATCAGACTGTCTGTCTATCTATCTATCTATCTAATCTAATCTTATCTAATCTAATCTTATCTAATCTTATCTTACATTATCTTACCTTATCTTATCTTATATATCATCTTATCTTTCTATTTTTCTATCTATCTATCTAGCTGTCTGTATGTTTGTCTGTATGCATGTCTATCTATCTATCTATCTATCTATCTATCTATCTATCTATCTATCTATCTATCTATCTATCTATCTATCTATCTATCTATCTATCTATCTATCTATCTAATCTATCTATCTATCTTCAATCTATCTATCTATCTATCTATCTATCTATCTATCTATCTATCTATCTATCTATCTATCTATCTATCTATCTATCTATCTATCTATCTATATATCTATATCTATCTTACAAGTCTAATCTGTAGAAACGTTTTATTGCAGTGCTTTTCTATCCATTGCTTTTGTGTAGTCTTCTCTCAGTATTACACTTCCACCTTACAACCAAGCGGTACTTTGAGTGGCCGTTGTAGAAACGTTTTACTGTACTGCATTTTCATTTTATTGCCTGTCCGCCTACCTTTGTAGATACTATTGGTGCCATTTCCGGGACATATAGATCTACCCCATCTGACATATGTAACGCCAGCTGTAAAATTAATATGTATACGTTTTATATTTATTGGTACAAGTCTGAACCGACAAAGTTTAAAATATAGACATATGCATGTTCTCTTTAAACGGAAAAATTCCTTGGTGAACCGTCTTGAATTTATTCTTTCTATACGGTACAAACCGAAAATATTATCTTATGATACTAGAGATCCGCTGTCTGCAGTATTTACTTCACAAAGAATCTTGTACGAGTAGCAGGTATAAAACTATATTGAAGAAATATCACTTCAAACGAAAATTGTTGATGAATGTTTGAAAATGCAATTGAAAAATATTATATGTATAATTGGTTAAATCTGGGCAGTGGAACAATCTTGAAATATGATCTATGTTAGGTGCTAAACGACATCTTCTTTTGTTCAATATAGATAGTGTCATTGCATACAGAAAAATACCAGAACAAAAGAGATACCAACCATTTTGACTGTCAACATCGATAAGCTGCACTTTCAATTGCTGGGTACTATTTTCCAGATGTGTAATCCTGTCTCCCAGATGTTTGTTGGTTGTCGTTAACTGTACGTTCACTGTTGCTAGAAGCTTGCTTTCCGCCGCCAGTCGTGTATTTTCTATTGCTAGGAGCTTATTTTCTGTCTCCAACTGTCCGATCCTAGATTCGACCTGGAGAAATCTTTTCTCAATCGCGGTGAGGTTTTGATCGACAGTATGCAGTGCCGAAGACAGATCAAGATCGCTATGTAACACAAGCCGCTTTTCCGCAGACCCTAGAGTAAAGTAAGCCAATGCAATACATACTGAAATGCGTACATCAATGGCCATTGCTCTTGTCCTTATGCCGATTTGGTTTTGGGACTTGATTCTTCAAGGATAACAGTGCAAGATCACAATCTTATCTTTATTTGAAAATGCCAAATGACAGTGCTCCCATACATTAACGGCATGCACTGTGACGTAATGACTCCAAAATGCCCAACCGACGGGGGTTTGATACATTGTTATCTAGACCCAATTCCGTGCTATTGGTGTACAAACTATGTTATGTAGCACAATGAAAGTTCAGTGAAATGCTGTCTGGTATCCTTAGCACATGCGTCCAGAACGATATGGTCGCGGCTACACGAAAAAAATCTAACGATAGCTAAACATGGTTTGTAACATATAAGAAATATTACACAATGTTTAGTAATTAACAGCTTACTGCATTCACATGCACTGAAATTTTTAAAGTGTTCAGTAAAATTAAACCCCTCTAACGCAGCCACCCAGAAAGAGTTGTATTTTGGGTCAAAGAGGCAGATGGTACTTTAGTGTAGGGCGAAGGTTTCGCTGAAAAATCCAACCTGGGCTTTCTGCATTACTTCCGTCCTGCTTTAACCCTTTCTTTCATATAAATACCTTTTCACGCATATGAGTCGTCTGGTCAGTATATGCTCGGTTTGCTCATGGAATTTGATAGATCTGTTTCTTTACTTTCTACAATGGCTACAATGTTCCATCCTTAATTTTTACTATTACTATTTTGTTAATGAATGTTCAGTAGGTATTGAAAAGGCGGCGTCTGATCTTGGACTGCACTATTTGTCGTAGTACATTTATGCGACATCGGCTGTGAAAGGGTTAATGAATGTTCAGTAGGTATTGAAATTTGGAATTAACATAGAACAGGGAAAGGGTTAAGCAACAGGCTTTTTAAAGACTCTCATATTCATTCTGTGATTGATCGGTTTAGTGGAGTTCTGCTGTACTTGCGAAAAATAAGTAATATACAGTTTATTGATTTCAGGACCCAGTTGTTCAAAAGCTTGTTAAAATTAACAGCCTGTTAAATCTTCAAATCGGCTGTTAAAGTTAACAAGTGATCAAAAGTCTGTTGTTTGAGAATGTATGTACTGAACTTTTCATTGTTTATTTTGCCCATGCACTCAGGTCAAATCTATAATCACTCACCCACTATCACCAAGCAAAATTCCATCAGAAAATGATATGTTGCTCTGTTCCAGTTTGGCACACAAGCCAGAAGTTCTGAATATATGACTATCATGACATGAACCTGGCCAGCTGGCATTTACACTAGTAAACTTGCCTGAAATTTCAAAAGCAAAAGTCATTTAACCGTTTCTTCCATAAATATGCCTTTATACGCCTTTGCAAACAGAGTATACCCAGATCAGATGACTCCTATAGAAGCCATATTACCAGGGTCTACTCTGTTTGCTAATTGTATAATATAGATATGATTCTCTAGTTTCTGCTATGGCCAAATATTCCAGTGTCTACATACTATTATAAAAATTAAACTAGTAAATATAAATAATGTCATTATATATTTTTACATTATATTTCATGGCTTAAAGGGTTAAATTGTTACAAAATAAAAGTAAAATGTGGAAGAAGTTTCTAAAATAAAGCATGTCACCACTGATTACTTTAACTCAAGCAATTATTGTGTTATTAACCCTTTACTCAATGAATATTTCAATACAAAATATTGACACCGTGCACATAACAAGCTAAACTGTTATTATACATGCAATGACATTATGTATTTTAATAGGAATTTATAGCCAATTTTTTGGTTGTCAGACATTTCGCTACAGTCATTTCGCTACCCACCTAGAAGTCATTTCGCTACCCTGACCATTTCGCTACCTGTACGTTTCGCTACCTACCGAATTTATTAGGAAAACCAATATTGTTGCAGGGTGGTTAGTGATTTGAGAGTCGAATTTATTAACATATAATAAATATTTATATTCAGATACCAAAAATAAAAATAAAGTGTTATGTCAGAGGATGAATGATGGGTCTTTCGCCGTTGTTTGGCAGGTCTTACTCGTCAATGTGCAGTAAACCCCATCTAAAGTGACCACTCAATGAATAAATATGGGCGTCTTTATAAGCGGGTGGCTTCTTAATGCAGGACAAAAGTAATCCAGAAAGCTCATGTATGTCATTTCTGCATTACTTTTGTCCAGCATTAAGCCACTGTCTACATCTACGATCTGCATCTATCACCCATAATTATACATCTTTGAGGTGGTAGCATTAGCGGGGTTTTACTGTAGTAACCAAAGTGTTAAATGAATGATAAATGTACTTAAATCAGGTTTTGTTTTGTTAATGTATAGTGTATATGAATACAGTGAGGTGGTAGCTTAACCCTTCCCCTGTTCTATATTTAGCCCTAATTTTGATACCTAATGCATATTCATGGAGAAAATTCTTATAAGGAAATATGCAAGGTGGAACAATGTACCCAATTTGGAAAGTAAAGAAACCGAGCTTTCAAATTCTATTAGCAAACAGAGCAGACCCTGATCAGACGGCTCCTCTAGGAGCCGTCTGATCTGGGTCTACTCTGTTTGCAAATGCGTGAAAACACGTTTATATGAGGGAAAGGGTTAATAAATAAAAGTTTAAGCGATAAGAAATAGTATCGGCTTTGTGAAATACATGATAATGATAATAATAATAATAAAACATGATGATAATCACAACAAAAATATTAGGTTTTAAAAGATTAAATATATATATATAATACACGTGTCATTATCGCTGCCTCTGTGATATTGCTGATTGAATTAAGTCACTCGCTGCTTTCGTAATTACACGTGCCAATCAATATTGTCCACCCAGAGATCACAGGTACCGCCGATAAGGCGATAACATTGGCTTGTAAATACTGCTAGTGGCCAGGTAGTGGGAATAAAAATATATATGTTTCACTGTAAGACAAACGCCAATGCATTTTGTTAATTATAAATGATAAAAATACTAAATAGTTCAGACTAGAAAAATGAATCTTTGATATGTACAGTGTATTACGATCACATGAAAAGTTGAAAACGCGATCATTACTTATGCACTTTTACTTTAAGGTCTGTTAACCATTTACCTGCTCTAAAGTTTCAAATATTCTCTTAATTTTTAATTCTGTGATATACTTACGTTGAACATATTTCCAAACAGCTATGTCTTATATGCGAATTAACTAATTTACTGTGAACGTTTCATTCGGATCCAAACTGTTTGCCTATGCTGCTACGGTCGGTATTTCAAATTGGTAAAGGTATCTTTTTCATCTGTTAAACTATTATTGTCCAAATCAATTAAATCTGTGAATAATTATAATTAATTGGGTGACTGGGTAGCGAAATGACTTCCCGTAAAGGTGCGAAATGACTGTAGCGAAATGGTCAGGGTAGCGAAATGGTCAGGGTAGCGAAACGCTGTGTAGCGAAACGTCCGTAAACCCAAATTTTTTAACGATATTGTAGAATCAGATATACATTTTTTTCAAATATTACAAGGCAGATCCTGATCAGGTGACACACATAGGGGCAATTTCGGCTGGGTCTACTCTGTTTACAAAGGTGTTAAAGGCGTACATGCATACATTAAAGGGTTGCGTGTATTTTACACTCTGTTTACAAAGGTGTTAAAGGCGTACATGCATACATTAAAGGGTTGCGTGTATATTACACAACCGCCAGCCGTACTGATAGCCGATATTGACGTAACCTACTGTAGTTATTATAAATACACTTAGCGACCGCAATCGTAACTACTCGCCGTATTCCGTCAGAGTTCGGAATATAGTCTTATTTCGATAGAAATAGCCGAGGTGTTCCGAGTGTTAGCGACCGGTGACATACATTTAGGAAAACACAAGAAAGTAGTTTGCCCAGCAAGCGTCTGTTCGAATTGATTTAGTTAACCGACTTGTCAATTTAAACTCCTCACAGTGGTCTCTCCTTGTCACTATGTTGGAGGTTGTTGTCAATTATGTAAACATTCAAATTATGGAACCCTGCTTTCTTCGTGATGGTACACGGCGAAGTGGGGAACCGGTATGTATTTCTTCTGAGCGCTTGAAACGTTCAAAATGAAAGTAGCCGTTACTGGTCCTCGGAATTGTCCGAAAAGATTTAGGCCTAATCGGATCTGTGGCTATAAAATGCGATGTCACCGGTATGTAAGATTCCCTTTGAAAATATTTCATCATTTCTCATTAGTATCTAGCCTACCAGAAAGAAGCGTCAGCATTTTTCTTTCTATATAATCTTTGTTTTGTGGGAAAATTCCACTCCGGTCGAAAATAATTGCAGTTGAAGCGGAGCACCCGAGGATCGGATGGCCCGAGAGTTATTTGCCTTTCTCTTATATAGAATATACGAAATTTCAGCTTTGTCTCAAAACGCCCCAAGCTTAATTTTTTTCGGCCCCAAATGTTACAAAACGTCAATTTAGGGACATTTTAACTTATTTTAGACATATTTCATGAGCCCAACACAGGCCTGTGTTTCAATAGAGCCGTTAATTGTCACTCTGTCTACTGATCTACTAGCCGTTCCTTTGTTATACCCCATCGTGTCCCCAATTACCTGGTACATGGCCCCAGAAGCGTAAAAAACGCAACGCTATAAGTAGTTTAAAGTGCCTGTTGCCTCGGGCTCAGCACGTAACTCCTCTTTGTGGATCGATACAAGTCGTTCTTCGTTAAATCAACTAGGCAGTCTACACCGTTGTTTGTGAACCTATATCTCTCATACATTTCGTCGTCATTCAATATTTGTATCCCGGTGTAACCCGTTTTCGACGGTATAACTGATCAAAGTTAAATATATACATAAAATAACTATTAAATGTTAAACACAACTTAACTCTAGTTTAAAGTAAGTGTGCTTAATATTTAATGCAAAGTTTTTCACTCTTGCTTGCTTCAAATACTTCAAAATCAAAACAAACATGGCATATGGAGGACGATCAACGCCAAAAATGCATCACGCATGGTGGCATTTCAACTTGCTTCATGGTAAATGCATTATGCTAAATGATTATTGCATGCCACGATGTGATTTCTTCCTTTTTTGAAGTTTCTTCCTCGATCCCACAGGGGTCTGGACCGCTTCATGGGGGTCTACATGTACTATATAATAACAAGGGTTCCAACTAGCAGAACGGACATCCGTGTACCACAAGTACAAATATGAATGTAACTCTTGCAATTTCAATGGTAATTTTGTAACTCTTTCGGCTATTGAAAGCCAATATACATGTATTTTACTATCAAATAAATATAATCTTCTCACGGTAACTTACGCGCAATTATCGATCCAACAACTTTTTTCTCAAAATTTCACGTGTTTTATGGGTCATTGACAAACGTTCGTTCACCCCGGTTTCACAATATCACAGCCATAACCTGGCGATTTTCAGTTCAAAAGATGGCGTGGTTCAATAAAACAACCCAATTATATCACGGACTAAAACGCTGAAGTGATTTGCACTGTGATTTGCAGTGATTTGAAGTGAATATTTAGATAAAGAATGAAATAGAAGGATTTCGAAAAACGCTGAAGACAAAGAAATAGAACGGTTATCAGTGTGTGTGTGTGTGTGTGTGGGGGGGGGGGGGGGGTCTGTCCTGTTTGCCAATGATCTGTCATTATAGATATGATTCTACAAAGTCTGCCATGATAACACATTCCTGTGTCCATGTGTTATTTTAACAATATAATTAATATTTACGATGTCATTATTTTTCACATGAATATTCAATGAGTAATGTGTCAACTGTGCAGTACCATGATCGCCGATGTGTGATAGGCATACTTATAAATAATAGGGATAATTATAAATAGAACTTTAAGCTGATGGCATCATATTTAATTTTAAACAGAATTATGGGAAAAGGGTGATGTTTTTGTTGTTGTTGTTTAAAAAAAATAGAATTTTAAGTTGATGGCATCACATTTAATTTAAAAAGAAGATTATGGGGGAAAGGGGTGTGTGTGTGTGTGTTTTTTAACCCTTTCGCTGCCAAACTCTGTTGTCTGCTAACTTTGTCGTCTGCTACAAATTTTCATTCTTTTGATTTTCTTTATTTTTGTTTCAAAAACATAGTAACAGTAACAAACAGTTTGGATCCAGATGAGACGCCGAGTTACTCGGCGTCTCATCTGGATCCAAACTGTTTACATAGGTAATCATAGATCCGGCATTGGCAGCGAAAGGGTTAAAGGATGTTACTTTTGGTGCAATTTTATTTCGTTGTCTTTTCATGTCCAACTAATCAGGGCTTGTTCTGTTTGCTTATGAACTTAGAATAAATACCTGGCTTCTATCATTGCCAAAAACAATAGTGTCCAAAGGAACACATGTGTCACCTGCTGGGAGAAGTGTGACGGACAGACAGACAGACGGACGGTCATACAGACGACGGAAAAGTGACCCCTGTCTGACACGCTGTCTCTCAGCAGGTGACACAAAAAACCGGTACACTAATGCCATTATACATTATAAACAAGAGTGTTCAAAGGAACACATGTGTCACCTGCTGGGAGAAGTATAATAATAACAAGAGAGTCTGAAAGGCCCTAACATCGCTCACCAGACAATCAGAGGAGAAGATTTTCAAAGTTTTCACTATGTGTTTCTATAGAAAACTAGCCGGCCCTGGGGTGGACCAATTTTGACACAAGGGGCATAATTTATGTAACTTTTGTAGAGGGCCTCAAGTGAAGAACATTTAAGAAAATGTAAATGAAAACATATAACAATGTAAATCTAAATAAGGGCATGCACAAAAGTATGTATACCCTCTCCCTGGGCAAATTGGTTGAATTTCAGAAAGAGTATATTAATCTATATCGTTAATAACTCAGTCTCATCAGGTTCAATTAGTTTACACTCTAACAGCATTTTTCAAAATTTGAAGCAGAGGTCATTTTAGTTTAACTGGTATTGAGCAAAAATATTTTCTCGTATTTATAATAATGACAGCGTGGGTAAATGACGTCACGAATATGTGATTTTAATAGCGCGTACATTCATCCACCTGAATCCGGGTCAGATGTCATTTATGCATTTCATTTTTTTATGTGCAACACTTTATATATTATAGCTTTATATTAACTATTTGGATGCTAGTGGAAATCAAATCTATGATAACAGATTGGATCCAGATTAGACGCCATGTTACTCGGAGTTTTATCAGGATACAAATGCGTGTCCATAAAGAATAAATCTACAAATTGAAGCAGACAACATTTATTAATTATCCAGACGCAACATTACTGAATTTCTGAACATTGATTTCTTGTGTATATAGATCTGTGTTTTACTGTTTTGTATTTTGTATGAAATGCTTGTTTTGAGGGCCTCAATGTAGATTAGTCATTATGACTAATTCAGCTACCCTCGTTAAATAAAGTCTTCCAATGTTCAGAATTTCAGATATTTTCATTACACCTTCATGAGTTATTATTATTCATATCTTAATTTATTTTCAACCCTTCCCCTGTTCTATGTTTATTCAAAATTTAAATACCTACTGAATATTCATGGACAAAATAGTTATAATGAAATATGGAAGGTGGGACAGTGTAGCCATTTTAGAAAGTAAAGAAACATCTTTCAAATTCCATTGACAAACAGAACGGACCCTGATCAGACAGCTGCTTTAGGAGCTGTCTGATGTGGGTCTGCTGTGTTTGCAAATGTGTGAAAAGATGTTAACATGAGAGAAATGGTTAATAAACATATTATAAGTATATTGTACACAAAATGAAAATAATGTAATTTAATGTATTTCTCAAACCCAATATAATTCTAATAAAGATATGCTATTTTATGATATATTAGACATGTTTATATTTATAATCTTAGCCCTTTCCATGTTCTATATTTAGTCCCGATTCCAATACCTATACAGAATATTTATGGACCAAAAAAAATTATAATGAAAATATGGAAGGTGGAACATTGCAGTCATTTCAGAAATTCTAAATAAACAGATGAATGAAATTTCATTAGCAATCAGAGCAGATCCTGATCAGACACTGTCCGTAAATGAGCCACGCGTGTTCTATCACACATCGGCGATCAGGGTACTACACAGTTGACCCTTTACTCAATGAATATTCATGTGAAAAATAATGACAATGAAATATATTGTTAAAATAGCATATGGACATGTGAGTTTTATCAGGGCAAACTATGCAGAATGATATCTATGACAGACCATCAGCAAACAAGACAGACCCTGATCAGATGGACATAAAAAAGCAACAAAAAAAGCAACAAATAAAATTGCACCAAAGGCAACATCATTTTTAAATAATTACCCCCCCCATACACACACAC
The DNA here is from genome assembly GCA_963576725.1 of Azorinus chamasolen. Taxonomy (NCBI): domain Eukaryota; kingdom Metazoa; phylum Mollusca; class Bivalvia; order Cardiida; family Solecurtidae; genus Azorinus; species Azorinus chamasolen. The sequence goes on from OY755249.1 coordinate 30,727,123, forward strand.
TTCTCAATAATGTTCTTTTTTCGCTCAAAACAACATTTAAAAACCAAACCAAACATTTAATTCGATCCACGTTGAATCCATCCTCAGTACTTTCAGTAGTTTGATTATCTGGTTTTATATGCAGCGCCACCTATTTGGCAAGTTCGGCTGAAGTGCATTATGCCTTCGGCGTTCGGCTTTATGCTTGTTGCTATGGGCTTACCGCATTGGGTCGTGTGTCGTTGGGACATGTGTAATTGAAGAAACTTCAATGAAAGAAGGACTCCCATCTTGACATGCAATAATCGTTTAGCAAACTGTTCAATACCACAATGCAGGATACATTTATCATGAAGCAAACTGAAATGCCACAATGCATGATGCATTTAACATGAAGCAAACTCAAATGCCACAAAGCATGATGCAAATTTGGCGTTGATCGTCCTCCATAATGGCAGTACTCACCTTTGTGTATCTTGCCTATGACGTCACCAGTTTTCGCCGATTTATTTAAATACAGTCTATGTCCAAAAGTATGTCACCATTTCCAATAATTAAGTGGGAGTTGATGATTTAAAGAAATGTTTAATTGTAAATTTGATTTAAATTCTTTTTTTTGTATTTATATATATTTTTTATAAAATATAAAGCACTGCAATTATTCTTCCCTCACTGTGCACTTTGGACACAGGAAGGTATCACCCCTTCTCACCACTTTCACAGTAGTGCAAAACCCTAGATGTACCCAGCCATTGCAGGCATCACAACAAGCCCATTTAACAATAGGAAGGCTGATACAGTGTTTAAGTTCACTTGGACAGAACCTTGCACAAATACAACAGACCTCTGTGTCTTCTGTTTCAGAATCAGATTCCAATGACTGTGACAGAGAATTGTTGCTGGCAGCCCTGTGCAGACCTGATGTGCTTGGAATAGGTTCACTGGTGACAGACTTTTTTTCTTTATATTGACTTTCTTTTTGTCAGATTTATTTTGTTTGGTTTGGTTTTCAATGTGATATTTAATTTTTTCATGGACGTCATCATCAGTGATTGGCTTACCTGCAACAATTTTGCTTAGAGTTTTTCTTACTTTTTGCACATGTACATTTTTAAGAACTTTCCCACCTTTTTTTCTCTAGATAGGATCTTGCATCACCAACACAATCAACAGATTTATCAACAGTGCATTCCTGTCCACAGTTTTGATCTTGTTCACTCACTTTGTTAGATGATGAAGGTGCAAACACAAGTGACGGCGCAAGAACAGTATCTGACACTACTCTTTGGTTGAATGGGTACACTCCACAGCGTTGAAATGCTGACTGTAAGTTAGGTGCATATAAGGAGGTGGAGTAAACTTTGCTTGCAATCTTGCAAACTTCAAAACGTGTCAAAACCTGGCCAACCGATGCTCTAAGATGATGATGACACGCAGAATTCCATGCAGCCTCAAAAGGTCCATAGCAGCTAACATACACTGGTTGAAGCAGATGACTACAGTGTGGTGGCAGCACAAATACAATAATGCTATTATCAATTGCCGAATCTATAAGCCCCAGGGATACATGACTCTTGTGTCCGTCATACAGAATGAGAACTTTGGAATTATCTTCACGAGTTGGAAGGCATGGCTCTAAGTGCTCCTTCATGTATTTGGAAAATATTTCTGTGTTTGACCAGCCCGATTCAGATACAATGCCAGATGTTCCAGGTGTAAATCCTTCCAATAAACCAGGGAGCATTCTCATTCCTGGGAAGACAAAATCAACATTAAGACGTGTTGCACTCTTTGCCCTTGCTATTTCCAGTGATCTATGCTTTTTAACCTTAAGCTGTGGCCATCGGTTCAAATAATTATAAAACCACTTTGTAGTCGGAGGTTTATTGCTCTCTCTGAGTCCTAGATGAACAACATAATCAGATGCTAAGTTTATTGTCTCATGGCGTGAGTAACCATAGCCAATTTCTGCCATAGTGATCAAGTGCTGAGAGAGAAAAGCCTCCTGTTCCTCAGAAAACATTGTAGGTGGTCCTGATTTCAAAACATCAACTGCTATTTTACCTCTCACCCTGTCTTTTAAAGTTCTTATAGGGATTCCAATTGTTTTGGCAACACGTTCTACTGGCAGTTTCTGCTCTTTCACCATATTGTAAGCATCAGTGATGTCTTGAGGGGTGTATGATGCCCTATAATGCCGCTTTTCATCATCATGGATCTGCAAAGAAAATGTTAAATTGTTGGAAGACAGGTGTATTGAGTTGGTACCATACTTTTGGACAACCCTGTACATGTCAAATATTTGATGATGTCAAACGCAAGCAAAACAAAGTGTTGCAGACGAAGGATGTGTATCGGATACTGAAAAGGTTTACAATGGATAATATTTTTGGATTTTTGTAATAGATAATTTCGACATTAGGTAAAAGACACTGAATCAGGTAAGTTATAAACTTTTTTCAGTAATTTACCTTTCGTATTTCTATTTTTCGTCTGAGTTTGACAGAAGTGGTGCCCAGCCCCCTTGTTTTGATTGCGGTGTAATCACGTGTGAAATCTTGTCTCGCGTGGTCACGCGATCTAGATATTTACAACCGGCGAAAATAGGTATACGTCGAAAACTGGTTACATGGCTGGTATGTCTGTATTCCCTTTGTTTTCTTGGAAACAACGCTGCAGCCATTTTGAAAGCCTCTGTTAACTTTAATCAATGTCCAAACCTTAGTTAAATTTAACAGGCGATTCCCCTTGTTAAAACTCATGTTAAACAGTCTGTTAAGTTTGAGCAACAGACTTTTGGCCACTTGTTAACTTAAAAGTGCAACACTACTCAAAGTACTCATGCCCCCTATAGCACATTTTGAACGAATGAAAGTCACCTTTTGAACGACTTGTAATACACAGAATTAGCTCCTATAGGAGCAAAGTCTCTGTTTATCACAAAAAAGTGACAATTGGTTTAAAACACACGATTCTCAATCTTCCCGGTGGAGTATGCCCCCGGGTCCCTATAGCCATGGTTCGTACATTATATTTGGATTCAGCAGCTACGCTCCTGGTGGCATCTGGTTCGAAAAACCTGATACGTGTAAATAGATTTGGACAGATGGTTGGATGGGGGGCGGGTGGACAGTTTATCAACAGATCAGTTTGTTCACAATAAATTTAGTTAAGATAAACATTCTTACCAAACTTAGTGTACATATGGCTTGCATGGAGCATGTGGTTATATTGGGGTGTTGGGTGTGGTCAATGTGCAAGGTCACTGTTGCTAAGAAAATGGAAAAACAGATTTTTCCAAAAATGAGACAATTAATGAATCCTTGGTGTACTGATAGCTTGTATAACGACAAAGGTTTCAATTGTATTTAGCGAATCTAAAGTCATGGTCAATGCCACTGTTAACGAAAATAGAATAGGATAGTTGTTTTGTTACATCTAGTTAGGATAGTAGTTTTGTTTGGGGAGGATAGTTGTTTTGTTCCCAAACATGACGGACAGTTTGGATGTATAGGCATTTGAGGAGTGGTGAGGGCTAGACTTAAGGTCATGGTCAATGCCACTGTTATTACAAACAGCAAAATTGAACAAAGGTGGTAACGAAAATGGATCTCGTGGCATTGCCACTCATGTTCTAAACTCGACGTAAACCAATTAAACGTCCCTTTACTCCATGGATATTAATGTTAGAAATAAATTTAATTACAGCAAGACTATTTATTGATTAACTGAATTTTTATGATGGCATCGTATGGACACTTGAAGTTTTGGCCATGGCAAAAACTGTAGAGTCAGATCTATATTATTTCATGAGCAAAACAGAGCAGACCCTACGGTCCTTTCGCGTGATCTGGGTATTATCTGTTCAGAACGGCGTTAAAAGAAGTACCGGCATCTATGGAGTACATATATACGCATCATGGTAACACCGATCATGAAGCATTGCACTCACGCTGGTTGTCCCGTGTCGTTATCTTCGCGAATCTTGCAGCTCTTCTTTGGATCATTTCTAGTTCACCATTTTCTCCATAAAAACGCATTTCTATGCCTTTGCAAACAGAGTACATGTATACCTAAAGGAGCCGTCTAATCAGGGTCTGTTCTGTTTGCTTAAGATATAATATAGATGTGCTTTTACAGTTTTGCCAGGGCCAAAACTTCTTGTGCCCATATGCTATTATAACAAATAATCGAATTAATATTCATGATGTCATTATTTCTTTCATGAATGTTCATGGAGTAAATGGTTTTATATAATTGCTGCGTCGTATACCGAAGTAATTACCAAACAGGTTCCTGTAGCTTACTGAACGTATATCAGCATTAACTATTTACAGCTTGCATTTTAATATAAGAAATAGTCATACCATAAATATTTATTACCTGACTTTCCATTGTTTGATATGAATGCAGAACATTGGTCATTGCAAAAACAATAATGGAGGTATATTTGTACCATTCCATATATTCAAACAGAGCAGGAACCATCTTATCTGGGTCTCATCTGTTTGCTCAGGCGTAACAATGTATTTTATGAGGTAAGGGGTTAAAAGACACTTGTCAACCACACAATGATTTTAAGCATGGGAAGGCATGCCCTTTTCCTTCATATAAACGCATTTCCATGCATTTGCAAATAGAGTAGACCTAGATCAGATGTCCACTATAGGAGTCTGCTGTTCCTGTTCTGCTCTATTTGCATGTGGTATAATATAGATCTGATTCTACAGTTTCTGTCTGAATCAAAACAATCTGTGTACATATGCCATAATAAAAATCAGCTAATAAATATTCATGATGCCATTATTCCTAACATAGATATTAAACAGGGAAAGGGTTAAGCGGGATAACTTCGCCATGGACAATGGTTAGTGCGCAGTGAGCCCTCTTTGTAGAGTTTCTATGAATAATAGTATCAGAGACAGATTTTGCCTTCACCTTGATGTTTTCAATATTTGCTTTACATGTGTGTCATTCATTTAGGTAGATTAACCCGTGTGATATAGAAATACTAGTACTGCATCGTCACATTCTTTTTTCCCGGGCTTATTTTTAACCCTTTTAATCATGTATATCTATGTAAGAAGTAATGTTACCATGACTATTTATTAGCTGGAGTTTTATAATGGTATGTGAACAAAGGATTTCTGGCAATGGCAATGACCGTAGATCTATATAATTATAACTCCATAAGCAAACTGAGCAGACCTCCACCGGTTTCACGAACTTAAGTTTAAGCTTAAGTTTAAGCTCAGTAAAATAACTTGATTCATAAATGTTCAACAATATAGATGTCGTTCTGGATCTATATCCACGCTTTTCTTGTGTTGAAATACGTTAATTGTCACTCTTAGAAGAACTCGCCTTTTCAGTATTACTGATTTAAAATGAGTATTATTAACCCTTCACTTGCTATTCACGTCAATATACGTGCCTGTAAATAGTGAAGACCCAGATGAGACAGCTCCTGCAGGAGCTGTCTCATCAGGGTCTGCACTATTTACAAATTGATTGTGCAACCAGTGCACTCCACAGCAGTGATTGCACAGCGAAATACATGTACACTGTGAAGATATATGTAATTAGACGACAGGGCATGGGTAACGAAGGAGAAATGTATTTTAAAATTCAGCAAGCGAAGGGTTAAACAAAAAGAGAGGCCAAGACTATTTTCATACTGAGCATTGTACAGGACTCTCTTAGCCCCCTCGCCGCTGTGGGTTGAATCCCAGTCTGAGCATTTGGATTTGTATGTGAGGAAGCCTCTCCGCTAGCTTGCGGTAGGTCGGTAGTTCTACTCGTGTGCTCTTCTGTGCACAAATCAATGCGGTTTGTTCCATGCACGGGCAACACTCTGGGACCTTTCCACCTGTAATTAGCAGGACCTTTTGATATGACTGAAATACTGTCAAAGCGACATAAAACCCAGGTACAACCAACCAACCAACAAAAAAGACATATCTGTGTCTATATTGTTTGCAAATGTATGTGCACATTTTCGCCGCAATCAAATGGTTAACAATCCTAAAACGCGTTGAAAACATTTGCCGTTTGCTTAATTTGTTATCTTCTACAAATCTAGAAGTTTTCTTCCATTTCACCTCAACCATAACGAGTTTAATCAAATTGCATCGTGATGAGACGCTAAGTCTCCAGACCACCTTTACTGAAAGTACTTATCGTCAGCTAAAATTGACACCAGCTTGACACGGAGCCGTCTGATCAAGATCTGCTTTGTTTGCCTATGGAATTGTTCAATATCTGCTGGATACAACAAAACCTTGTTACTACCCACCGTTTTAACAATTCAGCTAATAAATATTCATGATGTCATTATTTTATTTCTTACATAAATATTCAAGAAGGAAAGTGCTAAAGTAAAAGCTTTACTGTCTATGTGTACAACACACAACCTGCTGTTTGGATTCTAATTAACCATTTTCATTTTCACGCCTTTGCAAACAGAGTAGACCCAGGTCAGTCGAATCCATTAGGAGCCGTATGATCAGAGTATGTTCTTTTTTCTTATGGTATTACATAGAACTGAATTTACAGCTTCTTCTTGAGCGAAAAGAACCAGTGTATGTATGCCATTATAGAAATTCAGCTAATAAATATTCATGATGTTATCATTTCTTGCATGAATATTCAACAGGGAAGAGGTTAAACCAACGCTCGCTTGATGGGCGTATCATCTGGATTCAAACTACATGTATTCATGATATCATTATTTTACATGAGCGTGTTAGTTACATGCGTTTTTTAGATGAACGTGTTAGTTACATGCGTTTTTTAGATGAAAGTGTTAGTAACATGCGTTTTTTAGATGAAAGTGTTAGTTACATGCGTTTTTTAGACGAACGTGTTAGTTACATGCGTTTTTAGATGAACGTGTTAGTTACATGCGTTTTTTTTAGATGAAAGTGTTAGTTACATGCGTGGATTGTCACTTCGTCGAAAATGCACCAGATCATCGAGTACATCGCCACCCCACACAAACAAACAAACAAACAAACAAACAAAAGGATATTATATGTTACTCATTTAAATACCACAAAACCAACCTCCTTTCAACTCCTTTATTTCCACATTATTTCAGGAAAATTCGTTCAGATCTTGTTTCTTACTTTGGATACCATCTATTTTTTTCCATTTTTTCCTCTGATCTGTGTCTACACTGTTTGCCTATGTCGCTTCTAACATATTTTTAACACTTATAGGGTTAAAGTATATCTGTCTTTAAACAGGTTGTAGCTTATGCAGGATGAAAGTAGCTGCAGAAATACTCTAATTGCCACTTTAGCATACAGATACAAGAGCAAAAGATAATAAAAGGTGCGAACTAAAATCATCATTTCTCCACCAAACTTTATATGGTGACCACTCTTTAGAATCGTCTCGAAGGGAGGCGATTCTAAAGAGTGGTCACTACATAGGGTTTGATGGGGGAGAGTAAATGAGTTATTCTTGAAAATGTTTTAATTTCCGCATCTTATCCGGACCTCTGTCCAAATTCCCATTAATATATCTATCCATTCACTAAATGGTTGTTGTATAGAGGTTCTACAGCATCGTGGTTTTATTTAGAACATACAACACATGCTATCTCTCTACCGTCATGGTAGGGTGGACATGGTAGAGATCCACAGTGAGCCTCCACATAATAAATCAAAGCACTGAAAGTGCTGCTAGCAAGGGGCTTTTAACAAAGACGGTTTTGTATTGGTGTTACAAAGTGCTGTTTTCTTCGGAAGCATTTTTGTTGAGGGTTTGGTGCAAAAGTGTTATAACTTCGCCACTAAAGTGAAGATGTAACAATAGTTTTGCACCAAATCCGTTACGATGCGATAATGTGTATATAAAGGTTTGTTCAATTGGTTACACCATATAGATTGTTGAATTAGTGAAAACTTAGGAACATGAACTTGGTAAGACATGCTTATCCTGAACTCTGAGTAGAGGAATGAAATAACTACAAGCTGCATTTTGTGTAAAAAATTTATTGGAAAAGTTCAGCAATGAATTGGGAAACACCATGATAAAAGTATTCATGCATAAAGCCCTTAGCAGCATTTGAACATGTGTATAGTGACCAGCACTGTTTGCGTTTTGACCCTTTCAACTCTAAGTAGCTATTGTGGGTTTTTATGTTGTCTTGTAGGTCTTTTTTGTCACCAAACATGAACCAGTGTACAACTGTACATGGAATTTGGGTCTTTTGCAGATACTGTTTTAAATTAGCAAACACTGCAGACTCTGATTAGAGGGTTCCTATAGGAGCCTTCTGATCTGGTTTTACACGGTTTGAAAAAGTAATGAGTATATAAAAACAGGCACATAGTGCTGAAAGAGTACATGGCAGACAAATTCAGAAATGCTAAGTTCTTGTTGACTTAGGTCATCTGATCTAGGTCTACTCTGTAATTGAGTGAAAATGTGTTTATAAGAAGGAATTGGCAATATATTATTCCATAAGCAAATAAAAAAGACCCCGAACAAAAAGCTTCTACAGGATCTGTCTGATCTGAGTCTACTCTGTTTACCCCTTTCCCTCATATCAATGCATTTTCACACATTATGCAAATGGAGTTAACCGAGATCAGATGGCTCCTATAGAAGACGTCTGACTGATATAGATCTAATTACATGATTAAAAATATTCATAATGTCATTAATTTTTATATGAATACTGTAAAAGGCATATACTTTTTGTATATCCAGTAATTGGCGAAAGTAAACATTATCCATGATTTATATTGTAATTTCTTTTCCATATAAGTGACACACAGTTTTGATTGAGATGAGAGTCTGTGATATTCGGTGTCTTCATTCGGAATCAATGATGTTACAGATTTATGTTGAGTCAATTAGCAAAAGAATGATAAATGTATCTATTGGGGACAAATCCTGTATACTGGTCAATGCTGTCCAGGAAGGTGTCCCTTATCCTCTAAACACAGTAGCTTGAAATTATTCCCTGTTGTCTGCTCCCACATTGCATAGCCGGAATGCCTCATGGCTCTGTTATAGTTTTCTGCTCCCATGCATGTCTGTGATATGCCTGGACCAATACCCAAAGTTCTGGGTCAGGGCAAAATCTATCCATTTGCTGAAATAGAAAAAGGACATACAGTGATTATGTCCCTAAAATCAGCTACTGACTTTAACCCTTCCTCTATTCAATATCCATGTAAAACTATTGATCTCATAAATAGCTATTAGCTGATATTTTATAATGGCATATGCAAATTAGTTTTTCGGGTATTGGTAGAAACTATAGTCAAATCTATTATGATTTCATAAGCAAACATCAGACCATGACCAGATGACATATCTGACTGGTCTACTCTGTTGGCAAATGTGTGAAAAAAGCACTTATAGGAAGGACAGGGTTAACACTATTGGCAAACTTTCCAGGACAACAGTTTGGATAAAGATAAAGATACAGCATAAAGTAACTAAACAACATATTTGGATCAAAACTGTTAATTGCTCAAATCTGGTTGATTGGAAAGTAACTGTATAAAATGACTTTTTTTATCATTCTTTGAACATTCTTCTCAGTTGCCGTTTCAAATACCAGTACACATTGCATAAAAATTATTGATGAAAAGGAAGTTATTATCTGCTGACAACACACTATGTTTACAGTAAAAACCCTATCTGCGCCATATCTGCATTGTTTTGTCACCAAATTACATAGTTTAGGTTTGTTGATGCATTACTGCAATTACATGTGTATAAAATAGACAACTACAATATGTTTACAGACAACTGCAATTTCATATTATTTGACAGAGACTCAACACTGTTGCATATTTTGTACACACACAAAACAAGAGTGTTCGGAGGAACACGTGTGCCACCTGCTCGCAGCTGACTTATTGTTAATATGAAAAAGGGGAATAACTAAACAAATATTGATGCTAGAGTTGTGGCCCTTGGACATGACACTTCCTCTTATCATGCTTGTTCCATGCGTGAAATTTGAAAGCTCTATAATGATTAGTTTAGAAATGACAGCCAAAAAAAGAAAATGTTACGGACAGACGGACAGACAGACAAACGGACGGACAGACAGACGACAGAAAAAGTGATCCCTAAGTGACACACTGCCTCTCGGCAGGTGACACAAAAAAGAAAAACGTGTAATTATTGGATCTATTAGTTCTGATGAAGCTTTTGTACAGTCTGATGTAGACCCAGTTTTAATCCTTTCCCCGTTGTATATATTCATGTAAGAAATAATGACATCATGAATATTAATTCTTTATAATGGCATATGAACACATGGAATTTAAGCTCAGGCAGAAGCTTTAGAATCAGATCTATATTACACCATAAGCAAACAAAGCAGACCCTGATCAAACGGCTTCTAGGAGCTGGCTGATCTGGGTCTACTCTGATTGCAGATGCGAGAAAACACGTTTATATATGAGGGAAGGGATAAAAGTGTAAAAAATAAATTAAGTATTTATTCTTAATCTTATATAATTGTTTATCTGTAATCTATTTATAAGCATACTATTCTTATCTTAGCTTGTTAAAAGTCATTATTTCAACATTTGCCTTGTGGACTTGAAACATATCGACTGAGTAACATTAGTCATTATACTGTGTAGTGTGTACCCCTCTGGTGTCTCGAAACAAAAAAGTCGTACCTTTTGTCGAATTATGCGCGATTTACAGTTCTACTGTCCAAGTGAAATAATTAAAAGCAGAGTGAAACGGTAATTAAAATTTAAACGATTCTTATCTGGTTTATCGATCAGCCATATTTGAAAACGCAGTCCGAGATCACGTGATACGTTGCAAAATTTCCCGTGACATCACAGTCTCTAAATTTCAGTATCCCTAAATAGCATCGAGAAGTGACGGGAAGCGACGAGAAGCCTCCAGAAGAAGAAAAATGTATTTTATTGTCAAAATAAATGAAAAAAATAATAATTCAATTTGTTTATGTGTCTTATTTTGATTGAATAAATTTAAAAATAATCATTTCCATGCATTTATTGACCTGCTTTTCCAAAATTTCGACAGCGTCGAGAAATAGAGAATAATAGGTTAGTGCCGTAGATGGGACGCTTTATCCGACGAGGGGAGAAAACGTTGAGGCGGGGCTTGCCGAGCCTCAACTGTTTTCTCTCCGAGTCGGATAAAGGCGTCCCATCTACGGCACTAACCTATTATTCGATTTATCCAGTCAATATAGTTAAATGTCTTTTTTATAGACTCATAACACTCTTGAAATAATTTACATTGAAAATGCAGTTTTTCGATCAACGGATCCCTCCCTTTTCACTTCCATTTAGACGTAAATAGATCTAATGAGCTACCGCAGAGGAATATAGTTTCGATACTTGTATTACTAGAAGGGAAACGTGGTTGAATTTGAAAAATAAGATGATTTGAATCGAGGGTCGATAAGTTATTTCAAACAGACATGATCTATATTCTTTGGTCAAATTCGAGTTACGTAGTCTCGGTTTCTATTTTTAGATTCTATTCAACGTCACTCAGAAATCGATGGAACTGAACAGGCTATATTTAGGTTTATGACTATCACCGCCCCTGTAAGAGTTTATCAATCAAACAATCATGAGAGTGAAAAGAAAACATTTACTATTTATCTGTCAATCTTTGCTTCCAGGTTTGATTTTATCAAAAACGGGTTTTGCCAGCGGTGGATTAAATTAATAAAAGTGATAAATCAAAGTCATTTTGTATGTGGCCTCAGTGGCGTAATCGGTAAGGGCGACGTCTCTAGAGAGATTAGAATTAGTTTTTGTAGGATCAGGCGCGGGTTCGAATCCAGCTGTAGCCAATTATTTTTTTATTTTTTTCTCATTTGAATAATTCTTCTGGTGACCAAATAGATCTGTTAGATCTATTCCATCAACATGTTTATGAATATTTACAGAAAACTAAAATAGTTCCATGGTTATAGAATCATTACGCCTATCTACTAACCTAATAAACCTTCCACTACCGGAAGTAACCTAATAAACCTAAGTTTATTTGCACCCCCTTTATTATGTCACTAGAGAAGCCTGGTGACTGGATAAAATTGGTTGCCTGTCATTAAGCGTCGAGAACAAACAAATACATTTATTACCAAAAATAAATGAACAAGCAATAATTTCATGTGCTTATTATTAATTTGATTGAATAAGTGCAAGATTATTCATTTCTATACATGTATTGCCCAACTCTATAGGTATAAAATTACTATCAATCATGTACGCGTGCAAATGTCAAGTACATGATCTGATTCTGGCATATGACTAAGGGAAACCCTCGTCGATGACTTCATAATATATTCAAAGTTAAATATCTTTGTAAAATAACTTCAGAATAAAACATACCTGCATGCGTGTCACACATATTCCAATTCAAACACTTGAATTATTATCCGATATGCACATATTAGTAATATATGGCACAATTACATAACCACCGAATTTAGTTTAGTTTCTGTCCAAATTAGGCCTCCACTTTTACTAAACTAGCTATTTGAAAATTTATCATTTTGTACTCGTATGACATTAGCTGGTAAACTAATAAATTATTTCTTTTTTTCTGTGCAAATACAATAATTGCTCAATATAAAATAGTTTTAACTCAAGGAAAAACTGTTTGTTCACGGCTTTAGGTTTTGGAACCAACTGCCCGGACCTATGGTTGATGCAGGCAGCCTGCACGGCTTTAAGACTCAGCTGCTGTCTAGCTCTTCCTCCTACTAAGTACAGACGATGTTTTTAAATGTTTTTATCTGGAACCTGTAAATAGTATGTTCATCCTTTTAATGCTGCGCAAAGTGCGATACTACTTTAGTGGTTCTGCACTCGTATGGAAGAAGAAGAATGTGTATTAGCTTGTAAACTTGTTGTTCGCACTTTGAGTAATTAATTGTTTGCTAATTATGCTAAGCGCACACGCCTGGCTTACATGGCAGAGATTTTCACTAATACAATCAGCGCTATATATATTGATAACAGTGTTCATGGGACTAGTTAAGGCGTTGGGAATTAGTGATCAAGTTTATCCTTTGTATGGTCTGGCGTGGGTTCGAAATTCACCTATTAAACCCCCCCCCCCCCCCCAAAAAAAGAAAAAAAAAAGTATTTTTTCTCGTATTTGTATAATTCTAATGGCGATATTTCCGTTATTCCATCCACATATTTACAGAAAATTGAAATACTAGGCAGTGGTGCTTGGTCGTCTTCGTTTTATATATTTATAATTTATAGTGCATGTACTATTTGATATGCACAATACATGATAGATCAACCTATTTAAAATTTAACCTACTGTCGTCAATTTAACACGTCGAAAACTTATGTTTGAAACTTTTAAAGATCAGTTTCTTTCACATGGATAGACACTCTATCTAAAACACCAAAGGGTCCTTTTTTATCTCACGTCTTCCAGGGAATTTAATGAAGTTTGCATCTCAAATAATCGTATGGCCAATTCCTATGCATTTGTAGTACCCTATCTATAAGTGCATTGAGTTATCACGTAGTTTTCTCAACCCGTGAACTAGTTTTTGTTAATAGTCTCTATGAAAATGGTGCGTTAATATGGAGAACACCTTTTCTATTGCGCAGTATAATCATAAATTTCAAAATAATCATTATTATGAATTTTTATCGGAACGAATTAGTCCCGCAAAAAATCCCGTAACATGAATTTTCTTGCCCGGGATGCTATTTTAATACTGACCCAATAGGAATTAGGTCAAAATCGTCGCAGCCGACTCGATAGATTTAGCAAGTAAAATTTACCCGCTTGGTGATTTATTATTTCAAGATGAATAAATGTTTTAAAATATTACTATACAACTAAAAAGGACTAAGACTGCACAACTGCCATACACATAATATAATTTAAACTATAAGGAACACAAATCGCCAGGAATAGAGCATATGGGCTATTTTTAGACTCGATTTTTGTGAATGAATCTACTGAAAGTGAAGGTCTTTCAGAACTATCACGCAGTGATCATTAGCTCAACCCGTGAACAAAAAAGCAGATTCTTCCGCAAAATTGTCCTCCCTGCAAATCTCAGAAAAATTGTTCATACAATAATCAAATACTGCCGCACACTATACTTTCGAAGAAACATCCACTGTGAACAAGGTCAGTAGAGTTCATATTCAGTGCGAACACAGACGATCTATTTCGTCGATGTTAATCGGTTTTCCCCTTCACTCCTCAGCATTTCCAACTTTGCCCTAACAATATCAAGGGGCAGCATCTGCCCCTTGCTAAAAACACGCTGGTTGCTGTTGTCGCTGCTTAGTCCATGTGGAAGAGCTTCTGGTTTGGAATCGAAACAAATGTAATCGCTATTTGAATGGTCGGTGTATCCACCTATCAGATATCCTGTGTATTCCAATGTCCACCCCGGGTAACAGTTAGACCGTCCGGGTACCATGACAACAGTAGCTCGTGATGTGTAACATGAGACACAAGGGGGTCCTGGCTATTGTAGTTATAACCAATAGCTGCAATTGAGAAAGCAGCATCTACTGCGATTTCCGAACCATATATTGCGCTTTTCGGGTAGTTGAATCCATCCAGATACTTATTCCAGGTTGGGTCATCCGGTAAACATAACGAGTTCGAGCTTCCGCTTTTATCTGAATATATTGTCCCACCTATGTAACCTGAAATGAAGACGGTATGGTAGTTTATTGTCCACGAAACTGGCACATATAATTTTGGCAGTTCTGACTTAATCTCCTATATAAATTTACGTCAGATGTTTTTAATACAAGATTGTCTAATACTCAATAAAATATTCTAGCGTGAAATTTGTGAAAATGTGCCTTTATAATTACGCTTTTATCACGAAGAGAAATTTTAACAAGAAACAAGCCAGAGGTCCAGATAAGATGCGTAAATTAAACTATTTTCAAGAATATTCTCCACCAAACCTTATGCTGTGACCACTTCGGGACGATTCTAAATAGTGGTTACATCATAGGGTTTGGTGGAGAAATGACGAGTTTAGTATTTGAGTACTTACGGGTATCTGTTGCTCTAGAGCGAGTATGCTTTTTATCAAAAGATATATTGCGGAACTCATGTACACTGGGCAGTGCTCTTCAAATTTGATACGACATATAGAACTGCCTCCTTAAACTAATAGCCACTAAAGCTTGCGATTTGAATATTAACATTTTACTCCAAGGATACTTATGGTAAAAATAATGGCATAATGAATATCAATCGGATTATTTCTTGTAAGGGGCGTTATTATCTAGGAATAACGCATTTTGTTTGGGGTGGATAGACCGTCGTCTTTCAGTCTACGGGGCGAGCGTCGTAACAAACGGTTTTAAATTTCTAGACCGGTGTAATGACGAATTTGTACTCCCGTAGAATTTGTACTCCCCAGTCCATATTCGACGTAGAAAAGGTGCTCCCTGTCCATATTCTACGTAGAATATGGACCCCCTATCGTAGAATATGGACCCTTGTCATAAAATATGTCTATTCTATCAATCAATCTATCTATCTATCTATCTATCTATCTATCTATCTATCTATCTATCTATCTATCTATCTATCTATCTATCTACCTACCTACCTACCCTACCCTACCCTACCTTACATACATTACCTACCTTACCTACCTACCTACCTACATACCTACCTTCTTACCTATCTATCTATCTATCTATCTATCTATCTATCTATCTATCTATCTATCTATCTATCTATCTATCTATCTATCTATCTATCTATCTATCTATCTATCTATCTATCTCTCTATCTATCTATCTATCTATCTATTTATTTATCTATCAAAAGTACAAATATGATTCATGCAGGAACACCACACACAGAACAAACAGTCGCCCGAACAGCAACACAAGAAAACATAGCAAATGTACATAACTATTAGAAACATAAAGAGACACACAAAGACGAAACAAACATACAACAGGGAGAAGATGGAAGTACCGCCTTGAAAAGTCAGTGACAAAAGTCACCGGGGGGGGGTTAAACCGGTTTAGGGGCGCCCAGCCTCACACTTATTCCATCCCCGACCTAAAAGACAAACGGTGTAAATAAATGTATCCCCTCTCCGACTAATGTACAACAACCGCGATGGCAAATACAGTGGTAAGGTGCATGTAAAACGAAAACATTTAAGTGAAACAAACTGTATCCCCCTATCGCTAATATACTCAATAACTGAGTAACATTAGAAAAGTAATAAAGGGTACGACAAAACGAAGTAGTTCAGATATCCGACGTCCTCCTTCCTTTTTCGGATTGAACAGGTCGCTTTCATAGAGTACTAAACCTTTCTTGTCGGCGTACATGCAAAGAGGCCAGCGTGATTGCCAACTGTAAAAGGGTTGACAGCCAAACATGCAGTATGTTGTAGTACTATAGGATCATATCCCTTTTTAATGAATTTCTAACCTATTTGATGAACAAAGTGAGTAAATGGGTATGTCCAATAATCTTACGAAGTTTGTAAATCACATCACCATAAAAATCACCATGTGAAATACCGTGTCGCAGGAGCGCCTTGAGATTACATTTGTACTTGCCAATAAGTGAGTGATTTCGATAATAAAATTTAGAGAAAGTTTTTCTTAGTTTATGGTATCTATATCCTTGCTTAAGCAGCTTTTCAGTTAAAATGAAATTTCGACTGTTAAAATCATCAGATGAACAAGCTCTAGCAAAACGAATAGGTTGAGATATATAAACCCCCGTAAGGTAATCATTCCATTGTCCATTTAAAGGTCTAGATCAAGAAAAGCTGCATAAGTGCCGGAAGGGTTAGTATTATTCAATTTCAGTTTTTCGGTTAATTGTAAGAATCAGAGTATCAAAGTCTAATCTGTGGAAATGTTCAATTGCACTGCCTTTATATCCATTGCTTTTACATACACTCAGCAAACCGTCACTTTCGATTTTAAAAAGAAAAGTGCTTCACATTGTCTTCAAGTTTTCAACACATAATCCCTACCCTATAGTCTACAGATTTACACAAATCTAATTGTTGTCTAATGACTAGGGAAGTGAAGCCCGAATGCCGGCTTTAAACCGGTTTGTTTTGCATGTGGCCCGCGTGCAAATTGTCTAAACAATTATTACAATTGTTACAATGTGATACAGCACAAGGTAACGGTTTAGCAGTTTTGTACAGTGTAATCTTTTCTCAGTGTTACTCTACCACCTTACAACCAAGTGTTATTTGGAGTGGCCGTTGTAAAAATGTTTCACTCTACCGCCTTTTCACTTTATTGCCTTTCCACTCACCTTTGTAGATACTACTGGTGCCAGTACCGGGACATGTAGATCTACCCCATCTGATATATGTAACGCCATCTGTAAAAGGAATATTTATATGTTTATATATATATATATATTGATGTTAAGCTGAGCCAACTAAGATTAAAATATAGACATGTGCATATTCTCTTTAAACGACAAAATGCTGGTGCACACTCTTGAATTTATTCCGATTCTCGCTATACGGTACAAACCGAAAATATTATCTTAGGATACTAATATCCGCTGTCTGCAATATTCACTGTGATTCAAGCTGTACGACCGTGAATGTTTAGACTTTTCTAAGATGGCGGACGAACAGGAGGCTGAAAGGTAAGCATCACATTTTTACACTTTTTAAACTATGTAGATTTTTCTTTCAGTCATTTAATTGGTGTCATACCACATACTTATAACGCCCGTCAACAGCGGTTTACCCACTAATGGTTCGTGTATGTGTATAAGGCTCAAAATTTCCGTAAACAATGCAGAAACCGAAAATCAGAAATCGAATCGAGATGGGGGTCATATTTCGCCTCATTGGAAGCTTACCAACAATGCTAAGTATTTTCTAACACTGTGGATATATGAAGTCCCATATAAATGCTGAGTTAACTAGTTTGTAGCACACATCTACATTTTGTCTTTTGGAGACAATTGAAAAAATGTCGAGTTTACGGTTTAGCCCGTAGCGGTAAAAGTGCACTGTACGGTTGAGACCCAGTTTATTTTGTACGGTTGAGACACGCCTTTCTTACAAAGAACTGTACGGTTTAGACACAAAATAAATACTAACGTTTGAATCTGCGCCGTAGGTCTAGATAGTATAATCCCAACTAATTATTATAGATCTTCCTTCATGCAATGCCTATATGCGCCGATTACGACAGCATATCACAAACAATTAAGATCGAGATCAGAAGCATAGTATATATTCTGGATCTATACTGGTTAACATTTAAAGACAATGTTATACTTTTTTTTAGAAGTGAATTGATTTTTAAGTTTAACTAAGTGGGTACCTGGCTAAAAGAGTTTTACCCGTTTCAGTCCTAATACAAATACAGAGCGTTTGAAATTAAGTCATGCACTTTGTACGGTTACTTTACATTACTTGACATATCTTTTTAGATGATGTGCCTGTTACTATTACGAGACAAAGGGCTCTTACGAAGAAACCATCAGTCACTTTGTAGATGCCCATCCGGAAAATCAACTGAAAATTAGCAGAAAAGAACTAAGCCATATGTATCGGGAATGTCGGGGCATCGTAATTAACTTTTATGTAATACCAGAATTTTTGTAACAAACAACCAAATCATTATTCCATATTATGAAATTCAAGCCATTGAAATTTTTCAAGATATTAACGAAGAATTTTGACTTTACGATTTATTTGACTATAAAATATAGTGACTCCTTTGCAAGAATACATCCACCACGGGGTCGATAAATCATATAATACTATGACCCATGCCGTTTTACTATACAATAAACTGACTCCCTTGCCAAAATACATACATCAGGAAGGGGGTCGGTATATAATATACAAAATATAGTACTATGAACTCCAGGCCATTCCACTATAACAATACACTGTAGTGTCTCTCTTGCCAAAATACATCCGCCAGGGGGTCGATATATTAATTAGTACTATGACCCCCATATATATCGACCCCCATCGTGGATGTATTTTGGCAAGGGAGTCAGTATATTTGCTAGTAAAATGGCACGGTGGTCATAGTACTATATAATATATTCAGCCCCCACTGTATATGTATTTTGCCAAGGGAGTCGCTATCTTTTATAGTAAAATGACCGAGGGGCCATAGTACTATATAATATATCGACCAACGTGGTGGATGTATTTTTGTAAGGGAATCATTATATATTTGATAGTAAAATGGCCTGGGGTCATAGTACTATATAATATATCGACACCCCTGATGGGTGTATTTTGGCAAGGGAGTCACTATATTTTATAGTAAAATGACATGGGATCATAGTACTATATAAAATATCGACCCCCATCCTGAGTGTTTTTTGGCAAGGGAGTCGGTATATTTTCTAGTAAAATGGCATAGGGTCATAGTACTGTATAATATAAATTCTGAAAGGGGGTGATCCCCCGAGAGCAAAAATTGCAACACAAAAAGAGAAAATTGCAGACTCGGTTTTATTGAGTCTGTTCATGAACAGTAATTGAAAGTGCAACACTGCTCACGCCCCCTAGCACCAGCTTAAGCGGTATTCAATTTTCAGAACAAGAAGTACTGAAATTCATGATCTCGAAGGATCAGAAGGTATAACAACACTGAGAATATCGACCCCCATCGTGGATGTATTTTGGCAAGGGAGTCACTATATTTTATAGTAAAATGGCATGGGATCGTAGTACTAAATAATATATCGACTCCCCCCATCGTGGATGTATTTTAGCAATGCAGTCACTATATTTTACAGTAAAATGACATGGGGGTCATAGTAATATATCGACCCCCACCATCGTGGGTGTATGTTTGCAAGGGAGTCACTATATGTTATAAAAAATGGCATGGGGATCATAGTACTATATAATATATCGACCCCCATCATGGATGTATTTTTGCAAGGGAGTCACAATATTTTATAGTGAAATGACATAGGGGTCATACTACCATATAATATATCGCCCCCTGGTGGATGTATTTTTGCAAGGGATCGCCATCTTTTATAGTAAAATGGCATTGGGTCATAGAACTATATAATATATCGACCCCATCGTGGATGTACTTTGGCAATGCAGTCACTAAATTTAATAGTAAAATGGCATGGGGTCATAGTACTATATAATATATTGACCCCGGTAGATGTATTTCGGCATGGGAGTCACTATATTTTATTGTAAAAAGGCATGGGGGTCAGAGTACTATATAATTTATCGGTCCCGTAGTGGATATATTTTTGCAAGGGAGTCACTATATTTTATAGAAAAATAGCATGGGGGTCATAGTACTATATAGTATATCGACCATCATTGGTGTATTTTTGCAAGGAGTCACTATATCACTATATTTAATAGTGAAATGACATGTCGGTCATATTTCTAAATATATCGCCCCCTGGTAGATGATTTTTGGTAAGGCATCACCATATTTTATAGTAAAATGGTGGATGTAATTTGGCAAGAGAGTCACTATTTTTATAGTAAAATGACCGAGGGTCATAGTACTATATAATATATCGACCAATGTGGTGGATGTATTTTTGCCACTGAGTCACTATATTGTATAGTAAGATGGCATGGGGGTCATAGTGCTATATAATATATCGACCCCACTGGTGGATATATTTTGGCAATAGAGTGACTATATTTGATAGTAAAATGACAAGGGGATCATAGAACTATATAAAATATCGACCCCCTGGTGGGTGTATTTTGACAAGGAGTCACTATATTTTATAGTAAAATTGCCTGGGGTGATAGTACTCTATGATTTATCGATCCCGTAGTGGATGCATTTTGCAAAGGAGTCACTATATTTAATAGTAAAAATTGCATGGGGTCATAATACTATATAATATATCGAACCCTTCCCACCAACTGGTGGATGTACTTTGGCAAATGAGTCACTATATTTTATAGTAAAATGACCGGGAAGCATAGTACTATAAAATATATAGACCCCTAGGTCGACCTACTACGATAAAAATAGTGGGTCACAATATTATAAGGGGCTCATTATATTATGGCAAGGAAGTCACTATACTTTATATTAAAATGGCCTTGGGGTCATAAAACTTTATGATTTATCGATCCCTTGTTGGGTGTATATTTGCTTCACTATATTTTATAGTAAAATGGCATGGGTGTCATGGAACTACATAATATATCGACGCTCAATCGTTGATGGATTTTTGGCAAGGGAGTCACTATATTTCATAGTAAATGACCGGGGTCATAGTACTATAAAATATATAAACCTCTCGGTCGACTTACTACGATAAAAAGAGTGGGTCACAATACTATAAAGGGGTCATTATACTATGGCAAGGGATGACCGGGTCATAGTACTTTATAATAAATCGACCCCCGGTCGATCTACTACGGGGGTCACTTTTCCTCATTACACCCGCTTGTCAAAACATGTCAGTTAAACTTAAAAATCAATTCACTTCAATTTTTAAAGTAAAATATTGTCCTTAAATGTTAACCAGTATAGATCCATGTCATGTTCTACCCATAATTCTATTCTGGTTATCCACCTATCTTATGGACTGAAAATACTAAAAAGCTGATGTACCACAAGGATCTATACTACATGTAGGTTCATTGTTATTTCTTGTTTTTATAAATGATATTGTTATTGACATTGGCTGTAACATTCGTTTGTTTGCTGACGTCACAAGCTTGTTTATTGTAGGTAACAATCCCATACATATGGCAACAGATATCAATACTGATATACTAAACGGTGCCTGATGGGCAGAGAAATGGCTAGTTAAATTTCAATCCTAAGACGACAGAGTCGTTAATCAGCTCGAGAAAAATGTCTCATCCGTATTTATGCAAGACCATCAAATTCCTGAAGTAGATTCACAAAAGCATATTGACGTTCATCTCTCACATGATGGCACTGTCATACGGAATATATTGCTATTAAGGCATGGACAAGAATAAATGGCATGCGAAAGCTCATGTTCACTTTGGACAGATCTTCCCTTGAAATAATCTACATATCTTTCATGCGACCTATTTTAGAATACAATGAATCGATGATACTATATTTGATAACTGTAATTCCAGAGAATCTAACAATTTAGAAAACAAAATCAATATGAAGATGCCCGTATAGTAACTGGGACAACTAAATTGGTTTCTGTTGATAAATCATTGCATGAAGTTGGATCGGAACTCCTTGAAACCAGAAGTAAAAACACAGACTTATTCTCTGTCATAAAACGGTGAGTCATTTAACTCCAAAATACCTCACAGAACTGGTACGTTAAATGGTTGGAAGTGTTTTTCGATACAATTTAAAAACGCTGGTGATATTCAATCTCTTGCCTGTCGCACAACCCATTATAGCAACTCTTTCCTCCCTGCAACAATACAGGAATGGAACAACCTCCTCGAAAATGCAAAACAATCTTCTACTCTTTACGCATTCAAAATGTCTTCGAATAGCAATCTGCCAACTGTTCCCAAACATTTTTATTACGGTGTCAGAAAACAGCACCTCCTGCACACGAGGCTTCGTACAAACTGCAGTTCCTGGAAACGTGACCTCTTCTCAATGAACATCTCTGACACTGCCTTGCGTACATGTGGCCTCGTTGAGAACGCATCGCACTTCTTCTTAAGCAGTTGCAAATATCAACCAACGAAAACAACTTTTTGATGACGTTGCCAGATTCACCTCTCCGTCCCTTTCTGTCTTTCTGTTTGGTTACCCTCATTTAAATTATGATACAAACATCACTATAGTCGAAACTGTTCATCAGTTTATCCAAACCTCAAAACGAGTCTAATAAACTCGGTAACTCTCACCTTCTTTCGAATGTGCTTGTGCAGCTCAGAATCCTAGACCTCTCTACATATGTGCGTCAACCTTCGTTTGTTTTTTGTTTGTTTGTTTATTGTTTTTTCTTTTATTCTAAATTATCTGTCTCAAAAACGTTTTTGTGTAAATTCTGCTGAATTAATTGAATTAGTTTTTCAGTGCAAGGTAATACAGTACAGTAACTTGCAGTCATTTCTGCATAAAGCGAGTGTAGTTGCAGGCGCGGATTTAGAGGGGGCGGAGCCGGCGTACGCCCCCTAAATTTGCCCAAACAATGTTTTAGTAATATGTTTATCTATATACAGTAAAACCTATCTATAACCACCACTAAATTGTGTTAATTAGTTGGTATTTAGAGTAGGTGGCTGCTTAAAACAAGGTGAAAGTAAAACAGAACGCTCCCTTTAACACAGCTCATTTTCAACATGTATTACAAATACACTATTTATTATGTTATCAAACATAAAAATCTACGCCCCCCCCCCCTCTCCAAAAAAATTTCTACGCCCCCCCCCCCACTAATCTGAAATCCTGGATCTACACCTGAGTTGTTACGGTGGTGGGAAAGACACACAATAATCAGTCTTGCTTTCGTTTCCATCCTTTTCTTTTCCTTTGTGTTATCATTACAATATACATGCAACTATTTACAAATAAAATATGTTTAAACCAATTTTTTACTATGCTTCTGTAAATCTGACCCGATCCTAATTGTTTGTAATATGTTGTCATAATCGCAAAAAAGGTAGTGCATAAAGGAAGATTTATAATAATTAGTTGTGCTTATATTATCACCTATGAGTGTATTATCTAGACCTACGGCGAAGATTCAAACGTTAGTATTTGTTTTGTGTCAAAAACGTACAGTTCTTTGTAAGAAAATCATTTCTCAACCGTACAAAACAGACTGAGTCTCAACCGTACAGTGCACTTTTACCACTATGGTCTAAACCGTGAACTCGACATTTATTCAATTGTCTCTAAAAGACAAAATGTAGATGTGTGCCACAAACTACTTAAATCAGAGATAAATCGGGCTCAGATGCTTATATCCACAGTGTTAGAAAAGGCTGATCGTAATTTGGTAAGCTTACAATGAAGCAAAATCTGACCTCCTTCTCGATGCGATTTCTGGTTTTCGGTACCTGCATTGTTTCCGGAAGTTTTAAGCCTTATACACAGACATGAAACATTAGTGCGTAAACCACTGTTAACGGTCGTTACAATTCTGTGTTACGACATCAATTGAATGACTGAAAGAAAAATCTACATAGTTTAAAAAGTGTAAACATGTGATGCTTACCTTTCAGCCTCCTGTTCGTCCGCCATCTTAGAAAAGTCTAAACATTCGCGGTCGTACAGCTTGCACCACAGTGATATTTACTTCACAAAGAATATTGTATGATGAGCAGGTATAAAGCTATATTGAAGAAACATCACTTCAAACGAAAATTGTTGATAAATGTTTGAAAATGCAAGTGGAAAAAGTTCTCTTTGAAATCCTATATAAAGTTGGTCAAACTTGGACAGTGATACAATCTTGAAATATGATCTATGTCAGGTGCTAAACGGCATCTTCTTTTGTTCAATATAGGTGTCATTGCATACAGAAAAATAACAAAAGCAATACCAACCATTTTGATTGTCAACTTTGATAAGCTGTGCTTTCAATTGTTGGGTACTATTTTCCAGATGTGTAACCCTGTCTCCCAGATGTTTGTTGGTTGTCGTTAATTGTAGGTTCACTGTTGCTAGAAGCTTGTTTTCCGCCGCCAATCGTGTATTTTCTATTGCTTGGAGCTTATTTTCTGTCTCCAAATGTCCAATCCTAGATTCGACTTGGAGAACTCTTTTCTCAAACGCAGTGAGATTTTGATCGACAGTATTCAGTGCCGAAGACAGATCGACATCGCTGTTTAACACGAGCCGCTTTTCCGCAGACACCAGAGTAAAGTAAGCCAACGCAATACATACTGAAAGGCGTACACCAGTGGCCATTGCTCTGGTCTTTTGCCAATTCAGTTTTGGGACTTGATTCAAGGATAACAGTGAAAGATCACAATCTTATCTTTATTTGAAAATAACAAATGACAGTGCTCCCATACATTAACGGCATGCACTGTGACGCAATAACTCCAAAATGCCCAACCAACGGGGGTTTGATACATTGTTATCTAGCCCCAATTTCGTCCTATTGGTGTACACACTATGTTATGTAGCACAATGAAAGTTCAGTGAAATGCTGTATTGTATCCTTAGCACATGCGTCAAGAACGATATGGTCGCGGCTACACGAAAAAAAATGTAATGATAGCGAAACATGGTTTGTAACGTATAAGAAATATTACACAATGTTTAATAATTAGATAAATTGTTATATAAGCACGTGTACTCGGGATGTTTTGGGCCGTGACAGAAACTGTAGAATCGTATCTACATTATCCCTTTGCTCCATAAATACATGTACGCATTTCTACGTATTTGCAAACGCCTTTGGCGTTATTGTCGTGAAAAAATATATTATATCAGCTGAAAATTTCATTGAAATCATTTTTGAAAAATATTCAGTTAGGAGTTCCTAAGGTGGGTATATCAACCGTCACACATTACCCTAAAAATAATCATAATTCAGAACAACTTAGAATCGATACAAACCAGGTAATTCAGAGTTGAAGTGATTATCGGCCGGAAAAAATAAATCCGCCATAAGTCATTAACCCAGAGAACTTATCAATGATTTATTTTTGTTTATTTGTTGGTTTGTCTGTGTGTTCGTTTGTTCACTCACTCGCTCTCCCGTTCTTTGGTTTGATTTGTATGTATTCTACTGTATATTTGCAACACATGTATATAATTTGATATAATATCGTTGAGTGTTTAATGCAATAAAACGTTGTAGATGTAATAGTATTCTGAATTAAGGTACATGTACGTTTAAACTAAAGAACATTCACATCCGCGCATAACAAGTACAGAATATACACTGAATTATTTAGAATATATAATTTCAGTTTCTCAAATTAAAAAGCGTCAAGCTTTGTCGATAAATTTATGTTTGGTATACAGCGTTTTAAATGATTCACAGCTCATTTCAAATGTAAACCGTGTTCAACCCAATCTTTAGACTCATTGAAACTGCCGCCGTATTGACCACTCGACGTTGATTTGAGTAGACGATTTTGTCCAATGAAAATCAAATAGTGGAAGCCACGGCGAGGCGCCTTTTAACGCAGCAGTTGATCGTGTTCTACACGGTTTGCGATGTACTGATGCTCGTTTTAGCAGAGAATCATAAACGGTTTTTAACACAGATGGCAGATTAATGCACGGTGTAAATGCTACAGAAAACTCCTATTGGAGCTCTCATTGTGGCTTTCACTCTGAATTAGTAGCAACCTGCCTAAAAAGTTCTTCGGTACTAAAGAAATGGATTATCGAGGCTTAGCATATATTTCTAATTTCAGCGACTACAAACCTTTGTACCATACACAAATCATTTGTTCTGGTCAGTCATCACCCTATTCACTGGAAACTGAAAACCAATGACTTGGAAAGTCATAATATTGTTGTAGTAAGTTGTTGTTGTTTTCGAATTCGTTTCTCCATATAAACATAGAATATAAATTGAACAATATTATGTCATCGATTAATTTAAAACAAATATGTAGGACAGTGTAAAACTCTAGTAACTACATTATTCGACCTAATAAGCATTTAAAATACATGTAATAATTCTCCTACAGTTAAGATCTTGATAATACACCCGGTCACTCGGTGTCTCACCCCAACTGATGGCAAATGCTCACCCCATTTATGGTAGTTACGAGTTTTGCGCTCAGCAGCCCCCCCCCCCCCCCAATTTCCTCTGAAATAATAACCAAAATGAGGTTTAACACTGTATTTTAGAGACAGTTGGTAGCTTAATGCGTGACGAAATTATGCAGAAAGCTCAAGTAGAAACTTTGTGCATTACATTCGTACTGTTTTAGGCAATCGCTTGCTTTAAAGAGCATTAAGTGGTCACTTAAAGGAGTGGCTGTATTTGATCTCTACTTTTAGCAAGATATTCTAATTATACATTGTAAATCTGTACGTATTTAATTATGAATTTAATTTTGACTCGAATTTTATTTTGGTTCTGTGAGAATTCCTTTGCCGGTGTAATAATTTGTTAAGTTTATAGTGCAGACCTTGATTAGGCGGGTCTTTCAGGGGCCATATAGCGCGGGGCTACATTGTTTGCATTTAGTGACGCCATGTTTAAACGGGGTTAAAGAAACATATTTCGTTGTGCAATTGATACACACTGACTGATGGAACAACATTTTCAAATTTGCACAATAAAAACTAAAATGTACAGCAGAACCCCTTTAACCCTTTCGGAGCCAAATTTCTAATTATCGTCTGCAAACCAATTTTGTTAAATCATTCGGTACAATAAGGAAATGGGATAAATAACTGCAAATTTCAAAGGAATAAAGCACGGATATAGAAGTAGAGTCTAAAAAAATGAAGTCCCTGATCAGACGCCGCCTTGAAAAGGCGGCGTCTGATCTGGGACTGCACTATTTATCGTGGTGCATTTTTGCGATATTGGCAGTGAAGGGGTTAAAGCGGCCACTTAATAGACAGTGGTGTCTTTTAAAGCAAGCGGATTCTTAATACAGGACGAAAGTAATGCATAAAGTTGCTGTAGGAGCTTTCTGCTAAACTTTCTTTCTGCATTAAGATATCGTCTGTCAGTAAGGCCTAGGCTTATACCTCATTTTAGTGTAGTTTCAAATTGCAAATATCGACTTTACAAAACAATTGAAATTTTCAATTGTTCTTTGTTGTTGAACTCTGTCATTGCTAAGGGCAGATCTGTGATTACCATGAATACTCGATACTTACCATGAATACAACCAGTCAGATACTCGATGCATCATCGAAATCAAAACTATTTGATGCTATGATTATATTTTAAAGCGAGAATGGGAAAAGACAAACTTGAAGCAGGATACATTTTTTCAGAGTTCTAAACTTGGCAGCGAAAGAATGAACAGCTTACTGCATTCACATGCACTGAAAGTATGCCTTATCTTTTTCATGTGCGTTTCATTGTTTGTTTCTCAAATAATGTATATCGAAACCATTTTTTTTAAAGTGTTCAGTAAAATTAAACCCCTCTAACACAGCCACCCAGAAAGAGGCAGATGGTACATTAGTGTACGACGAAGGTTTCGCAGAAAAATCCAACGCACGCTTTCTGCATTATTCCGCCCCGCTTTAACACTTTCCTTCATATAAATACCTTTTCAGGCATATGCAAAAAAACAGAGTAGACCCAGATATGACGGCTCCTATAGGAGTCGTCTGGTCAGGATATGCTCGGTTTGCTCATGGAATTTGATAGATCTGTTTCTTTACTTTCTACAATAGTAACAATGTTCCATCCTTAGTTTTCACTGATACTGTTTTGTTAATGAATGTTCAGTAGGTATTGAAATTTGGAATTAACATAGAACAGGGAAAGGTTTAAGCAACGTGCTTTTTAAAGACTCTCGTATTCATTCTGTGATTGATCGGTTTAGTGGAGTTCTACTGTACTTGCAAAAAATAGGTAATATACAGTTTATTGATTTCAGGTCTCTGATCACAATCCTGACCTCTGTACTGTGGCCATAAACGGTTCGGTTGGCAATAGAGTAATGTTGCTGGAATTGAGGCACATGGCTTTGTGTGTTGGCAACGGAGATGACTGACACTACTAAAATACAACCGAGATGCGACGGACACAAGGTCGGAACCATGAAAAGATTTTTTCTGGCGTCGCATTTGCTGACTATTTTCGTATTAAACTGACCATGTGACCTGTTAAGTAAATAAAGGCGAATTCGTGATAAACTTTGCAAACAGTTTTGATCTAGACGGGACACCGAGTGATCCGGCGTCCCGTTAAGAAACTAACAGTTTAAGAAATTGAAGCAAACTCTACTTTGAAACATAAAGCAGACGATAAAATTAGCAAACATTTTAATTGGCGGTTAAAGGGGTTCATTGTTGTTTCCAAACTTTATTATAGTTTTATTGTCTGCATGTCCAACGCTTTTACAAAACATAATCAGAGTGATAGCATTTCGCTGCCAAGAATTGTCGTCCGCAACATTTGTCGTCAGTCTCATTTTTTGTATTTCCTTCATGTTTGTATCATAAAACAATTACAGTATCAGACAGTTTGAATTCTGACGACACTTGTCGTCTGCTTTAATTGTTTGTACTGTTTTCAGTTTGTATCATAAAACAATTACAGTATCAGACAGTTTGAATTCTGACGAGGCGTCTCATCTGGGTTCACATATTTCGTAAAGAGGATCATAGATTTGCCATTAGAGGGTAATGTAATACACGTTTTCTTCGGGCAATAGCATCTGTAGTGTCTTCTACTTCCACCTTCTCTTTTTCTTCTTCTTTTTTATGATTATACTTCCTTTGAATATTAGTCTTAATAATATTCTTCCTTTTGAGAGTTTTCTTCATGGTCTTCTTCATCATCTTCTTCTTCTCTTCTTCTTCTTCTTCTTCAAAGCAGAGAATTCCCAAGCGGACATGATTCAATTGGTCTACATTGCAGAATTATTGACTGTGGCCATGGGCGTAACTATCGATGCGCACTTACGCACATTCGTAACATCAACCAGAAAAGTGAAAATATTAGTATGGCCAAAATGGAACACAAATCTAAGCCTAAGGGGTAGACTTTGATAAACGTTCTTGCTTGTCATGTAAACTTTAATCCATTTCCGCATATTGACGCCTTTTGATACCTTTGTAAAGTCACCTGTTGAACGAATTGTAATACACAGAGAATTAGTTCCTATAGGAGCAAAGTCTCTGTTTATCACAATGGTTTTAAAACACACGATTCTCAATTTTTCCGGTGGAGTATGCCCCCGGACCCCTACAGTCATTGTTCGTATATTATATTTGCATTCAGCGGCTACGCTCCTGGTGGCCTTTGGTTCGAAAAACCTGATACGTGTAAATAGATTTGGATAGATGGTTGGATGGACGGGTGGACAGTTTATCTACAAATCAGTTTGTTCACAATAAGTTTAGTTAAGATAAACATTTTTATCAAACTTAGTGTACAAATGACTTGCATGGAGACAATGCATGTGGTTACATTGGAGTGTTGGGTTTGGTCAATGTGTCAATGTCACTGTTGCTAAGAAAAAAAAATCCAAAAATAAGACAATTAATGAAAACTTGGTGTAGTGATAGCTTGTATAACGACACAACGACATAGATTTAAATTGCATTTAATGAATCTAAAGCCAATGTCAATATCGTTACCGAAAATAGAATAGGATTGTTGTTATGTTATACATTTTAGTATATGTATTTAGTTTGGATAGTTGTTTTGTTACCAAACATGATGTACCGACAGCTTGGATGTATCGGTATTTAGGGAGGGTGTGGCCTGAACTCAAGATCATGGCCAAGGTCACTGTTATTACAAACGCAACAATGGAAAAAGATGGTAACGAAAATGGTTCTTGTGACATTGTCACTTCTCATGTTCTAGACTGGAATACTACGTGCTTTAAACTTGACGTAAACCAATATGCTTGTGATTAACTATCCCTTTACTCAATTGATATTCATGTTAGATATAATTACAGCATAAATATTTTATTTTTTAGAATGGCATGGTATGGGTACTTGAAGGTCTGGTCATCTGATCTGGGTCTTCTTCTCTGTTCAGAAAGGCGTTAAAAGGAGTATATTTGGAGTAAACGGTTTTACATATATATGCATCATGGTTACGCCGGTCACGAATTCAGCATTGCACTCACGCTGGTTGTCCCGTGCCGTTATCTTCCCGTGCCGTTATCTTCGCGAATATTGCAGCTCTTCTTTGGACCATTTCTAGTTCACCCTTTACTCCATAAATACATATTTCTATACGCCTTTGCAAACAGAGTAGACCTAAAGGAGCCGTCTGATCAGGGTCTGCTGTTTAGATAGATAGATTTATTTCAATATTGAGCAACAAGACAATAGTTAACAACACATGCATATTTAAATATAACAATATAAAAATTGATAATGATAGTATAATATGCGTGTTATGAACAATGTCACATCAATATCAAGGATGACACAAAAAAGAGAAAGTACATTTCTTATTTCCATTGTGGTCCTGTATACAGGTTCTACAGCATCGTGGATTTATTTAGAACATACAACACATGCAATCTCTCTACCGTCATGGTAGGGTGGACATGGTAGAGATCCACAGTGAGCCTCCACATAATACAAAACATGCTGGTCGTTACTGTCGCTGCTTAATCCGTGTGGAAGAGCTTCTGGTTTGGAATCGAAACAAATATAGTCGTTATTTGAATGGTCTTTGTATCCGCCTATCAGATATCCTGTGTATTCCAATGTCCATCCCGGGAAACAGTTTGACCGTCCTGGTACCATGACGACAGTAGCTCGTGATGTGTGACATGAGACACAAGGGGGTCCTGGTTATGGTAGTTATAACCAATAGCTGCGGTTGAGAAAGCAGAATCTACTTCGATTTCTGTACCATATATTCCACTTACCCTACCGCCGAATCCATCCACATACTTATTCCAGGTTGGGTCATCTGATAAACACAACGAGTTCGAACCCCCGCCTTTATCGGAATGCAATGCCCCACCTATGTAACCTGAAACGAAGAGAGGTTTAAGAGTTCATTGTCCACGAAACTGGCACAGATAAATCTAGCATTTCTGACTTTATCACCTAGTTACGACAGATTACTGCCCAATACTCAATAAAGTATTCAAGCATGAAATTTGTGATAATGGACATTTATAAATACACTTTTTTGAAGAGACAACTTTCACAAGAAACCGGTGAGCGAGTATGCTTTTTTATCAAAGGAGATGTTGGAGGAAAACATGCACACTGAGGAGTGTTCTAAATAAATTCTGAAACGACATATCTATGTCCTTAAGTATTAACAGCCACTAATTAGATTTGAATATCAACCCTTTACTCCAAGAAATAATGACATAATGAATATCAATTAGATAATTTCTTATAATGGCACATGAACACACAGAATTTTGGCCATGGCAAACTGCAGCCTATATAATTCCATAATCAAACAGAACATACCCTGATTAGATGGTTCCGTCAGGAAAGGCGGGGAAATGATTAATTATGGAGTAAATATGCATTGTCCTCTGTTAATTCCACCAAAGAACCGACCACATAGCTATGTTTTTATCCATACGCAATACCACTAGAAAGTGAGTATTTTTATCATAACAATTACATAGTACGGTAAGTGAGTTTCCCCTGTTTATATCTTAACCCCCAACAACCAAAAACAGACATGATTTTATTATCTATCTATCTACTCTTCCTATGGAAGTTTTCTGCAGTCTGTCCCATAAGCTGCCACGTGTCTTGCAACTAAGAATTATCTCGAGTGGGCGTGTAGGAAACGTTTCACTCTACCGCCTTTTCATTCATTGCCTTTCCACTCACCTTTGTAGATACGGCTCGTGCCATTTCCGGGACATGTAGATCTACCCCACCTGACATATGTAACTCCGACTGTAAAATGAATACGTATACAGTTGAACTTCGATATCTCGAACTCGGATAACTCGAACTTTGGGATAACTCGAATAAAACGTTCAGTCCTTCCAAAACTTACAAAACAGAATTGCTCTAAAATGTATTTACTATACATATCTAGAAACACGCGTGACAGCTTTATGCAGGTCTAAAGTAATGCTGAAATCTCCTACAGGAGCGTTCAGCATTACTTTAGAATTGTATTAAGCTGTGAAGTTATGAAATTGTCAAGATCAGAATCGTATAACTCGAACTACGGCTATCTCGAACTAATTTGTATGATCCCTTTAAGTTCGAGATATCGAAGTTCAACTGTACGTTTATATTTATAGGTACATGTACGGGCTCAACCGACTAACATCAAAATATGCATATTCTCTATAAAAGGCGAAAGTGTGGTGTACCGTCTTGAATTAATTCCGATTCTTGCTATATGGTACAAACCGAAAATCTTATCTAATACTAGTCATCCACTTTCTGCAATATTTACTTCACAAATGATCTTTGTCCGATGAGCAGGTATAGAATATATTGAAGAATCCTCACATCATATGAGAATTGTTGTTGATTGTTTGAAAATGCAATGGGAAAATGTTCATTTTTTAAATCCTACTTAATAACGATTAAACCTGAATAGTGAAACAATCTTGAAATATTATCCATACTAGGTGCATTTGCAGGAAACTGTGCAATTTGTTCCGTGCACAGAATAATCGCTGGGTCTTTCTTCACCTGTAATTAGCTGGGTGTCGTTATATGACTGATATATTCTAAAACCCGATAAAAAACAAACCAAACATCTTCCCTTTTTATACGCCCACCTAATAAATGTGGTCGTATATTGTCGTGGCCCTGTCCGTCCGTCCGTTCGTTCGTTCGTTCGTTCGTCCGTCAACATTTTGTTTGTCCGCTGTTTTCTGGGAAAACTATTTGACAGATATTAATGAAACTTCACACAAATGTTAAATGCATCAAGATCTGAAGCTGAGTTGATTCTGAGGTTCATTTGATTTTTCATTTCAGAGTTATGGCCCTTGTCCTTAAAAAATATGCAAATAATTTGTCCGCTGTTTTCTGGGAAAACTATTTGAGAGATATTAATGAAACTTCACACAAATGTTTAATGCATCAAGATCTGAAGCTGAGTCGATTCTGAGGTTCATTTGATTTGTCGTTTCGGAGTTATGGCCCTTTTACTTAAAAAATAATGCAAATACATGCAAATAGTTTGTCCGCTGTTTTCTGGGAAAACTATTTGAGAGATATTAATGAAACTTCACACAAATGTTGAATGCATCAAGATCTGAAGCTGAGTTGATTCTGAGTTTCATTTGATTTGTCGTTTCGGAGTTATGGCCCTTGTCCTTTAAAAATATGCAAATAGTTTGTCCGCTGTTTTCTGGGAAAACTATTTGAGAGATATTAATGAAACTTCACACAAATATTTAATGCATCAAGATCTGAAACTGAATAGATTCTGAGGATCATTTGATTTTTCGTTTTAGAGTTATGGCCCTTGTCCTTAAAAAATAATGCAAATAGTTTGTCCGCTGTTTTCTGGGAAAACTATTTGACAGATATTAATGAAACTTCACACAAATGTTGAATGCATCAAGATCTGAAGCTGAGTTGATTCTGAGTTTCATTTGATTTGTCGTTTCGGAGTTATGGCCCTTGTCCTTTAAAAATATGCAAATAGTTTGTCCGCTGTTTTCTGGGAAAACTATTTGAGAGATATTAATGAAACTTCACACAAATATTAAATGCATCAAGATCTGAAACTGAATAGATTCTGAGGATCATTTGATTTTTCTTTTTAGAGTTATGGCCCTTGTCCTTAAAAAATAATGCAAATAGATTGTCCGCTGTTTTCTAGGAAAACTATTTGAGAGATATTAATGAAACTTCACAAAAATGTTTAATGCATCAAGATCTGATGCTGAGTCGATTTTGAGGTTCATTTGATTTTTCGTTTCGGAGTTATTGCCCTTTTACCTAAAAAAAAGGCAAATATATGCAAATAGTTTGTCCGCTGTTTTCTGGCAAAACTGTTAGACAGATATTAATGAAACTTCATACACATGTTTAATGCATCAAGACCTGAAGCTAAGTCGATTCTGAGGATCATTTGATTTGTTGTTTCGGAGTTATGGCCCTTGCACTTAAAAAAATAATGCAAATCTATGCAAATATGAGGATGGCCATAACCTTTTCATTTGAAATGATATTTACTTCAATTTTTTTATATGGTTAAACCTTAATGTGAATTTTCACATATATTGCGGGGGTTTTGATATGTCATTTTATTCTAAAGTTACGGTCCTTGAACTGTGTTCGTTGCTTTGTTAGTCGGTCAACTTTTAGTTTGTCTGTTGTTTTCTGGGAAAACTATTAAAATGATATAAATGAAACTTAACACAAATGTTTTAAGCAACAAAATTTGAAGCTGAGTTTATTTTGAGGTTCATTCAGTTTGTCTTTACAGAGTTATGGCCGTTGCACTTTACAAAAATCTGCAAAAATGAGGATTAACTGTAACTTTTTTATTTAATAAGATATTCACTTCATTTTTTTTAAAGAATAGTATCACCTTAATGTGGAAATCAAGATCTGAAGCACAGATTAGAAAATGTCAACACTTATAAGGCATGTTGAATCAGAGAAAGTTTGCAAGTGGGCGTATTATGTACCGTATGCGGTACTCTTGTTCAATATGGATAGTGTCATTGCATACAGAAAAATATAAGAACAAAAGCAATACCAACCATTTTGACTGTGCGCTTTCAGTTGCTGGGTGCTATTTTCCAGATGTGTAATCCTGTCTCCCAGATTGTTGTTGGTTGTCGCTAACTGTAGGTTCACTGTTTCTAGTTGCTGGGTACTATTTTCAAGATGTGTAACCCTGTCTCCCAGGTGTTTGTTGGTTGTCGTTAATTGTAGGTTCACTGTTGCTAGAAGCTTGTTTTCCGCCGCCAATCGTGTATTTTCCGCCTCCAACTGTCCGATTCTAGATTCGACCTGGAGAACTCTTTTCTCAAACGCAGTGAGATTTTGATCGACAGTATGCAGTGCCGAAGACAGATCAAGATCGCTGTGTAACACAAGTCGCTTTTCCGCAGACACTAGAGTACAGAAAGCCAAAGCAATGCATACTGAAAGGCGCACGCAAGTGGTCATTGCTCTCGTCCTTTTGCCAATACGGTTTCAGGATTAAGGTTTTCAAGGATAACAGTGAAAGATAACAATCCTATCTTATATTTGAGGATACATGTACAAATGACAGTATTCCCATTAGGCTGGGTCCTAGTAGTGGTTACCGTAGCATCCCCCCATGACTTTTTTTCATGGGTACCAAATTGTTCGTTGGGGTCCTCAGAACACATTTTGAGCATGCCCCCAAAAATAAGTTTGTCCCAGCTATGTCTAATTTAACAGTTTCCATGGTAACCCGAGGTAATTTTCGAAACTACCTTGGTTCAGAAAATGCGCCATAACTTTGTTTTTAGAAGCAATAGAAGGACAAAACAAGTACCAAAGTAAAGCAGAGACATATAGCTTGAATATGATATATGATTTTATTAATATTCATAAATGCATTCTTATGAATATAAATGAGGAAGTAAAAAATGTGATTTTTTTTAGAAAAAAGGAATTTGTTGTTTAGTCTGAGAGGCTTATTAATGCACAGAAATTATTGAATTTAGGTTTAAGTTGTTCGTTGGAGTCCTCATAACACATTATGAGTATTTCCCCAAATAATTTTGTCCCATCTATGTTTTATTAAACGGTTTCCATGGTAACCCGAGGTAAATTCCGAAACATCCTTGGTTCAGAAAATGCGCCATAACTTTGTTTTTAGAAGCAATAGAAGGACAAAACAAGTACCAAAGTAAAGCAGAGACATATAGCTTGAATATGATATATGATTTAATTAATATTCATAAATGCATTCTTATGAATATTCATGAGAATGTAAAAAAATGCGTTTTTTTAGAAAATGGAGCTTGTTGTTTAGTCTGATAGGCTTATTAATGCACACAAATTATTGAATTCATGTTTAAATTGTTTGTTTGGGTCATCAGAACACATTTTGAGCATTCCCCCAAAGTAATTTTGTCCCTTCTGTGTTTTATTGAACGGTTTCCATGGTAACGCGAGGAGGTAAATTTCTAAACATCATTGGTTCAGAAAATGCATAATAACTTTGCTTTTAGAGGCAATAGAAGGACAAAACAAAAACCAAAGTAAAGCAGAGACATATATCTTGATTATTATATATAATTTTTATAATATTCATATATAATTGCTTATGAATATTAATGAGGAAGTATAAAACTCCGCTTTTTTAGAAAAATGAGTTTTTTGTTTCGTCTTAGAGGCATATTAATGCACAAAAATTATTGAATTCAGGTTGAAATTGTTCGTTGGGTCATCAGAACACTTTTTGAGCATTCTCCCAAAATAATTGTGCCCCAGCTATGTTTTATTAAACGGTTTCCGTGGTAACCCGAGGTAAATTTCGAAACTATCTTGATTAAGAAAATGCTTCATAACTTTGCTTTTAGAGACAATAGAAGGACACAACAAGAACAAACGTAAAGTAGAGACATATAGCTTGAATACGATATGTAATTCTATTAATACATATAATTATTTCTTATAATGCATTCTTATGAATATTAATGGGGAAGTAAAAAATGCGTTTTTAGTTTGGCGAGTTTGTTTTTAGTCAGAGAGGCCTAATAATATACAAATAGTTATTGAATTCAGATTTAAATGTTTTAATATCAACATACAAATAAAGGAAAACATCTTTGGTTCATGTAATATTTCTAAAACATGTATATTTAAGCTAATTTGCATATAACGTGCGTAAATGAATAAGCAATTTAACATAAGCCCTATATTTAGCATTGTTTCGAGTGTACTATCTTTTCTATTATTTATTTTACGTAAAATACCAGAACAACAAACATTGACAAGAGCAGAGGGTCATTACTTTGGGTTCTTGAATATTAATGCATATTTATGAATATTAATGAGATGTAAAATAAACACACTTGAATGAGCTGTTCTTTTTATCTGAGATTATTTTAGTTAACCAGTACAGAGCTTGATACTGACTGAAACAGCGATATAGATGTTCATGTATATAAATATGTAGATAATGAATATTATTTCAAAATCATGAATATTAATGAGAATGTAAACTGTTGTAGGAAAGTAAGTTTTTCTATTATATTGCAATATACATGTATGTGAACAACACATTTCTTGTAAGAAATAACAGCAGAGGAATTGAGCCTCATGCATGTTTTATGAAGAATATTACTGTTATGGGTGTTTTGCAATGCAATAGAAAATATGTAGCACCTCGACTGTAATCATCAGCTTATGTTTACCCATATTAGCCTTGCGTGACTTCTAACTTACTCGCGATGTCTTATGCATTTGCTTGATTATTTACCACAGCATGCCAGAGCAACGCAAGGCTTCTTGTGAGCATTTCGCGACAGGCTGGACAACTCATTAAGTGTGTCTGGCCTGTTGCGGATGCTCCGCGTCAGATCCCTGTCCAGTTTCATCCCTCTGGACAGGGGAGACGTGGGAGCTTGCTGTCCGACGGAAGAAGTATTCTTCTCTTTGGTCAGCGACTCCCTCGCAACAGACAAATCACTGTCCTCTAAAGCTCAGAAGAAGCCTGCTTCTTCTTTAAAATTTCTTTCGTCAACAGCCCCTGTGGTGCAGTCGATTCCCCAGTTGTTAGTTGCAGATCGGCACCCAACTGCTGGCCCGGGCGCGGGTTCCCCGTTTACCACTTAAATGGTACCCTTTGTTCTGGTCCCAGGTACTATTGTTGCCAGGTCTCCCGGTCCGCTTGTTGTGTGAAGAGAGTTTTGCCTGGTCCCGCTGAATCTAGGCCCAGTTATCCGTCACCGGTCCCCGGTGTCCTGGCGTTAGTGCTTCCGTTTCATGACATCACCAGCAGACCGTTCTACCGAGCCCCCGCCCAAAGATGTCACTGTGTATTCTTTGGCCCGGTGTCCTTAGTTTGCTCTCCAACGGTCCTCCGGTGGCCCGGTCTGGTCCTCTGGACCAGGATACCGAAGTGGACCGGTAAATCTACCAATCCAATCTTTTCTACAGGGCATTCTGTCTCTACACCGCATTACAGTGGTGAAAGTCAACAGGAAGCTGCTCTGGCTAAGACTAGACGTTCTTGGTCGTCTAGACCCTGCAATTTCTCTTCAACTTCTGAGTACACCTCGGACTCCCCAGCCCCCATCCCATCCACCCCGTAGGAGGCGTAAAAGCCTTCTTATTCTTCTAATGGGAACCGGCACTCGCACCGCTCTCATCGCAGATCGAGGTCTTACCATTACTCTCCTATGTGAAGACATCGCTCTGCCTCCTCAGATTCGCCGGCTGGTCGCTCTCGATAACCGACACTCATTCTGGGAACCAGCAAGCTTCACCTAGAGGGAGAATAGCTCTCACGTGAACCCACAGTCCCCACTACTATGTCTGTGGCGGGTCCCACTCTTCCCGGGTGCTGCCATCCATGGCGTTCACCAGAGCGGATTCTGAAGGAGAGCAGGAAGACACTTTGTCCATTATGGCTCCTAGGGATGGTCCTATATTTTTTAAGGGAATCAGACTTTGTGGAAGCCTCTCACTCAGATTTAGACGGGACTTAGTCCTCTTTTTCTTTAGATGATTCTGAACATCAATATTTTCTATTGAGAATGCGTGTGAAGATTGTTTTAGAATCATCCCACCCTCTGTCTGCCCTAGACCCCCGAATCCTATTCAAAGGGGTCCTCTATCCTCTTCCGTGCTAGTGTCAGTCGAAAAAGTGGACCTCCCTAAACTAATTAAGTCTAGGGAGTCTCTTTCTCCTTCCACGGGACTTCTTTCCCGTTCCCTTGACCTAGACGAAGATTTTTGTGCCAGCCCGGCAACTGGGTGGATCATGTCCGCTAAACTCTTACGGACAAGGGTTCCCTGGGTATCTCTTAGGCCTCCGGTTTCAAATGAAAATCGACCCGGGATGTTTAATCAGATCCCCTCACTTGTTTCCGACAGCCCCAGGGGCGGGCATTAGGCCCTCTCTCTCTCTCTCTCTCTCTCTCTCTCTCATTCACTTCTTTAGCACCGGCAGTTGCATCCAACAGATGGGATTCGCTTTAAACATTGACGTATTATCATTGACGTACGTATTATTATCGATATTTAAGACAGGTGACAGCTTAATGCATGGTGGAAGTCATGCAGAAAGCTCCTAGTGCAGCTTTCTGCATGACTTTCACCATGCATTAAGAAGTCACCTGCCTAAAAGGGTCTTAATGCTTCTATAAAGAAAATTCGAATAATCGAGATTTTACCGTATACTCAAAATAATACTAAATACAATGCTCATAGAAAATTGCTTATTCATATACGTACATTATATGCAAATAAGCTGAAATACGCATGCTTTATAGAAATATTACCAGAAACAAAGATGGTTTATTTTCCTTCACATGAAAACATTCAAACATGAATTCAATAACTCTTGTTTATTAATAGGCATCTCAGACTAAACAATAAACTCCTTTTTTCTAAACAAAAATCGGATTGTTTTACTTCCTCATTAATATTCATATAAGAATACATTTCTGAAAATTAGTTAAATTACATATCATATTCAAGTTATATGTCTTTGCTTTATTCAGGTTCTTGTTTTGTCCTTCTTTCGCCTCTAAAAGCAAAGTTATGACGCATTTGTTTAACCATGGATGTTTCGAAATTTAACTCAGGTTACCATGGAAACCGTTAAAAACATAGCTTGGACACAATTATTTTGGGGAATGCTCAAGTGGTGTTCTGCGGACCCCAACGAACAATTTAAACCTGAATTCAATAATTTTTGTGCATTAATAGGCCTCTAAGACTAAACAAAAAACTCATTTTTCTAAAAAAACGGATTTTTATACTTCCTCATTAATATTCATAAGTATTCATATATGAATATTATAAAAATCATATATAATAATCAAGATATATGTCTCTGCTTTACTTTGGTTTTTGTTTTGTCCTTCTATTGCCTCTAAAAGCAAAGTTATTATGCATTTTCTGAACCAATGATGTTTCGAAATTTACCTCCTCGCGTTACCATGGAAACCGTTCAATAAAACATAGATGGGACAAAATTACTTTGGGGGAATACTCAAAATGTGTTCTGATGACCCAAACAAACAATTTAAACATGAATTCAATAATTTGTGTGCATTAATAAGCCTATCAGACTAAACAACAAGCTCCTTTTTCTAAAAAAACGCTTTTTTTACATTCTCATGAATATTCATAAGAATGCATTTATGAATATTAATTAAATCATATACCATACTCAAGCTATATGTCTCTGCTTTACTTTGGTGCTTGTTTTGTCCTTCTATTACCTCTAAAAGCAAAGTTATTACGCATTTTCTGAACCAAGGATGTTTCGGAATTTACCTCGGGTTACCATGGACACCGTTTAATAAAACATAGATGGGACAAAATTATTTGGGGAAATACTCAAAATGTGTTTTGAGGACTCCAACGAACAACTTAAACCTAAATTCAATAATTTATGTGCATTAATAAGCCTCTCAGACCAAACAACAAACTCTTTTTTTCTAAAAAAATCACATTTTTTACTTCCTCATTAATATTCATAAGAATGCATTTATGAATATTAATAAAATCATATATCATATTCAAGCTATATGTCTCTGCTTTACTTTGGTACTTGTTTTGTCCTTCTATTGCTTCTAAAAACAAAGTTATGGCGCATTTTCTGAACCAAGGTAGTTTCGAAAATTACCTCGGGTTACCATGGAAACCGTTAAATAAAACATAGCTGGGACAAACTTATTTTGGGGGGCATGCTCAAAATGTGTTCTGAGGACCCCAACGAACAATTTGGTACCCATGAAAAAAAGTCTTAGGGGGGGGGGGGGGGGGGGGGAATGCTACGGTAACCACTACTAGGACCCAGCCTACATGATAAGCATGTAAGTCTAGTCACATACTAACTGAATACACAGTTACGAAATGGTCCCAAAATGCAAACTTGGTGGGGTTTTAATACATTGTTATCAAGACCCAATTTCGTAGCGCAATAAACAAATGCTGCCTGGTATTTGCAACACATGCTTCCAGAATGATGTGGCCGCGACTTCACGAAAGAAAGTCTTATGATACATGCAGCTAATATAGATTGCTATTTAACGCTTTTTCCATGAATATTCGTTTAAGAAATAATGACATAATGAATAGTAATTAGATTAATTATCATAGCCAACTGACTTTTTGGCCATGGCAGAAACTGTAGAATCATATAATCTATTTTATATCACAAGCAAACCAAACAGAGCAGGTCCCAATGAGATGGCTCCTTTACCGGGCCCATCTGACCTGGCGCTAATCTGTTTGCAAAGGCGTATGTAGGCGGGTTTTTTTTTAAAGTAAATTGTTAAAAAGAGTAAGTAATATGCATGTACATGTACATGTGTGCTGAACAATAGCTGTTCCTTTTCTTTTAAGACTTTCATTTTAAGTGCCCTACAGATGGCACAGTTTTACATTTTCCCATTATTGCATACGTCTGTATCTCTGTACGTAAATGTGTTTTCAACTCGGCTAACATCTTTCACAGATGAACATCGAATTGCAGACAATCTACGCCGTAATACTAAGACCCTTTAACTCTTTACTTCACAGAAACGCCATTTCATGCCTTTTCATACCTTTCCATGCATTTGCAATCAGAGTTGACCCAGATCAGACGGCTCCTGTAGCGGACGTCTGATCAGGGTCTGTTTTGTTTGCTGATGAAATAATATAGATATTGTTTAACAGTTTGTGCCATAGTAAGATGTTCTCTTGTAATGCAGAATCTAATTATTTGTGTCGATTCACCAAGCTTTCGGCCATGTGCGTATTATATACAGTAAAACTTCGATTATTCGAACACTAAAATACGTATTATTATCGACCTTTAAGACAGGTGGCAGCTTAATGCATGGTGAACGTCATGCAGAAAGCTCCTCTAGGAGCTTTCTGCATGACTTTCACCATGCATTAAGCAGTCACCTGCCTAAAAGGGTCTAAATTCTTCTATACCGAAAATTCGGATAATCGAGGTTTTACTGTACATGTATTTATAGTATTCGAACACATGTGGGTCAGTTAGTGACCTAGCTGCAAGTGATACATTTTTGTGTTATGGCGATGGTTGTCGTGGAATAAAAATATATTCACATTTATATCAAAAATTATATCAGCTGAAAATTTGTTGGCAATCATTTTTAAAAACTATTCAGTAAGGAATACCTAAGACGGGTCTGTCCACCGTCCAACACATTACATTGAAAATAATCATTATTAAGAACGATTTCGAATCGATACTACCCAGGTAATTCAGACATGCAGCAATTCTGGATTGGAAAAATGAAACCGTACGTCATCAATCCAGATAACAGATAACTCGTATCAGTTAACTGTTTTGTCTGTTTGTTCGTTCGCTCGCTTGCTCGCTCGTTCATTTGTTAGTTTGTTTGGTTGGTTTGTTTGTTTGTTTGGTTGGTTGTTTGGTTGTACCTGGGTTTTACGTCGCTTTAACAGTATATCAATCATATCAAGAGGTCCTGCTCATTACAGATGGAAGACCCCAGATGTTGTTTTTTTCTGTGCATAGAACAATTTGCACAATTTGTGGGGCATTGTATTCCGATAAAGGCGGGGGTTCGAACTCGTTGTGTTTATCAGATGACCCAACCTGGAATAAGTATCTGGATGGATTCGGCGGTAGGGTAAGTGGAATATATGGTACAGAAATCGAAGTAGATCCTGCTTTCTCAACCGCAGCTTTTGGTTATAACTACCATAACCAGGACCCCCCTTGTGTCTCATGTCACACATCACGAGCTACTGTTGTCATGGTACCAGGGCGGTCAAACTGTTACCCGGGATGGACATTGGAATACACAGGATATCTGATAGGCGGACACAAAGACTACTCAAATAACGACTATATTTGTTTCGATTCCAAACCAGAAGCTCTTCCACACGGATTAAGCAGCGACAGTAACGACCAGCATGTTTTGTATTATGTGGAGGCTCACTGTGGATCTCTACCATGTCCACTCTACCATGACGGTAGAGAGATTGCATGTGTTGTATGTTCTAAATAAATCCACGGTGCTGTAGAACCTGTATACAGGACCACAATGGAAATAAGAAATGTACTTTCTCTTTTTTGTGTCATCCTTGATATTGATGTGACATTGTTCATAACACGCATATTATACTATCATTATCAATTTTTATATTGTTATATTTAAATATGCATGTGTTGTTAACTATTGTCTTGTTGCTCAATATTGAAATAAATCTATCTATCTAAACAGCAGACCCTGATCAGACGGCTCCTTTAGGTCTACTCTGTTTGCAAAGGCGTATAGAAATATGTATTTATGGAGTAAAGGGTGAACTAGAAATGGTCCAAAGAAGAGCTGCAATATTCGCGAAGATAACGGCACGGGACAACCAGCGTGAGTGCAATGCTGAATTCGTGATCGGCGTAACCATGATGCATATATATGTAAAACCGTTTACTCCCAAATATACTCCTTTTAACGCCTTTCTGAACAGAGAAGAAGACCCAGATCAGATGACCA
Organism: Azorinus chamasolen; assembly: GCA_963576725.1. Lineage (NCBI taxonomy): Eukaryota > Metazoa > Mollusca > Bivalvia > Cardiida > Solecurtidae > Azorinus > Azorinus chamasolen. The sequence continues at coordinate 30,771,278 of OY755249.1, forward strand.
GACCTTCAAGTACCCATACCATGCCATTCTAAAAAATAAAATATTCATGCTGTAATTATTTTTAACATGAATATCAATTGAGTAAAGGGATAATTTATCACATGCAGATTGGTTTACGTCAAGTTTAGAGGACGTAGTATTCCAGTCTAGAACATGAGAAGTGACAATGTCACGAGAACCATTCACGTTACCACATTTTTCCATTGTTGCGTTTGTAATAACAGTGACCTTGGCCATGATCTTGAGTTCAGGCCACACCCTTCCTAAATACCGATACATCCAAGCTGTAGGTACATCATGTTTGGTAACAAAACAACTATCCAAACTAAATACATATACTAAAATGTATAACATAACAACAATCCTATTCTATTTTCGATAGATATTGACATTGACTTTAGATTCATTAAAATACTAGTACTGTATGATGACAGTCTTTTACCTGGATTTCAAGAGTTGTGTTTATTTTAACCCATTCCCTCCTAGACTACTCTTGAAATCCAGGTAAAAGACTGTCATCATACAGTACTAGTATTTTTATACCCAACGGCATAAGCTACCTAAATGATTGATACATAATCATGTGGAGAAGAGCAAATATTGAAAACATGAAGGTGAAGGCAAAACCTGTCTCTGATACTATTATTCATAGACAAACTACATATGCGACTGTATGGAAACTCTACAAAGAGGGCTCCCTGTGCACTAACCAAGACTAAGGTATCCCGACACGCTCCTCGGAGATGCAGTCAACTATGGATCCACAGACATTCAAAGCTTAACCCTTTCCCTGTTTAATATTCATGTTAGGAATAATGGCATCATGGATATTTATTAGCTATAGTTTATGATGGCATGTGTATACATTAAGTTTTGGCTCTAACAGAGAATCTATAATCTGATCTAAAGTATATGTATACCACAAGCAAATAGAACAGACCCTGATCAGACGGCTCCTATAGGAGCCGTCTGATTTGGGTCTTCTTTATTTGCAAATGCGTGAAAAGGCGTTTATATGAAGGGAAGAAATATGCATTCTAATGCTGAAAACATATGTTGTGGTTTGTCAAATGTCATTAAACCACTTACCTCATAAATCACCCTGTATCGCCTTTGCAAACAGAGAAGACCCAGATCTGGGTCCATGCTTATAAAACTTTTAGTTGACTCTGAGATCGTTCTCAAGTTTTTGATTGGTCAGATTTCAAGAGCCTTTGGCTCAAATCTGACCAATCATAAGCTTGAGAACTCAAATCTCAAATCTAACCAATCAAAGGTTTGAGAACGAACGCAGACTCAACTAAAAAGTTTTATAAGCATGGACCAGATGTTCTGTTTGCTTATGGAATTATACAAATATGATTCTACAATATTTTTGCAATGGGCCAAATTTCCTGCGTTCAGATAAAATGATAAAAAATCAGCTAATAATTATTAATTATAATGTATATCATTTTTTCTTTGTTTATTTAATTCATTGTGTAAATGATAGATATGCTGGTATACTTCAGCCTTGTATTTCTAGAAAGAAAAGCTACACGACCTTCAAGAATCTATTAGGTTTCATTTAGGTATGCATAAGCAGCGGTTATAAATTAATCCTTTACTCCATGAATGTTCATGAAAGAAATAATGACATCATTAATATTATTTTATTTTTTTTATAATAGTACATGGGCACGAGACGTTTTAGCCGTGGCACACACTGTAGAACCATATCTTAACTTTAATAAGTAAACAGAGCATACCCTGATCAGACGGTTCCTTTAGACGCCGTCAGATCTGGGTCTACTCTGTTTGCAAAGGCGAAGAAATGCGTATTTATGGAGTAAAGGGTGAACCAGAAATGGTCCAAAGAAGAGCTGCATGATTCGAGAAGATAACGGGACGGGACAACCAGCGCCTTACTGAATTGAGACTCCAAAAGAAGAAGAAGAAAAATAAAGCGAGGAAGGAGAGGAAGGAGTAGAAAAAGAAGGATCATATGATGATGATGATGATGATGATGATGATGATGATGATGATGATGATGATCAGGAGGCAGACAAAAAGACAACACAAGAAGAATAACAAGGAGAAATCAAATAGTTGTGAAAAAGTCTTCAAAGGAAATATAACCATTATGAAGACGAAATCATCTTATGATTTCAGGAAAGAAAAGCTTACCTCAGTCCCAAGGGTCAAAGGTACCAGGTATGGGTTCATGTCGTTCAGATATGAGGCTGCCCGGGTATGGAACGGCCTCCCGAATGAAATCAGAACTGCTGAGTCATTCCCCTTATTTCGAGGCTGTTGCGCACTTGGACTGGTGACATATGTGGATGCCCTGTATGCTCTACCTAATTATGTGCTTACCCTGTCAATACTTATATTTTGCTTATTCTTTGGTTTTATCTGCTGGCATGTTATTTTTTTAGTTTTATCTTATGCTTGATTCTTGGTTCTAGAACCTGCTTGAAGTCAGCTTTAGTTTCTCGCTTTTTAGTTTTAAAACTGCATGTTTTGCCATCCTTTTTTTATTTCTTAACTGATTTTATTTACATTTTATATAAAAAAAGAAATTTTGTTCCTTCCAAAGGTTTTTCGTTTTTAAATCTCTACAGACTGACCAGGTCCAGATTGGGCAGCTCTCGAATAAGCTGTCAGATCGAGATATGATCTCGTTTGCTAAGGGTGCTCTAGTCAACTAAAGGGATCTAATTTATTATATTTCTTTTATCCGCAGCCAAAAATTCAATATAATACATGTAGATCTACTAGCTGCGATAGCTTCATACTGTGATACTGTCTTATATAAGCATGCTGTATGTGATACTTTTCTATGTGCATGACTGCATGTTCATACTTTTATTTTGTTTTTGTTTTTCTACTCTTGTTTTGTCGGAATAAAAGCCCATCAGGGCTTATGTTATTATGTTATGAGCATCCGACGTTAAATAAAACTTGTCTTATATCTTATGAAGTAAGAATTAATCTTGAGTGTTAATGCAAGGGAGGTAATCATCATATCGACCTATTGTTGATACATTCCCTTGCTACTCTTCACATGTTATCAATAGGAGGTAATTATCCCCACGCATAATTTACACAAACCAAAGCGTTTTCTTCAAAGCATTAGATACGGTAAGATGTAGAAATTAGCAACGCGATAGAGTTGTTATTATTATAAATTTTGAAAATATATATGCATCAGCCGTTCGGTATAAGAAAATGATGGCATGTTTGAGATAATGTTTAGGAAAAATTAATTGTGTCAAATCAAATATGGCGGACATTGAAGATTGAAAATTAACGAGAACAAAGGACAATAAAATCATTGTGTAGCGTCACGAGAAACGAAATGTCTTGGGTTTGCAAGCAGTTTAGACCCACATTGGTCGTATTGTTCAAAATGAGATAATGCTCATAGATCAGGGTCAACATCGACACCCAAAACAACAGCATCATTTAATATCTGACATGAACATCAACAAATTATGTAAAGCATCGATTATCGTTTCATGAATTTATTTCTTGAATTTCCAATCGCAGTGGTCTCCCCACCATTGAATTTTAAAGGTGTAATTGACCCACCACTATTTATTTGGTTTTCAGTAAGACGTCCCAATTTCCCATGCATTTATAAATGTACACCACAGATGTGTACTATATGCCTTTGGAAATTTCACTATAACATGACTATGCAGACATTTGCAAACAAGTTGGATCAGGTATTGACTGCTTCATTGAAATGTTAGAATCACATATTTTAATTAATATGCCAGCTATCATTATCTGCACAAGTGTTTCTTGCACCATTAACCCATTCCCTCATAGGCTATTTTTTAGATCCAACCTCTTTGAATAAATCTACCGAAAAGGAGCATTAACTAGAGAAAAGGAACTTTTTTTATTTAGAGTTTTGTAGTTCTGAAACCATTGTGATAAATAGAGCATTTGCTTCTTAGGAGCAAATGCTCTATTTATCAATGGTTGCAAAAAGTGACTTGTAGAAAGGCGTATTTTTGGAAGAAAGGGTTAAAGTCATATTTTTACTGTATACAAAAAACTATACATTTGATGCTAAAGAATTTAGATTAGAAAGTTCATATTTGATGCAGATAAATATTGCTGCTTTATGAAAGATTGCTAAAAATCAGCATCATTAAGATTTTAGTTGACTATGTCAGTGTACGATATTGCCATAAATTTTATGTCATTCTCTCATGAAGTACACCGAGTGAACAAGCTCGTGCAATGGTATTTAAGTTGTCGGCATTTTTCGCATTCTACACAATCATGTAATGCCCTTCCTTGGGTCTCAGATTTTCTCAGTGAGCGGACCCAGACTGTCGTTCTTGAGGGTGAACAGTCTGCGAAAGTTTCTGTCACATCACGCATACCTCAGGGCATGGTGCTGGGTCCAATCCTATTTCTCATATTTATCACTGATTTCCAAGAATGCCTAAAATACAGTACACTTAGACTCTTTGCTGATGACAGCATTATATACAGAGAGATCAGGGATAATCTGATGCTGAATTTCTTCAGCTAGACCTTGAGGCAGCTGGCAGATGGGAACAGGACTGGCTTATGCATTTCCACCCCAATAAGTGTAAAGTCTTGTCTGTCACACACAGAAATCTCTGTTCATTAAAAATATAATAAATTACATTGTCACTCCCTTGCAAAATATTTAGGTATCACCCTTCAAAATGATCTTAAATGGACAAACATATCAACTCTATAACCAGCAAAGCCCTTGTCAGACCTAAACTTGAATACTCATCCAGTGTCTGGGACCCTTACAACAGAAACAAAGTCAGTCAAAGTGAAAAAGTTCAAAGGAGGGCAGCTAGATTTGTGAGTAACAGATACCACAATACTAGCTCAGTATTTAAACAGACATGCTGGAAACTCTAGGCTGGCCACCCTTAGAAACACGCAGGACAAGGACTCGATTAATCATGTTTTACAAGATTGTACACCACATCCTTGCTGTCCAACCAGGTTCAAATTTCTTAATTCCTTCAGACCCTAGAACCTGAAATTATACCAGTCATAGCTGTAGACCCATTAGTTCAAATAAATGATATTTACAAATACTCATTCTATAGTCGAACGATCCCACAGTGGAACCTACTGCCAGAGATGGCTCACATACATGTAGCACCATCTGTTCAGGTATTCAAGTCCATAGTGACTATTCCTGCAGTGGCGAGTTTGTGCTAGGACTAAGTTTTCACCATATCCCCATTTGTAAATTAGTTTCCATATTTTAACCAGCGCCTTCACATAATCATCAATAATGATGGAGTGAAGTACATTGTTAAATGAAAGAAGAACCATTTAACTTTTCTTTTATAGTAATGGCTCTTCACACCTTAGATCAGGGTCTGTCCTATTTGCTGATGGGTTTATATAGATCTAACTGCAGTTTCTGTCTAAGCCACAATTCCCTTGAAAATTGCATTATAAAATTTATGTTAATGAATATTCATGAAGTGATTGATTGATGAATAAATGTTCATTAGGGAAAGGGTTAAACTGACTGTAGGAGTTTGGATAAGACACATCTGGGTTTAGGCATCTGGATTGGGATTAGATAATGTTGGTATTGTGTTGTACCGAACATTTTACTTCCACTGAAAACATCTGATTATACCCCAGCAAGAAAAGATTTAGAAGGGAGTCAGTGTATTATTCAGTCGGTTGGTCTGTCGGTCTCTGGCATAACCTGGCACATATCTTTTTTGATTTGCGATCAAGGCAGCTGAACGGGGGTATTCCATCACCGTTAGTGATAGTTCTAGTTAGACTTGATGAAATCCCAGCAACACTTTTTAACAGGTCTATTGACATTAGTCTACATTTTAGTTATTATACCATAAATATTCTAAATATTCGGACAAACTTAGGCAACTAGTACTAACCCAAATCAAACAGCGTCTGTAGGAGCAGTTTGACCGGGATCTTCACTCTGTAAAGTTTTATTTTAAACCTTTACACCATAAATATGCCTTGTAATGCCTTTGCAAACAGAGTAGATCCAGATCAGATGTCTTTTGTTGGAGGCATCTGATCAGGCTGCCGTTCTATACTGTTTGCTTATGAAATAATAATCTGATTCTGCAGTTTCTGTCATGAATTTATAATACAAGCAACCCTTGTTAGAAGTTTTGTTATCCCTTTCCCTCATATAAACGTGTTTTCACACATTTGCAAACAGAGTAAACCCAGATCAGACGGCTCCTAGAGGAGCCGTCTGATCAGGGTCTACGCTGTTTGCTAATAGAATTTGATAGATCCGTTAATTTGCTTTCTAAAATATCTACAATGTTCCACCTTCCATATTTCTTTATAACTATTTTGTTAATGAATATTCAGTAGGTATTGAAATTTGGCATAAATACAGAACAGGGAAAGGGTTATAAAAAATCAGTTGAATGGTACATTTATTATTATTATTATTATTATTATTATTTTTATTATTATTAATTACAAATCATTGGAATGATAAGATGTCTGAATACTAACTGTACATATTCTTGGTATATTTTCAGAAACAACATTATAGGAGGAAGAGCAGCAAGACAGGACCTATTGAGAACAATAAAGACAAATTGATGCAAAGAAAATAGTCACATTCCCATCCATAGAACTCTGAGACTGGATTAAAGATCTTCCGACAAACAAAAAAATGGTGTAATGAATGGCTAGTATTAAATGGTAATAAAACCTAAGCTACAAATTAGTTGCCAAAGTTTGAGCTAGGTGTGACAGTCTTCTGAACACCATCACCATGGCAACTCAGTCCGACCTTGACCTGTTAAAGGACATTCCTGGGTACAAGGCCATCCTGAAGTCCGTCCTTAAATCACAGATACAGTTGTTGGTAAGTCTATTACCTCAGCACTTTTCCTAGTCTCAGTCTTTCTACTGACTATGTTATATAGACAAAGCAGTGTAATTCAACACTAAATCATCATTACCCTACTAAACCTTTTGGTATGATCTCTAATTAGAATTGTCTCGAAGAAACAATTCTAAAGAGTGGTCTTGTCATAGGGTTTGGTAGAAATTCTTTGCAAAATGTTTCATTTACGCAGCTTATCTATGCTTCTAACGTTACAGTTTTAGGCCTGAATTTGGCTGCCTCATTTAACCCTTTCCTCCATGGGCTATTTTTAGACCCACCCTCTGAATGAATCTACCCAAAAGGAGCATTTACTAGAGAAAAGTAAAATTTTAGAATTTTGTAGTTTAAAACCATTGTGATAAATAGAGCATTTGCTCCTGTAGGAGCGAATGCTCTATTTATCACAATGGTTTCAAGAAGTGGTTATTACAGAGGCAAAGAAAGGCGTTTTTAATGGTGGAAAGGGTTAAGTAAACCCAGTGCTCAAGATAAGTGACGTAGATTGTCACTGGCAACAATGAAGGTGGACATTTATGCTATATACAATGTATATTGATGCCCACACATATTGTCGCTGGGGACTGACTGCATTTGCAGTATAATGCAGCATTTATTAGGCTTCCCGAGTTATGCTCCCCGTTCATCCCGCACATGTAGATTTCTCAGCAGTTAATGTCGAGAATTTAACTCTTTTGGCGCCAATGTCGCCTATTGGCACCATTGAAAACAGTGCAGTCCCTGGTCAGGTGCCGCCTTTACAAGGCGGCATCTGACCTGGGACTTCACTGTTTTCTGTATTTTTTAGCCAAAGCATACAGGTTGTTAAAAAACAAATGTTTTACTAATATACCGTTATTATTTAGTTTAGAATTATATTTAATATGAAATTATTATTACAGAAGACACTTTTAAATTTGGCGCCAAAAGAGTTCATGAATATCCATGGGAACCTTTAGTACCTATGGAATATATGCACCAAACTATTTATTTGTTGACTGTATGAGTTTCTTCAGAGTTTTTGACCTTTTATTATTGTATCTTGGCATAACTATTAACACAGTCCCTCATACTAATGCCCGTTGAGGCCTCTGTAAAAGTCATTTTACTTAAATAGATAAATATATAAGAGGTTTCAATATAACTTTAATTATGGGAAGCTTTGTTATCGAGAGGAGATATTCAAGTCCTGACCCCTTGATTATTCAGAATGTTTATTTGACAAGTGCTTTTGTGGAGATGTTAACCAATAGTTAAGGATATCATCAGTGTCCGACAAATTTATTTTTTTGTTGGTAGCCCACTGGGCTACCAGATTTCTTTTGTACTAGCCCAGTGACTACCAGAAAAAAAATCTAGTAGCCCAGAGATTTTTTATTCACTTTCCAAATGGTAAGACCTTGCATCCGTGTTTGGTGTATGTACTCATTCAGACCTAATATCCCTTAAGAATAATGACAACATAATCATGAAACTAGATCTATATTACATTTTTCTTAAATTTAATTATTTTATTTTAAATTGCCATTTTTCCGCTTGTTTTAACTGCTAGGGGTACTAGCTATGACAGATTTGGAAGCGACTATGACAAAATGTGTTCCCTCAGATGATGAATTTGTACTGTCAGACTGTGAATATGTTATACTAACATTCCACTAGATGTTGAAATGAGTAAATAAACACAAATTTTAAATGGCAATTTATTACTATTTTGTCAAATACTCTACTGTCATTACCTTTGTCATTAATTAAATAAAATTTCATACTGACAGGTCTGGTAATATCATGTTTTAAATGGCTTGAGATAGAAATCTGCTTTCATCATTCTAAGTAATGCAGAATTAAATAATTGAATTTAGAACATTGATTTTAGTTCCTTTGCACTTGTTTTAACCTTTCAGATATTAATAAGACATTTCCAAATACAAATGTAGTTTAGCCCTTTTATCTGCGTACCGGTATGCACTGTAAGCCATACGAGAAGATATTGTGGAAGTAATCCTTTTTACCTGATAGAAAATCGGGTCTAAATAGATCGAGGTTTCATTCTTGTTTTACCTATAACACAATCATGTAACGTTAGTTAACAGAGCCAAACATCGTCAATATTGAAGAAATAATGACGAGGTGAAAAAAAATCAAGTTTTTTAAATTGAGTAGCGAGAGAAAATTTGTGGAATTTCGCCGAGATTCGATCCGCGAAAACCCATTATTTTTTGGTTTTGTTAACGATATGAGCGACCGGAAGTTAATTACATAAGCGAGTTTGGTTCCAAATCTCGCACCATTGAAGCAGTAATTGATCCAATTTATTAGTCAACTGAAACTGTCACACACGGTGGGCGGAGCTTAAATCTAGATTCACTGGTTCAGATTACGTATGGAATGGATTCGGATATTAAACATTTCGACCAACAAGTGTCAGTCATGCATCACTTGGGCGGAGATTAAATGACTTGATAGCCAATACATGGTCAGCGTCAGTGGTTGACACGCTCTATGGGGTAACAACAGGACACGCGTCAGAAAACACACTCCAGATTAATTGTATGTATACGGACCCTAACTCTGGGAAATTAACAAGTCATCATTAATTGCCCTACGTTCTAGATTATCTGTTATAGCCGGGCTTTTGATCTTTGCTTTTACTCTTAGCCCGACGGGCTTGTTTTGAAATTCTTTGATAGCCCGACAAGATTTTCTGGTAGCCCACGGGCTCCGGGCAATGGATTTGTCGGACACTGATATCATGGATATTGACAGTGTTTTTTTCGGGCCTTTTTTGGGCCGATAATGGGCCCCATTCCCCTCTTGCAAAAGTTAATATTTTTCCCCTATTTGGGAAAAAAATACCTCTCCAATTTCAGTGACACTGATGTCAACAGAATTATTGAAATATTTTGGAAAAAACAGAGACATTGACTTGTAAACCTACCCTATAAGATGTCTATAATCAGGCTTTTACTGTATTACAGTAAAAATAGAAATATCTCTTATGTACATTGTTATCTTTAATTTCCCCTATTTTGCTCTCACGACGCATTTTTCCCCTATCAAAGGGCCTGCCACCATTCCAACAAAGGTAAAAAAAACTCCACTGATTGATTAGATCTATATTTTTATATTATTATTTATAATGGCATATAATTTAAAGGAAATTTAGCTATGGTAGGAACTGTAGAGGCATATCTCAAATATTTTATAAGCAAACAGAGCAAGCCCTGATCAGATGGCTTATGATTTAGATGATTCTAAAAATTCTTCCATGGCCAAAAATTCCTGTGTCAATGTGCTATTATAACAACTAATCTAATTAATATTCATGACATCATTATTTCTTACATGAATATTCATTGAGGAAAGGGAGATATTGAAGGAAATTTTTTATGCCCCCCAACGGCAGGCATATAGTAATCTCATTGTCCGTCTCTCTGTCCATCCATCCGTTTGAAGTTTTGTATCCCTTCTATAACATTTTTTTTATCTGTGAATGGATTTCAAAATAACCTTGCACAAATGTTCACCACATAAAGACGATGTGTCGTGTTCAACTCCCTGGTCCATGGGTCAAAGTTCAAGGTCATCCATCAGGGTCAAAGGTCGGGGGCATAGTGTTTCACAAACAGTACATCTTGTTTGGCTCAGACAAAAGCAGCTGTGGGATCAGATCTATAGAATTACATAACAGGGTACGCACAGCCTTTAAAACTCCTTGAATTTCAGGGGTTGCCTTGAAAGTGCTTGAAAATATAAATAATTCTTGAAAAGTGCTTAAATTTTGACCAATCCTGAAAAGTGCTAAAAAAGTCGTTGAAAACTGTCCAGGCAGAACTATTGGCTACTATAGATTTCCTGTGGCTCATCATTCAAGTATACTATATAGTAGAATCTTTGACATTTGCAGATATGTGACATCCGCCATGTTTCACAATTACTGAAACAGTTATTGAAGTGTAAAAGTAATGCAGAAAGATCCTGTAGAAACTTGCTCTTAATTAAAACATTTCCTGCTTGTAGTTGTTTTTGAATGGGCTTTTTCGGTATTTGAGCTAGACAGGTGTCACTAATAGTGCTTGAATTTTGAAGAAGAGTCCTTTAAAAGTGCTTGAATTTTCCCACCAAATCTCTGTATGAACCCTGCATACATGTAAGCAAACAGGGCTGATCTGAGCCGACCCTGATCAGACAGCTCCTACTGAAGCTGTCTGGTCTGGGTCTGCTATGTTTGCAAAGGCATTATTATTAACCCTTCGCTTGCTGAATTTTAAAATACATTTCTCCTTCTTTACCCTTGCCCTGTTGTATAATTACATATATCTTCGCTATGTACAAGTTTTTCGCTATGCAATCACTGCTGTGGAGTGCATTGGTTGTACAATCAACTTGTAAATAGTGCAGACCCTGATGAGACAGCTCCTGCAGGAGCTGTCTCATCTGGGTCTTCACTATTTACAGGAAGGTATATTGACATGAATGGCAAGCGAATGGTTAAAGAAAGAGAATTGCTTTACTTCCACTGGATACAATTGTGTGACGTGTGCAAGTACACAACTTATTACTACTGTGCATGTACATGCATTAGCAACTTCTGATACTTCAGTTAACTCTTTCCCTGTTCTATGGTTATTCCAAATTTCATTACCTACTGAATATTGATGGGACAAAATATTTAAAATGAAATATGGAAGATTGAACATTGTACCGTAGTCATTTTAGAAACTAAAGGAACATATCTATCAAATTTCATTTGCAAACAGAGCAGACCCTGGTCAGATGCCTCATAAGTCATATATAGGAGCAATCTGAACTGGGTCTACTCTATTTAGAAAATGCGTGAAAAGGCGTTTATATTCATGAAGGAAATTGTTATATGTTCAGAGTATTAGATAAAGATAAATTTGTTGTAAATATATGCTTGTCCAAAATGCGCTTTCTTGACATATACAAAATATTTGTTCTCTGTTTCTAGATAGAGCAGCTTGCAGACCACACAGGGGAGGAGTCCATTATATTGACAGCTAGTGTTCACGATGGGGCCTTATCGCATCTGGGATCCAGTACTGGCAAGGGCTTCATGGAGGGCAGGGATGAGATAAAGTCACAGTTCCTTGGCTATTGTTTGAACAGTAAGACAACTCTAATTAGAGGAGTACTGTTCTCTCCAAATGCCCTATTTTTAACCCTTTACTCCATAAATAAGCCTTTCAACACCTTTGCAAACAGAGTCAGGACCAATACTTTCTGTGAGCCTGTGTAAATTTGAAAATTAAACTAATTAATATTCATAATGTTCTTATTTCTAACATGAATATTAATAGAGTAAAGGGTTAAGCCAAAAACAAGCATGTTTGTAATCATTGGAATTATCGCAGAAAGTACAAATAAGTTTGACAGAAAAGTAGAAAATGTTTTTCATTAATTTCTTGTTAATTCTGCCTTTTTATGCCAATGTAAACAGGGTAGACCCAGACCAGACTCTACTCAGTGTGTTTTTTGTTGCCTATAAATATGATGCACATCGGAATATATGCACTGCCTTATCAATACAGGGCTTCTGCCAAATGGTAAACAGAACAACTCGACTCTTGACTATGAAAATTGAATTGCATACATGTGCTTCATAACCCTTTAAGATGGCGAGATATTTTAGCCCCAGATATCGAAAAATCATATTTAAAACTACATAGAGCCATTTTTAATGAGCCTAGTTGGTTAGTTATATTAATTTATTTTATTATTTATCAGAAACATCGATAATCCTATCAAAACCGACATTTGAAATCTATTTAAATGTGCCAGTTTGAATTTTTTCAAACAGCGATTACAAGGTTATCTTTGGGACTAAACTTATTGTAATTGGTCAATATGTGAATCATTAGCATGTCCAGGGAACCGTGTCACAGCTGTGACATGGATCCCTGACTAAGACAATACTCTTTGATATGCTGCATACAGAACTTATCATTGTTTGAAAATGCCAACTCCTTTAAATTTGCATCTGTCAAAAACAGAAAGACCCCCATTGTATTGTGTAATCTGATAATTATCTTTACCTTTCAATCTAATTTATATCCAATGGAGAGCTTATAATATGTGTGATATTCTTCACTAAGCTCCTCCCCCTTTCGTCCATCCGATCAATTAAAAAAGCTGATTTAATTGCCGGTTTCCCATAAATCGCCCATCAGAAAGCTTATCTAGTCATGTGGCTTACATAGTTTGAGGCTACCGAGAGGGAAATGCTGATAAATAGCCGCCTAATGCTTTGTCACGTATTTGCCCTAATTATCAGTTCCCCCATAGGTGCCCCTGATAAGCCTTCCTCGTAAATGGCTGACTGGCTAAGTCAGAGAAAAGCTCGATGGTAATAAAGTAAAAGGGGTTTATATGGCTTTTGTGGTATACTTTATGGTATTTCGTTAATGCAATGGATAAAAGAGACTAATTAATGTCTATTCATTAATGCAAAAATATAAAAAATGATTTTTTTGTGATTCTAACATACTGTGGAACCTTAACCCTTCGCTTGCTGAATTTTAAAATACATTTCTCCTTCTTTACCCATGCCCTGTTGTATAATTACATATATCTTCACTGTGGACACGTATTTCGCTGTGCAATCACTGCTGTGGAGTGCACTGGTTGCATATTCAACTTGTAAATAGTGCAGACCCTGATGAGACAGCTCCTGCAGGAGCTGTCTCATCTGGGTCTTCACTATTTACAGGAAGGTATATTGACGTGAGCAGCAAGCGAAGGGTTAAGCCATGAATATATATATATATATATATAGAGAGAGATGAGATGGCTCATACTTCCTTGAATAATCCAGTTCCAATTTTTATTTGTTTTAGGTCATCACAGAAAGAGAAGTGAGCACAACAGCTCACCATACCATCGTGAGAAAGCAATAATGCCAGCACACTCGTCAAAAAGGCCCAGAATACGCAAGATGCCGTATTCAATGTCTCCGTCTGTCCCACATTCACAAATTACCTCTCCTACTTCGGTTGCTAGGTCCAGTACCACTGATGTAAATACCTTTAGTCAGAACAGTGGAATGCATTTAAGTATGGACTCTACAAGTCAGTCAGACATTTACCTAGAAGACGCATCAGTGTCCGACTCGCTGCAGATGAGTCACACGATTGGTCAAAGTGAAGAGACAGTCGGTGATCTAGGTCAACAGGAAGCTGCTGAAGAGAATGGAACCATTCCATTGGTCAAGAAAGAGCCAGAGATGGAAAATGATGAGGATATAGTGCTTACTGGTGTAGAAATCGGGGAGAACTCACAATCTTCAGATAACTGGAGTCAGGGCTATGGTTCCAAGAATGGTGACAATGTGGGCGGGAATCAGTCGGGCTACAGTAAGTACAAATGTTGATACACAGCTAAAGATAAGATGCATATTGTACCTGAGCTCCATTATATGCCTTTACTTGATAAATAGTCCTCCCATTATGAATATCAATTTAATTTATTGTTTTAACCCTTTCCCTCATATAAATGCTTATTAAGACCTTTTCAAACAGAGTAGACCCAGTTCAGATGACTCCTGTAGGAGCCGTCTGATCAGGATCTGCTCTGTTGGTTTTTGACAGGATTCCTATGGAATTCTAGTTTTTGTCAAGGCAAAAAATTAAATTCCCTTGAAAATTTTACATTTATGATAATAAAAATATATTTGTATCATGAATATTCATGAAGTGACCAATTCACATGTATGTATGTTCATTAGGGAAAGGGTTAAACATAAATGATAAGGTGTGTTGCCATGGCAAACAGTAGAGATTCAGATGTATAATAATGAACAAACAGTTTCTATAGAAACTGTCTAATCTGAGTCGACTCTGTTTGCAAAGGCATGTAAAGGTGGTATTATCAGGTACTGGGTTGCAGATAAAGAGGCATTCTCATTGATCAAAATTGCTCATTTCTCAGTAAAACCTTATCTTGCAGCTAATCATTAGAATCCGCTTTGAAAGTTTCTAATGAGTAGGTTCGGCACAGAAATGTAATGATTTTACCTATACAGTAAAACTTCTCTATAATGGTCATTAAATTACGTCAAGTATTTTGTGTTAAAAGCAGGTGGCTGCATAAAGCAAGTGAAAGTAAAACAGAATGCTCCAATAGGAGCGTTCTGTTTTACTTTCACCTTGCTTTAAGCAGCCACCTGCCCTAAATACCAACTGATTAACACAATTTAGTTGCCATTATAGAAAGGTTTTACTGTACATGTATTTTATAAATATACCTCTTACCTACAACTCTCAATATGCCTCTTCTCTGAAGCTTTGAACTGTTTCATAGATTTGTTTGTGCTTACTGGTCTGAAAAATGACAATAGGCATTTATGAAGGAAGGGTAGGAATTTTCTATGTAGATAAGACAGCGAATTTGCCTAAGTTACTGTGGTTTTCTAAATTTTAGTCAAAATTCCTTCCTCATTAGTGAATCCTAGAATAGTCTGTGGGTATTTGTTTTTAACTGTATCATGAGAAAAGGTTCCTTCCTGGTAATACTAACTGGTTATGTATCCTGATTTTAAATCACTGATGATATATTTGATCATAGCCATAGTGATAGTTCTAGTTCCATATGCAAACAGAGATTGATAGTTCTAGTTCCATATGCAAACAGAGCAGACCCTGATCAGACCGCTCCTACAGGAGCGGTCTGATCTGATTCTACTCTGTGAAGAGGTGTAAACTCAACAGGTGATCTATGGAAGGTAACGGGTTAAAGGGGACGTTTCATAATGTCAACCCTTTCCTTTTTTCATGCCTTTGCAGAGGTACAGATAAGGGTGCGTTGCCAAATACTAAAATCGTCATTTCTGCACCAAACCCTATACCAAACCCTATACTGTTACCACTCTTTAAAATCGTCTCTTCGAGACGATTCTAAAGAGTGGTCACAGTATAGGGTTTGGTGCAGAAAATGTTTGAATTTACGTGTCTTATCTGGAGCTCTGCCTTTGCAAACATAAAATATACCAAGATCAGATAGCTCCTGTAGTTTGGCTACATGAATGTTTGCTTATGAAATTATAATAGATCTGACTAGAGATTTAGTTTCTACCAATACCAAACAATTATCCTCTGTCATTATAAAAATTAAATGAATAAATATTCAATTTGTCATTATATGGAAAATCAACAGGGAAATTATTAATCAGAAGTTTAGTTAATCTTTGTACACTAGCGACAAATTTGTGATGACCCCTGCAAATTTAACCCATTCCCTTATATTGATGCCTTTTGACGCCTCTGTAAATATCACGTTTTGGAACCATTGTGATAAATATTGATCACATCGGTTTTAAAACTCTACGATTTGAAAATTTTCCTTTTCTCTAGTAAATGCTTCTTTTTGGTAGATGTATTCATTGGTTTGGATCTTAAGATAGCATGAGGGAATGGGTTAAGATGTGTGAAAATCAGGGAGTTTAAGTTTAGTACAGGTTACTTTAAAATTCTGAAGGGAGGTGATCCCCCGAAAGCAAAAAAGTCTTTGTTGTTCTTTTTCGGACCAGTGTTTTGCTTTATTAGACATTTTGTTGAATTATTAGTAACAGTTTTATAATACATAGCCTTCATAAGAATCCTTGTGTTCACATATGTCAAACTTGACATCAGGGATTTTTATGGAACAATTTTGCAGGTTGACATGTGAAATTTAGACGCTTTGGTAACATTTACTAATACACATGAACCTTTTCCTTCATACAAATGCTTTTTCATGCTTTGCAAATGGAGTAAACCTAGGTAAGACGACTCGTGTAGATGCTGTCTGATAGGATCTGCTCTATTTGCTTATGAAATTATAATTGATCTGACACTAGAGTTTCTATTAACCCTTCTCTTGCTAAGTTTTAAAATACATATCTCCTTCTTTACCCATGCTCTGTTGTATAATTACATATATCTTCACTGTGTACACATTTTTCTCTGTGCAATCACTGCTGTGGAGTGCACTGGTTGCACAATAAACTTGTAAATAGTGCAGACCCTGATGAGACAGCTCCTGCAGGAACTGTCTCATCTGGGTCTTCACTATTTACAGGTAGGTATATTGACGTGAATAGCAAGCAAGGGTCAATATCAAAAAATCCTGTGTACATACAGATCTCCAGATAAGATGCGCAAATTGAAATGTTTTCAAGAATATGTTGTGACCATTCTTTAGAATCGTCTCTTCGAAGAAATGACATTTTTAATATTTGAGTATGCACCTTTATCTGTAGCTTTGTACATATGCTGGTCTAAAAATTCAGTGAATAAATATTCATGATATCATTATTGCTTAGATAATTATTCAAAGTGAAAAGGTTAAATGTGTATGTTGGCTAATCTGTTGACATGTGTTTGTTGGTTTCGGGTTCTATCACTTATCTTGTCATGTACATGTAAGAGCTGTAGTAGATAAGGGGAATGTCTTCTAGGGGTAGGTGGGATTGGTACCAGCAAGTAGGGGTGTAACGATGGATCGACATATCCCGATAGCGGCTGTCTCGATGTCAGTGCATCGATCCAGAAATTAGAAACCAATACTATTGCCGATAGTAAAACAAATACTGCGATAGTTACGATGGTTTAATAATGCAATGTTGAAGATAAAAAGCTCCTAAATTGCTCGCAAACGATGCATTAATATTTCTGTGATTCGTCCCTTTGTGTACGAAACAAACAATATGGCGGAATGAAGTGTCGATTTGGGTCGAAATGGTTACGGTCCGAATAACAACAACAACAACAATGGCTTCTGTTTTCATCTGGTAGGTTGAGATTTTATAGTAATAAGTGAATTTACTGCCGAATTTTAATGTTTTGTTCAGTTTTGTATCAGTTGACACATTATTTTCTAGGGATTTAACACATGGATTTAGTTTGGGAAGTTTTCGTAGGAAGTTCGCTAAACTGATGTGAGTTTCATTGCGTTTCTAAGCAAACTGGAATTCGAATCAGTGATGCTAAGACGATAACGGTTGTTTAACTGCTTCACAAGAAAACAACATGTTATTGTTTGATTGAATCCTTGTATTTACTGGTGGTCATGGTGTAGGAAAGCAGGATAGCCCAAAGTTGAACTGTAAAGTTTCAATACCAAATATTGTATCAACGCTAAAATCTTAAAAACTAAATTCTTACACTGTAGTTTATAAAAATGGAAATAAATAGGCTAAAAATAAACAGAAATGAGCTTGAAAACCCTATAATTTGACTATTGCAATACTATTGCAATAGTTTTGTTAGTATCGCAATACTATCGCAATATTATTCTGACTATCGCAATACTATCGCAATGGTAAAATTGTACTCAATAGTCACCCCTACCAGCAAGGTAGGGTTCCCTATGGCCTATAGGAGTAGGATTTTCTGTTATGTTGAAGTGTCATCGGTTTAATTCTTTACTCCATAAATATGCCAGATCAGACGGCTTCTTTAAGAATTGACTAGGGTCTGCTCTGTTTGCTTATGGAACTACATAGATCTAATTCCACAGTTTGTGCCAGAACTGTTCATTTGCACTTAATGAAAAATCAGTTATTTAACCCTTTACTCCATAGATACACTTTTTTATGCCTTTTTGCAAACAGTGTAGACTCAAATCAGACAGCTGCTATAGGGTGTGCACTGTTTGCAATCAGTTTTTCCTGCCTTTCATAGCAATACTTGTCAATATATATATATACATGTACCAAAATACTATTTGAGTTGATAAATATGCAAAGAGGTTAGAGTTAAACTCAAGAATATTCATGGAGTAAAGGATTAATATTCATGATGTCATTATTCCTTATATGAATATTCATGGAGTGAAAGGGTTAAAATTTCATGTGGATATTATGAATAAAAAATGGAGCGATGAAAAAAGGTAAAAATTACTTAATTATCCCCTGTCAAAGGCAGAGGGATATTGTTTTGGGTCTGTCCTTCCTTCCGTCTGATGCCATATCTCTGTAACGGATTAACAGGATTCAATGAAACTCGACATGAATATTTGTTATCACTGGGGCATTGTTCCCATGTATTACTTTTCCAGATCACTTGCGGCATTTAGTAGTTATTGCCCTTTTATACGCAAAAATCACATATTTTTCCCCCATCAGATGCCGTATCTCTGTAACGGATTTACAGAATTCAATGTAACTCAACATGAATATTTGTTACTGGCATGGTATCGTTCCCATGTATTACTTTTTCAGATGGCGTTCAGCTTTCAGGAGTTATTTCCCTTTGATGCCCAATATTCATAAAGTTGGTCAAAATAACTATTTTAGGTTTGGTATGCATCAAAGGCAAGTAAAATTCTATGAATTTGCTTGTTTCTTCTGGTTTGGGTAGAACTTACCTTAAAAATGGAAAAGTTGTGTATTGGTTATAAAGAAAAACTTCACTTCATTTACTTTAATGCCAGTTTTAATTCATGAGTTAAAATAGTGTAATCAATGCGGATTCAATTGGGAACAGTAAGTGGTCCTAAATATTATAAAATTACAGAGTATGTATCATAGATACAGATCTGGAACTATCTTACATATACGCTTTATTTTTGCCTTCGCCTTACAGCTGGATAGATATCAATGAGATAGCAGTAAGGAACAGTTTCTTAACCCTTTGAAAGTGGAATAATCCATAACTGTTTAATATTCAATTTACTTCTAGACGATTTTGAATGACAAACAGCTTAAACCCTGATCAGAGGTCTCTTCTAGGCGCCTATTTATCTGGGTCTGCACAGTTTGCAAATGCCAATCACGAGTGTACTTGTTTCCTGCTTTCGAAGGGTTAACTTTGAATTGTTTTTTGCTTTGAGATTAGTTAAATATCGGTAAGGATTATTTCTGGCCTGAAATTGATTTGAGAATTGCCTTACAGTTGTATATGGAGGTCAGTTATAACAGTGAAGATCCATTCCTTTATCTTGAAATTACTTAGTCAAATGTGAACCAGGAAATTGATTGTTGCAGAATGGTACATGTATACTTCCATGGCCTAACATTGCTTCACAATTAACAATGGACATTGATAATAGTTGTATGGAACTTTTCCTTAGCCTTAAGTTGTATGAACAGTATCTTACAGTCATGAGGAGATATTAGGAACCTTAATCCCGCTATTAAACCTTCCCCTCATATAAACGTGTTTTCACACATTTGCAAACAGAGTAGACCCAGATCAGACAGCTCCTAGCTGTTTGCTAAAAGAATTTGATAGATATGTTCCTTTACTTTCTAAAATGTCTACAATATTCCACCTACCATATTTCTTTCTAGCTATTATGTTAATGAATATTCAGTAGGTATTGAAATTTGGCCTAAATATAGAACAGGGAAAGGGTTAACTGCCTGACTTGTATTTGCAATCAGCTTGGATCCAGAGGATAGGCCAAGTAAATTGGCATCTCATAAGGATCCAAGCTATTTGCACTCAGTCAATAATTTCTCACAAGCTTGATCGAATCTGAAGTGGTTTAACCTTTTACTCCGTGAATATGCCTTTCTACGCCTTTGCAAACAGAGGAGACCCAGATCAGACAGCTCCTATAGGAGCTGTCCGATCAGGGTCTGCTCTGTTTTGCTTATGATATGATATAGATATGATTCTACAGTTTCTGCCAGTTCCAAACATTCATGTGTCTGTATGAGCACTATTATAAACAAATTTATCTAATTAATATTCATGATGTCATTATTTCTTACATGATTATTCATGGAGGAAAGGGTTAAAGTGCACCAGCTTCAAATTTGGGCAGACATGATTTTCCCACAACTGGTTTAGGGTTAGGGTTGAATACAGTAGAACCTGTCTTAATGGACCATTCATTTATTGAGTAATACTCCTCACTTTAAAAAGTGTAGCTAGCTGTGGACAGATTTTTGTCAAGCACTCTTGCGGTGTGCTCGATATAGTCGCCACAATGTCTGCTCTGGGCATTTGGATTTTTCATGTACAATTTGTTCCGCGCACAGACAGGGATTAGAATTTTCAGTGGATCCGCGGAATTCTGCGGATTTTGTTTCACACAGGGCTGTTTTTGAGATCGATGTAAATCCTATGAGGAATTTGGAAGTGGGGAATGGGGTATGGCAATTCATCCTGGAAATTACCATTCGCCGATACAGTGAAGCTGACTTATAACGAACTTGGATATAACAAAATACTGCATATAACAAAAAATTTTTTATTCCCCCTCACTGATTACATATAGTGAAATGGACCTGATATAACAAAATTTAGATATAACGAATGAAATCAGAGGGTCCCGAGGACTTCATTATAAGTGAGGTTGACTGTATATTCTTTTGATATTCCAAGTAACTCCACGTTGATAGCGTTTATCCTGTTAACAGCGAGATTTCGGTTCAGCTAATCGAATAACGAGACTCTTGTCCTATAGCCAATCAAAACGCTCATATAATGCAGTGTTCGTTCAACCTTCCAATATGGCGTCCGTGTTATGATATTCTGTATCTGTACTGTCAATTAATCTGATTGTAAGACAAAAATGAGAAGCATAGGCAGAGATTACGATAACAGTGTGAAAAATAAGTTCTGACTAAGATGGCTAGAGAAAGAAATGATGATGACATTTGGTGAAGAAACAAGAAAAGTAATAATTGGTGACGATTTGGTGAAACTGAAAGTTAACCTTTGTGGGCGAGGGGTCCTTGTGTAATACTGTAAACTTTGTTCCAAACAAATGAATTACGGAGAACGTGACTGCGTAGCCTTCAAGAACCATCAGAAAAACGCTAAACATGTCCAGTTATTGAAACAGCGGGTTTTCCAGTCACCGGTAAAACCCTGTAATGTCGAGCATTCACCAGAAAGTTGTGTCTGTCAATAGCTATTTATAGGTAATATTGTTAAAGGAACTGGTCAAGATGTTCCGATTCAGAAAAGTTATATTTTGTTATTTCAAACTAGTTTAATGATTTAGATGATGGTTTATTGACATAAAAAAGTAATGAGTTTGAATGTAAACTTTGACTAGAAATTGTGACTATAATGTGGATAAAATCACAGGGGGGCATTTTGTGGGTCTAGATGGTCTAAAAAGTAAAAAAAAATTGATTGGGACGATTTAGGGTTATATTATAATTATACAAGGGGTCCAACTACCCATTCGCAAATTTCACGACTGATTCGAAATAACGCCAGGTTTTGGACAGCCAAGATGGAATAACCACCAATGTTTGGTACGAACGTGAAGCTGGGGCATTGTACTTTTCAAATAATATAACTTTGATACATTCCGACTAAGCCGTAGCCAGTGCCGACGTGAAATTCCTACAAAATACGCTGATTTTTCTTACTCGGACAAGAAGTCGCAACATTGATTGTAGCTTGACCCCCTTGTAAAACGGCCATAATCGCGATGCCTCGGGACAAAATGATTGTGCAATCAATACATATGACAAAAAGCTATCGTTTACCTCTCAAGCTCTCTGCAGACACTGATGCAGATCCGAAATGCGGGCGGATTTTCATGCAATTAGCAGATTTAATGATCTTTCAGGCCACTACGAGTCACATGACCTGCTTCTTTTACAATTAAGAGGTTGGATCTAAAAATAGCCTATGGAGGAAAGGGTTAAGACTTGAACCAGAACTGTATTGAGCATTGCTATAAAGTTGTATGCCGGCCTTTTTCTTGCAATGTTTGGAATATTAATGTATCTAGTAAAAATTTTCTCCATAGGAGCAAATGCTCTATTTATCACAATGGTTTCAAAATTACACACAATTCTCCAATTTTCCTTATCTCTAGTAAATGATCCTTTTCGGTAGATTTATTCAAAGAGGATGAATCTAAAAATAGCCTATGCGGGAATGGGTTAAATGACAATTCATTTGTTATTACTTTTCAGTCTATTATCTGATAAAATTTCATGCTGAGCAGGTCATATATTTTAATTTGCTTGAAATACTTTTATCATTCTTTAAAATACTGCAGAATGAATGAATTGAAAACAGAAGTTTAGAAGTTACAGATTTTAGATTCTTTGCATTTGTTTTAACCTATCAATGTTTACAAGACCTTTGTAAATAGTGCAGACCCAGGTAAGAGGAGCCCTTTTATCTGTGTAGGCACTCAAGGTACTTTTGAAGACACATTTTGTAAATAAAATTTCTTTTCTGCGTACAGGTAATGGCGGTATAGAAAATCAGTGCTACATTTAGACTGAAGTTTCATAATCATGTAGAAAACGGGGCTCAAAATTCCCCGTGAAAACTTGTGATGTTTAGCTCATCTGTAACTGTTTAAACGTTAAGCTATTGTGATCACTGGGTCGTAGTCATAGGTGTCGTCGTAGTTGTAAGCATTAAAAAAGCTTAAGGCATACAAAAGCTTTAATGTAAAAAAGTATAAGAGGTTGGTACATCTCTTTGAAGAGAAGTGTATGCAGTAGACAAAGCACAAAACAGACGAGCTTTGGCGCTGCATGCAACATTTGTTTACTAATGATATGAGCGACCGGAAGTTGGTTGCATAAACGAGTTGGTTTCCATTCTCGCACCATTGAAGCGGTAATTATATGTCTTCCAATCAGTCAGTCAAGCAAAACTATGGAGAGCGGCATAAGCCACACGTGAGAGAAGGAGCTGAACCTAGATTCACTTGTGAGTATTAGTGATTGAGATTTCGTAAAGAATATTATTGCTCTGTGGGATGTCCGAGATGAATTATTTTGAGTTTCAAACTTAGTTAAGTGCAAGCCCTGAGTCAATTGGATGGAGATTAAAATGATTTGGTATCCAGTTGATAGCAAGATATTTGACAAGCGTTAGTGGTTGATAACTTAATCCTTTCCCTGTTCAATATTTGTGTAAGAAATCATGACATCATGAATAGTTATTCAGGGCTTCAGATTTACGGTGCCCCCGCGCCATTGTCACATGATTTCAAAATATGGCGCATGACTTTCCAAAAATATTACTTGGATAAAAAAAATATTCATGTCACTGTGAGTTAAAAATATTCATCTCACTGCTAGTTTTCGAAGACAATTTATGAAATCCACAAATTGTCAGCTTTGTTTCATTCGATTCGTCAGCTCTTATTACAATGCAGATCAAGTCCGAATTATCCGAACGATGAAAAAGTCAGTGTGTATACTAGCAAGGTACGAACCCGGTATGGCGTCTTTATTCTTGCCGACGAAGAAAAGGAAGATTGAAAACTCTTTTCTGCAGATCCACAAGTAATCAAGCAAACTAGTTGCGGCAGTTAGTTCTTGTTTGAGTTTTGATTTGTTAATGTTCTGTTATGATTCTGATCCGCCAAAGTTTCAAACTCCACTTTTTCGAAAAGTGGAAGTATTGTCATGACCCTCTTGTTGGCGTCGGCTAACGTTTTTGTTAAGGTCCATTTCTCAAAAGCCATCAGAGATATTTGGTTCACATTTGGTATACATGTTAACTATCACAGGGGGAACCCATTTTGCAAGTGTAGATAACCCTAAAATTAATTTTGCCATAATTCTGCCTCTTTTTTTACTTAGAATTTTCATTGTTGGTTAAGTTTTATGTTTTTTCATTGTTGGTTAAGTTTTATGTTAAGAATTTTCACTGTTGGTTAAGTTTTATATTAAGGTCTATATCTGAGAAACTGTCCAAGACATTTGGTTCAAATTTGGTATGCGTCTTAGCTATTATAAGGGGGACCTATTTCACAAGGGCAGGTAACCCTAAAATTAATTTTGCTATAGTTATCTCCCCTTTCTGACTTCGATTTCCACTACACTATCCAGCTCTAAAGAAAGTGGAGTGTGCTGTCTGCGGACAGCTCTTGTTATAGCATGTCATTATACATTACAGTTTGTGTTCTGAAGGCAGGAACAAGCAAAGCGTATAATTATGAAATATATGACTGTAAACAAGTACATGTATATGCATACAAATGTCTGTGTCAGTGTGTATGTAAAGTATACTACACAAATGTGAACTGTGTTTAGTTTTACATGACTAAAATAGACTGCAAATATATGTATATGCATACAATGATACAAGTGTCTGTATTAGTGTGTATGTAAAGTATACTACACAAAATGTCAACTGTGTCTCATTTTATATGCTTAGGCCCAACATTTCAGAAAATGATCCACCATATTTTGCACCATCATGTCCATTGGTCAATTCGGCCCACCAATCTTGAATAAAATCTGAAGCGCTGGTTATTAGCTGATTTTTAATAATGGCACATATTTTTTATATTGGATGAAACTCTCCTCCAGTTTTGTAAAGCTGAAAATTCAATTTGGCAGTACGACTTGATTAACTTTAAATATGTAGCAAAATAAGCAAATAGGGTAAAGTGCTCCTTCAGGAGCAGTTCAGGAGAAGTTTGATCTGGGTCTTCACTATGTGTCTGGTCTGCCTCTCTGAAGCTACAGTAAAACTTCGATTATTCGAACACTAAAATACGTATTATTATCGATCTTTAAGACAGGTGGCAACTTAATGCATGGTGAAAGTCATGCAGAAAGCTCCTCTAGGAGCTTTCTGCATGACTTTCACCATGCATTAGCAGCCACCTGCCTAAAAGGGTCTAAATTCTTCTATAACGAAAATTCGAATAATCGAAGTTTTACTGTATTAGGTAGTAATGGTATGTTTAAATGCAGCACTATATGAGAGTATTTGATGACCTTTGTATTTTAACCCTTTCCTTATAGAAAATTGCCTTTTCACCTATCTGCAAACAGAGTAGACCCAGATCAGAAGGCTCCTGTAGGAGCCATTTGATCGTGGGTCTGCTATGTATGCTTATAGAATATGATTGATCTGCTTCTTTAATTTCGAAAATCATGGGCTGCAATGTTACTCCTTCCAAATATCATAATACATTATTTTGTCTATGAAATTCAGTAGGACTTGAAAATTTGAATAAATACAGAACAGGGAAAGGGTTAAACAGTTGAATTCTGGTCATAGGGAGATGAAACTTGTAGTTTTAAAAGTTTGAATAGTTCTTTTGAAGGAAAAAAAGAGCATCACTGTATGAAAATAATAATGCAGACAGCATAAACAGATAGTAACTGTGATGCTTGATACTCATCACTGGGCTTAACCAAGTGCTCTTCAACTGGAAGAAGCATAGTCCGGTGGAATGCAGGAAGAAGTTTGGTGAGATTCAGGAAGAAGTTTGATGGGAATCGAGGAGAAGTTTAATGGGACTCTTGCTGAAGCTTTTGGTCTAATTTTGATCTGCCTGTGATTAAGTTCTATGCAATATGAATGTAAAACAGAATGTCCTATTAAGCTTTGTAACTTTCTATCATCCTTTATTGAAAATAAATTCAGACATATTTTTCTGTAGAAATCAATGGTTTTAGGTTGACTGGTTAATGTGAGAAAGTGAGTGACTTGGATAGGTGGACATTGAGACCTTACATAGGTCATATAGTGGTGCAATATCCCTATTGATGGATGTCAGGAGGATGACTTCAACAAATCCCACACGTTACATATATGCAGGGCACGGTAATGCTGTAATGCATACTAATAAAATGGTCAGTCAGAAAAAATATACAACAGGAACAGTGTCCGTTCTTTACTTTCAGATACTGTGGTGAAGGGTAAACATCGAGGCAAACAGAAGACGTGTCAAGTTTGTCACGAGACCTTTTCAAACTATAAAGGCCTTGTAAACCATCGTAAGATTCACACTAAAAAGGAATATTATGCATGCCTTGAGTGTAACCGCAGCTTTACCAGTAAGGGTGGATTACAGTATCACGAGCGTGTTCACACTGGAGAAAAACCATACTCATGTGCAATATGTTCAAAACAATTTACGTCCATGAATGGACTGATGTACCATCGCTTGAGTCATAAGTCATAGAAGACAAGTATATCAGAAGAGCTATGTCATTTGAAAAAATGAAGTTGAAGTTCATTGTAGACCCAGGTCTACTGCCTTTTCAGAGAAAGGGCTAATCTGGATGAAAAGTTCACTGATAAACAATGTTGATGTGGATCATGATATACATGAAGAAAGGAATTTTTGCTCTGATTATTTTAACCCTTTCCCTTATAGAAACACATTTTTCACACATTTGCAAACATCTAGTAGACCCAGGTCAGACATCCTATAGGAGCTGTCTGATCAGGGTCTGCTCTGTTTGCTAATGGAATTTGATAGCTCTTTTTCTGTAGTTTCTAAAATGGCTACAAGGTTCCACCTTCCATATTTCCTTTTAATTATCTTTCATGAATCCTCAGTAGGTATTGAAATTTGGAATAAACATAGAACAGGCAAAGGGTTAAGAAGAGTTGTAGGACTTTGAAATTGTCTTCACTACATTGGTATATAACATGTAGTTAAAAAACTTTGTGTGTCCAACTCCTCATGGGATTTAATTCAAACTTTCATAAGTGAACAATGTTGTTGTGAAGATGTAGGTAAAGAAGGGAATTGGTGCTCCAACCATTTTTACTCCAAAAATACTGAAGCTAGAGTTATGTACCTTGTGTATGACACTTCCTCTCATCAAGCCTGTTCCATGTGTGATGTTTCAATTCAATGGCATCAGAAGATCTAGAATATGACTTATTGGTCGGACAAAAAAAAAAAAAAAGGGGGGAATAACTCCAAAAATACTGATGCTAGAGTTATGGACCTTGTGCATAACACTTCCTCTCATCATGCCTGTTCTATGTGTGGAGTTTAAATTCAATGGCATAACTAGACTAGGAGATACAGGCCGGATGAGAAGTTTGACGACAACGACGGACACAGTGACCCCTATGTGTCTGCCATGCTTCGCAGGCGACACAACAGTATTCAGGGCACAAGCTTTGGCTGTCCTTCAAGGAGACGATTAGTGGTATTGAGGGAGAAGTTATGGTCCTGATTTTGTATCTCTCTGTATGTTCTGTGTATCACAATTTCTCCCTCAGCTCAAAACAGGGAATAGTCAGCAGAGTTATGGAGACTTTTTCTCCCAAATCACCCTCTTGCTTGATAACCAAATATTGCTTTTGGCAGGGGAATCTGACCTGTTACACATAGTTTGGCCCCCTGTTGCTGTAAGATGGCTGCACTGTTTTGGCCTGGATGGACTATTGGCCAATAGTCCATATACAGTAAAACCTCTCTCTAATGGCCACTGAATTGTGCTGATTAGTTGGACCTATGGTATTTATTGCAGGTGGCTGCTTAAAGCAAGGTGAAAGTAAAACAACGCTCATATAGGAGCGTTCTGTTTTACTTTCACCTTGCTTTAAGCAAAGGTGATCGACGCATGCTTGGACTCACCCATGGAAACAACCCCCCCCCCCCCCCCCCCCCCAAAAAAAAAAAAAAAAAAAAAAAAAAAAAATGTGATCGAAGTATGTTAAACTAGCCTAAAACTATCTATTTGAACCTTAAACCACTCCGAAAAACAAGAAAAGCACGACCCGGAAAAAAAATTCCTATCGGGTCTATATATGTATTGAAAGGTATCCAACTACGACAGATCAGCGGCGGAAAATACAACAGTCGTGTTTTTCAAAGTCTTACAGCAAAGCCAATTCAACACCGATTTTAATCAGTTTGGTCTTGATCCGTTCCAAATTCCACATGCTAAGCGGCACTGTTAGTGATTTCCTTAAATATTGCCCCGTCTTGTCGCTGCAAGACCGCGAATTTGAAAATACGCTAGAGCGAAACGATGTGACTCCCGCCAGGATGCATAGAAGTATATAGGGGGATCTGTATTCGTTAAACTTTTCAGCAGAAACGCGAATTATGCTGAAACACATTCGAAAAGCATTCAACTTACCGCAGTTAAAACGGTGCTGGCTATTTGTAGTCTGCTATGAGACGCCAGTTTTCTTTCTCCTACTTTCGTTTTGAACGGAGGTGGCCAAATCGCTGTGGCCCGGATATTTGCATATCGAATAGTTTGTGAGCCGGGTCACAGCAAAATGGTCGCATCCGTTCAAAAGGAAAGTTGGAGAAAGAAAGCTAGCGCCTCGTAGCTGACTGGAAATAGTAAGCACCGTTTTAGTTGCGGTGAGTTTAATGTTTTTAGATAGTGTTTAACCATAATTCACGTTTTTGTTGAAAAGATTAACGAATACAGATCCCCCTATATACGTCTATGCATCCTGGCGGGAGTCACATCGTTTCGCTCTAGCGTTTTTTCAAATTCGCGGTCTTGCAGCGACAAGACGGAGCAACATTTAAGGAAAGCACTAATTGTGCCGCTTAGCATATGGAATTTGGAACGGATCAAGACCAAACTGATTGAAATCGGTGTTGAATTGGCTTTGCTGTAAGACTTTGAAAAACATGACTGTTGTATTTTCCGCCGCTGATCTGTCGTAGTTAGATACCTTTCAATACATATATAGACCCGATAGGAATTTTTTTCCGGGTCGTGTTTTTCTCGTTTTTCGGAATGGTTTTAGGTTCAAATAGATAGTTTTAGGCCAGTTGAACATGCTTCGATCACATTTTTTTTTTTTTTTTTTTTTTTTTTTGGGGGGGGGGGGGGGTCCATGGATGAGTCCAAGCATGCGTCGGGCACCTTTGGCTTTAAGCAGCCACCGGTCTTTTACACAAAATACTTGATGTAATTTAATGGCCGTTATAGAGAGGTTTTACTGTATATCGTTTGCTCGAAACATTATGTAGCATTTCCACCATGTGACAATTGTGAAATATTTGGAACATCAAGAACTTTGAGAATTTCAAGTGAACTTCGTTTCTTGTGTAAAGGCAGATTCTCTTCATAGCAACAGTGACAACATCTTCCTTCTCAGACAGATTTCTGTACAGCTTTCTCAAATTGCAGAACTGCAAGTTTTCAGTAAGCACTTCATCTTTATAGTCCTCACTTTCAGCATATCTTTTAACCCTTTCCCGACTTGGGTCCGAAAGGACTAGATGTGACACTATTGTTATGACTGTTTTTCTCACATTACTCTTGTCAGACTGGAAGACAATCTTTGATTCTCATTTGATAAAGACTATATAGGGGTCTTTAATGACTGGAACAATCTATCAACGTGATAAGAACTGTCCAGTATTTTTTATCCCGTTCATCAGTAAACCAGTTGACTAAAACTTCCTTGCACATTTTTGAATCGATGTCAACGTTTCACTGCCATTTTTCATTTGAATTATTACAATGAGAAGTGTCACTTGCGATTGTGGATGAATTTTTATTAGCTCACCAGAGCACTTTGTGCTCAGGGTGAGCTTTTGTGATCACCCGTTGTCCGTCGTCCGTCGGCGTGCGTCGTTCGTCGTTCGTCGTTAGTCGTCCGTCGTCAACAATTTGAACCTTTCAAAATCTTCTCCTCTGAATCTACAGGGTTCTCATCTTTCATCTTTGGCACATAGTATCATCTTTAGGTCCTCTACAAAAGTTATATAAATTATGCCCCTGGGGTCAAAATTGGCCCCGCCCCAGGGGTGCCTTGTTTTCAATAGAAACATATAGTAAAACTTTGAAAATCTTCTCCTCTTAAACCATACGGTTCTCAGCTTTCATATTTGGCACATAGCATCATGTTCAGGTCCTCTACAAAAGTTATATAAATTATGGCCCTGGGGTCAAAATTGGCCCCGCCCCAGGGTTGGACAGTTTTCAATAGAAACAAATAGTGAAAACTTTGAAAATCTTCTTCTCTGAAACTGGAAGTCTCTCAGCTTTCATATTTGGCACAGAGCATCATGTTCAGGTGCTCTACAAAAGTTATATAAATTATGCCCCTTGGGTCAAAATTGGCCCCGCCCCAGGGGTGGGCAGTTTTCAATAGAAACAAATAGTGAAATCTTTGAAAATCTTCTTCTCTGAAACTGGATGGCTCTCAGCTTTCATATTTGGCACAGAGCATCATGTTCAGGTCCTCTACAAAGTTATATAAATTATAGCCCCAGGATCAAAATTGGCCCCGCCCCAGGGGTGGGCAGTTTTCAAGAGAAACAAATTGTGAAATCTTTGAAAATCTTCTTCTCTGAAACTGGATGGCTCTCAACTTTCATATTTGGCACATAGCATCATGTTCAGGTCCTCTACAAAAGTTGTATAAATTATGGCCCTGGGGTCAAAATTGGCCCCGCCCCAGGGGTGGGGAGTTTTCAATGGAAACAAATAGTGAAATCTTTGAAAATCTTCTTCTCTGAAACTGGAAGGCTCTGAGCTTTCATATTTGACACATAGCATCATGTTCCGGTCCTCTACAAAAGTTATATAAATTATGGCCCCAGGGTCAAAATTGGCCCCGCCCCAGGGGTGGGCAGTTTTCAATAGAAACAAATACATGTAGTGAAAACTTTGAAAACATTCTCCTCTGAAACTTGAAGGTTTTCAGCTTTCATATTTGGCACATAGCATCATGTTCAGGTCCTCTACAAATTTTTTATAAATTATGGCCCCAGGGTCAAAATTGGCCCCGCCCCAGGGGTGGGCAGTTTTCAATAGAAACAAATAGTGAAATCATTGAATATCTTCTTCTCTGAAACTGGAAGGTTCTCAGCTTTCATATTTGGCACATAGCATCATGTTCCGGTCTTCTAAAAAAGTTATATAAATTATGGCCCTGGAGTAAAGATTGGCCCGCCCCAGGGGTAGCCAGTTTTCAATAGAAACATATAGTGAAAACTTTGAAAATCTACTCGTCTGAAACTGGAAGGTTCTCAGCTTTCATATTTGGCACATAGCATCATGTTCAGGTCCTCTACAAAAGTTATATAAATTGTGCCTCTTGGGTCAAAATTAGCCCTGCCCCAGGGCAAGCTAGTTTTCTATAGAAACATATAGTGAAAACTTTGAAAATCTTCTCCTCTGATTGTCTGGTGAGCGCTTCAGGGCCATTCTGGCCCTCTTGTTTGTCTCTGATTCACTGACTTCAGTATTTAGACGAAGGGGCAGAAAAATAGTCTGAAATTCTAATGCTTTTGATGCTGCTTAAATTCTATATTTAGTAACAAAGTTGAGTCCATGCCAACACAGAATGGTTATCAAATTTTACTACGATAAAAGCTGATGCAGCAAAATAGGTTGTGTGTCAGTCTATGTGTATGCATTTTTAAAGACTCTGAGGTCCAGATAAGGTGCACAAATTAATCCTTTCCTCCATAGGCTATTTTTAGACCCAACTTCTTTGAATGAATCTACCCAAAAGGAGCATTTACTAGAGTAAAGTAAATTTTTAGAATTTCGTAGTTTGAAACCATTGTGATAAATAGAGCATTTGCTCCTATAGGAGCAAATGCTCTATTTATCACAATGGTTTCAAGAAGTGGTGATTACAGAGGCGTAGAAAGGCGTATTTATGGATGAAAGGGTTGAAACATTTTCATGAATGAATTTATTTCTCCACCAAATCCTGTGTTGTGATCACTTAAAAAGTGTCTCAAAAATCGATTCTTATAAAGAGTGGTAACTAACAACTTTGAGTTTAGTGTAGAAATAGAGATTTTAGTATCAGAGTCTGCACAAGTACCTGTTGCTCTGTAAAGTGTAACATCAATGTTATAAAATAGAGTATTTTCTGTTTGAAATTGTTAAATTTACTAGTGGACTTTGAACAACAAACTGTGCAGATCCTGATCAGAGAGCTCCTCTAGGAGCACTTTTTTTGTCTACATTTTGCAAATGCGAGAGCGCATCCAATAGGAGACATCTGTTCTGGGTCTACTCTGTGTGCAAAGGCGCAGAAAGGTGTATAGATTTATAGAGTAAAAGGTTAATTCATGGACTTTAACCCTTTCCTTCATATAACGTGTTTTCACGTATTTGCAAATAGATAAAACCCGATAAGACGGCTCCTATAGGAGCTGTCTGATCAGGGTCTGCTCCGTTTGCTAATGGAATTTGATAGATCTGTTTCTTTAGTTCATAAAATGGAACCAATGTTCCACCTTTCATATTTCATTATAACTATTTTATCCATGAATATTCAGCGGGTATTGAAATTAGGAATAAACATAGAACAAGGAAATGGTTAAACTACAGTTTATGTATCTGATGTGCAGTATGAACCTAACTTAAGCCACAATATTTAGTATGCAGTGTCTGATGAGGCTCTACACTGTCACATCAGTCAATAGACCAGAAAAATAAAGTGGGGCTGATTCGGTAATCATAAACATTGTCGTACAGTAAACCCCCTCAAAATCGAAATTCTAGTAAAGAAAATTTTAGATACTTGTAGGCAGGTGGCTGCTTAATGCAAGGTGAAAGTCATGAAAAAAGCTCCTAGAGGAGCTTTCTGCATGACTTTCACCCTGCATTAAGGTGCCACCTGCCCCCAAGACCAATATTCATACTAAATTTAAAGTCCGGTTTAGAGAGGTTTTACTGTACATGGAAAATTTGGAAATACATGCTTAGCTTGTTGTCTCTTGAGTACAATCTGTTATGCAGTGTTATTACATGATTGTATTCCCTTTGAATGCCGAATATTCAAAGGGGAACATTCTTCAGTTTTTGACACTCTGAGTCCTTCCAGTATGAACAGTTTAAGTTTGCTAGAGGATTTTGAATGACAAACAATGCAGATGCTAATCTGAGGACACCTTAGAGCTTCATAATATTGGTTTATACAGTTCTAAAATTGCCAATGCACTTGCTTCCAGCATTCAAAGGTTTAGAGTATATTTCAGAGTCAGCTTCAAACAACATCATATATATTGGTATACATGTACATTGTAATTCAGTATTGCACTGATGAAAAATGACATTTGATGACTCTTTGTTTTGCCAGATAGATGATACACTTTTCAGGTGTATGTTGCAAAGGCTCTGTTTGCAAAGGCATAGAAAAGCGTATTTATGGAGGAAGGGTTAAACCCTTTCTCTATTGAATATTCATGTCAGAAATATTGACATCATGAATATTTATTAGCTCTATATGCCTCTTGTCTGCAGGTCTGTATGTGTATTATATGGACAATATAGGTGTAAATACAGTGAAACCTCTCTATAATGGACACTAAATTACATCAAGTATTTTGTGTTAAAGGCAGGTGGCTGCTTAAAGCAAGGTGAAAATAAAACAACGCTCCTATAGGAGTGTTCTGTTTTACTTTCACCTTGCTTTAAGCGGCCACCTGCCCCTAAATACTGACTAATTAACACAATTTAGTGGCGGTTATAGAGAGGTTTTACTGTACTCTTTCAAATACATGGTCCGTCTGCAAATAACTGAAATACTGTTGGTCAGACGTAAAACCCAACTCACTCACTCAAATACATGGTCGTAACCCTTAACTCCATAGATATGCCTTTTAACACTTTTGCAAACAGAGTAGATCCAGATCAGACAGCTCCTGAAAGAGCTGTCTGACCAGGGTCAGCTCAGCTCTGTTTGCCAAATTAAATAATAAAGATCTGCCATGACTTTCCTGTGTTCACATGTCATTGTAAAAAGCATTTGCCTGTAATTAATATTAAAAAAGTCATAATATTTATGAGAAAAAAGTTTTGCCCTGCAATTAGCAGATACAATATGTCTTAGAGCTAGAGGTTATTGTTAGTTAGTATTGAATTAACCATTTACACCATAGAGATGCCATTTGACATCTTTGCAATCAAAATAGACCCAGATCAGACAGATCTTTAACCCGTTCCTTCATATATACGTGTTAACAGAGTAGACCCAGATCAGGATATAGGGTATGTTCTTTTTGCTTATGGAATTTGAAAGATCTGTCTCTTTACTTTCTATAATGACTACAATGTTCCACCTTCCATATTATAACTATTTTGTCCATTAATATTCAGTAGGTATTGAAATTTTGAATAAACGTAGAATAGGGTTTGCTTCGCTTGTAGAATACTGTACTATTTGGCATAGCTATGTATTCACTTGTTTTATGTATATTACAATTTAACCCTTTCCTCCATGAATACGCCTTTCTACACCTGTAAAAATCACCTGTTGAAACCATTGTGATAAATAGAGCATTTGCTCCTATAGGAGCAAATGCTCTATTTATCACAATGGTTTCACAAAGTGACTTTTTACTTTTATAATTGCTCTTAATGCTCTATTTATCACAGTGGTTTCAAAACTACAAAATTCTGTAAATTTCCTTTTCTCTAGTAAATGCTCCTTTTTGGTAGATTTAATCAAAGAGGTTGGATCTAAAAATAGCCTATGAGGTAATGGATTAATGTTCATAAAGGTGTACAGAGATCGGATCCAGATAAGATGCGTAAATTTAAGCATTTTCAAGAATAGCTCCTTTATTTCTCCACCAAACCTTATACTGTGACCACTCTTTAGAATTGTCTCCAGGAGACAATTCTAAAGAGTGGTCACAGTATAGGGTTTGCTGGAGAACATACAATATTTCAATATTTTGGTACGGATGTTTATTTGTAGCTCAGGGTGTAGTCTGCAGTCTGTATTCATTGAGTAATGAGTTAATTTTGCTTGTTGTTCCTTATTTTTGATGTACATGTGTATAGTTAAACTTTAATGATTTTATTTCAGCTTATTGCCCGTTTGTTTTAAATAAAAATTGTTATATCATTCTTCTGTAGAATTGTGTGTTCTTTTAGCTCCAGTCTTTCTCTTGCCTTTCAGAAAAAAATACTGAAAACATAATTATTCCAACTTACCATAATATATTACATGCAGAGGCATTTACATGCATAGTTTTTTTTCAACAGCAGCTTTTTCATTTTTCTACCCAACCTAATGTTGTAACCATTGTTTACATTCACCTCTTCGAGACGATTCTAAAGAGTGGTCGCAACATAGGGTTTGGAGGAGAAATGACATTTCTAGTACATGTATTTGAATATTTCTCTGACATGGTCGGCATTTGGAGAAAAAATGTCGCGTGTAAACCAGGAATCTATGCAAGAGGAATATGTGGATCAAACTTTCTTTGCCAAACCCTGCCTTAACCCTTTCCTCCATGAATATTCATGTAAGAAATAATGACGTCATTATAATTAATTGGATTACTTCGTTATAATATCACATGGACATAGGAATTTTTAGCCATGACAGAAACTGAAGAATCGTATCTATATTATATTGTAAGCAAAAAGAGCAGACCCTGATCAGAAGGCTCCTAAAGGAGCCATCTGATCTGGGTCGACTCTGTTTGCAAAGGTGTAGAAAGGCGTATTTATGGTGGAAAGGGTTAATCGTACTCATTACAATTGTCTCGAAGGCAGTTGTAATTGTACCTTAACCCATTACCTCTTAGGCTATTTTTAGATCCAACAGCTTTGAATAAATCTACCGAAATTGAGCATTTTTTGGAGAAAAGGAAATTTTTAGAATGTTGTAGTTTGAAACAGTTGTGATATATAGAGCATTTGCTCCTATAGGAGCAAATGCTCTATTTATCATAATGGTTTCGACATGTAACTTTTGCAGAGGCGTCAAATGTCGTCAATATGAGGGAGTGGGTTAAAGGTAGGGTTGGGTTGAGAATTGAGGGATTTGAATCAATTGGTATGCCTCTTGTCTCTGGCAAACACAGTACAGACCAGAACCACCTACCATATGCCAATACGGTAGCTGATCTGGGTCTACACTGTCACTCACTGTCACATCATTATGTTTTTTGCTGTAACCACTTTAGACCACAGTGCAGACCATGGTCAAAGGTCTTATTCCATCCTAAAAGATGATCGGATCGAAGTCTACCCTGTTTTCAAATACCCCTTCTCATGACTGGCCATATTATTGTTAGTTAACTGTTAGTCTAGTGTTTGATATGAATGATATACATGTATGCCAAATGAAGAAATTGTTATTGAAATTCTGTGTCTTGTTTCAGATTCGTCTGAGCAAGCACAGAATGATGGACCGGTAAAGTCAGAGCCACTTGGTGGAATAGCATTCCCAGGCCTTGATAACGTTCGTCACGACTATACGACCGCCTCTACCAATCATTTTCCGGACATTTCACCCACAGAGTTGAAGCTAGCCCTCTATCCTGAAGGTAATGAACTTGGTACTTCTCTTACTGACATATTCCCTAAGAATTCACCAAAGAGGGGCAATACTTATTGGTGTAATGCTTGTAAAAAACACTTACAAAATCGGACGCTTTATGAGTATCATGTACGAGCTCACAGTGGTGTCAAACCGTACGCGTGCCAAATCTGCAATAGGACATTTGCGGGGAAGCAAGTCTTGGAAACGCATCTGCGCTTGCATTCTGGTGAGAAACCATTTAAATGTGACGTTGCCGGCTGTGATCGAGCATTTGTGGCAAGGAGCGGTTTGTTTTATCATTTAAAGAAACACCATCCCAAGCAATAGACTTCGGATAAAACATCGGTTGATAACTTACATACTACTGTCAATTAATAAAGTATTTATGCCATCCATTGCTAATCATCATGATGGGTATTTGTAACCAATCAAATCACAGTCCAGGCTGTTTCCTACTAGTCAAATAGTTTTCATAAATGGAAGTGATATGGTGAAGCAAAATTGAGTTGGAACAGACAACAGTTAAAACCAAGGGAAGAATCGACCCTATGTACACCAGCAGCGAATACATAGTAGCCTATGCACACAGATGTGATCCAGATGAGATGAGGAACATTTTCGCATCTCATCAGTATCTGAACTGTTTGACTCTGACCTAATTTTTCATGAAAAATGCGTATGACATTTAGCTTAGTGTGCTTAGAGTTAAGCTAAATGATGTTGTTTAGGACAAGGAACATGGACAAAGAAGTGATCAGAAGTTCAATTTGTGATTAAAGTGGACGCTCATATAGGACCATTTCCGAATTTGATTGCATTGAAGATCTTGTGTTATCCTAGGAATGCAGAATTTTCAAAGTGGTTTGTTCATCATTATTTAATGGTAGAGCCCATGCAGAATGAAAAGATTGAATTTTCTAGAGGATTTTCGATGGCAAACAGTGTAAACCCCAATCAAGTGATTCCTCTAGGGACTATTTTGATCTTGGTCCGCACTGTTTGCAAATGTCAGTACACTCGTTTCCCACATTCAGAGTTAACTTGCTAGGAAATAATTTGTAATAAACTATGCAATAGTCTGGATCCAGATGAGATTTTGAGTAACTCCGCAGTCCCATCAGGAGCTAAACTATAGGATATTCAGGTAAGGATTTTGAAAGAGAATCTACTTTCAGAATATAAAGACAACAATTTTTGCAGATGCCTATTACTTAACCCATTCCTTGTTGAATATTTGTTTTAGAAGTATTGCCATCATGAATATTAATTATCTGATTTTTTTTTGCCCTGTCTATGTTTGTTTGTCACCAACATTAACATTGGTCATAACTTTTGAGCCAGTACAGATAGAGGCTTGATATTTGGCATGCATATGTATCTCATAAAGCCGCACATTTTGAGGGTGACAAATGCTCTATTTATCACAATGGTTTCAAACTACAAAATTCTTAAAGTTTCCTTTTCTCTAGCTAATGCTCCTTTTCGGTAGATTTATTCAAAGAGGTTTGCTCTAAAAATAGCCTATGAGGTAATGGGTTAAGCGAGTTAAGTAACCTGCAAAATATGTTGTCTACTTTAGTTAATGATTTCCTCCTTTCTAAAGCATTGTCAGAATAACAGCTAAGTAATGTTGGAATCCAAGATTAGGAAGTATGTTCTCCTGCATCTGCAAAATGATTGTAAAGATTGTCATATATTCAACGCTGACTTGCAAATGGTTCATTCGTTTAACATTGATATTAATTTGACATCTGTTTTGTGGCAGATACCCGTGGCAGATATCTGTAGGACATCATGTCTATAACCATTTCCCTGTTGAATATTTGTGATATCATGAATATTTATTATTTGTTTTGGTGGCATATGAACGCAGGACAGTTTGACAATAGCAGAAACTGTAGAATCTATCTATAATTATCTATATTGTACCATAAGCAAACAGAGTAGATCCGATATGAAGGCTCCCATAGGAGCCATCTGACCTGGGTCTACTCTGTTCGCAAAGATGTGAAAAAGTGTTTGTATGGAGGAAAGGGTTAATTGAAATAGTCATTGTAGAGTCTATTCTGAGAGGATTTTAACCCTTTGATACTGAATATTCAAAGAGGACTGGCCCACCCTTGACTTATATTAACCCTTAGCTTGCTATTCACGTTTATATACCTACCTGTAAATAGTGAAGACCCAGATGAGACAGCTCCTACAGGAGCTGTCTCATCAGGGTCTGCACTTTTTACATGTTGATTGTGAAACCAGTGCACTCCACAGCAGTGATTGCACAGCGAAATACTTGTACACAGTGAAGATATATGTAATTTTACAACAGGGCATGGGTAAAGAAGGAGAAATGTATTTTAAAATTCAGCAAGAGAAGGGTTAACTCCCTTTCACGCTTTTGCAAATAGTGTAGACCCAGATCAGATCAGGTGGTTCCTTTAGGTTCAGTCTCATCAGGGTGTGCTCTATTTGCCTATGAAATGATACAGGTATTCTATTGTTTCTGCAGTGGTAAAATTTTCCCTTGTTCAGAATGCCATTAATATCCAGCTAATTAATATTATGATTGTCTGCTTTTCCTAAAAATCTTACTAAATATTCATGAGGTAAATGGTTAAAGGCTTAACCCATTCCCTCATAGGCTATTTTTAGATCCAACCTCTGAATAAATCTACCGAAAAGGAGCATTAACCAGAGAAAAGGATTTTTTTTTGAATTTTGTAGTTCTGAAACCATTGTGATAAATAGAGCATTTTCTCCTTAGGAGCAAATGCTCTATCTATCACAATGGTTTCAAAAAGTGCTTTTACAGAGGTGTAGAAAGGCGTATTTATGGAGGAAAGGGTTAAATTTGCTAGAGGAATTTGAATGATTAACTGTGTAGACTCTGACTGGAGAGCTGCTGTCAGTGCTCTTTGATTAACTGTGTAGACTCTGACCGGAGAGCTGCTGTTGGTGCCGTCTGATTATCTGTGTAGACTCTGACCAGAGAGCTGCTGTTGGTGCCGTCTGATTAGTGTCTACACAGTTTGCAAATGCCATTTGAATTGTTTCCTGAATTTTAGGGGTTAGGAAGTACTCAAGTATTACAGTGCCTTTGAACAAAGGCAGACACTTGTAATCATTGTGTTGTGGAAAAGTCAAAACAATTCTTTTACAATCTATTGTGCTATTGGCTCTCTAAATTGTACATGGTTTTACCGGACGCAATATTCTGCATCCTATATGCATATAATGACACCTGGAACCCCTAAAACATACAAGTGTGCGCACAGATGCCAGTCTCTAAACAGTACAAATTTGAATGTAAGGCTTGCCAACATAGTGTGATCAGCTTTTGAACATGCATGTATTCTCTGCCTTTGTGATACAGGAACTGATTAAATTCCTACATTAATTAGTACATATAACAGATTATGCTGTTATAATTTGCATAAAAGGTACAGATATTCTTTGACAAAAATAAAGCATTTTATTAATGGACCCCTGTTTTTTAGATGGGACCCCCAAAGTCACAGGGACCCCCAAATATTAGTTTGATGTAAAACCCTGATTGTATTATATTTGTGAATTATTTAATAAATTATTTATATGGCATTATTTTTTTTGAAGATTTATAATTTATTATTTATAACTTAATGAGTTTATTTACAATTAATTTTTAATTAATCAATCTTAAAGGGGTGTAGGCAACAAGTATAATTTTAATCAGTAAGTGATTGGTAATATATATATATAAAGTTTAGCAATTGGCCATCAAATCTATTGGCGTAAAATAACATCTTTTGTCCCTAATTAGCATGAGGAGTAGTATTATGCTTAACCTGTTACCGCATAAAGAGGTCTTTTCAAACAGAGTAGACCTAGATCAGATGGCTCCTTTTGGAACCATCTGATCAAGATCTGTTCTGTTTGCTGATGAAATGATAATAATAAATTAATGATAATATAAATCTGGTTTTACAGTTGATGCCAGGGTTAAAAAATTCATTTAAAATGTGATTGATATTATAAAAAATTAAACCTTTAAAAAAATTAAACCTTTAAAATTCATACATTCTCATTCCTTACCTGAACATGCATCATGAAAAGGGTTGAAGGTAACAATACTAGACAAACAGCAAATGATATTAGGCTGGGTCAGCAGATTAAAGGTAGCAATACTAGACAAACAGCAAATAATATTTAATAGGCTCAGCATGACTATTTTTTGAAGGAAAAATTACAGATTAGAACATCCCATCAAACTAACTTGATATACTGTAACACCATCACATTGTCTTATAATCAGTGCTTGGGTTTTAGCCTCGTCAAGACTGTTGTCGTAATTATGCAAAAACTTAGACATGTTGTCAGTGTCATCATCGTTACAGCTATCCCCATTAAACTTTTCACACTTGTTCACTATCACAATGACTGCAATCTAGTAAGGGACCATCACTCTATGATGCATAACTAACGCTTAAGGAGTCTCTATCAGGTTATAAGGGTTTGCAAACAGAGTCGACCCAGATCAGACGGTTCATAGTGGAGTCATCTGATCATGGTCTTCTGTGTTTGCCAATGGAATTGGATAGATATGTTTCTTTAGTTTCTAAAATGGCTACAATGTTCCGCCTTCCATATTTCATTATAACTACTTTTGTCATGAATATTCAGTAGGTATTGAAATTTGTAATAAATATAGAACAAGGAAAGGGTTAAATTCTTCATTTCATCCCCCAATACATTTAGTCATAATAGTCCAAGTCATCATTCTTTATATGAATATTTATGAAGTAAAGGTTAAAAGTTTTTGAGATCTAGGGGTGAACGTATACTTTTTTGATAGGGGATTGGGGCCCAACTTCGATTCAGCACCAAATTATTCCTATAAGCACTGATAGTCTGATAGGTCATGTCTGTCGTGAAATTGTGCCCTTCGAAAACTTGATTTTTCGCAAATATACAAGTATTTATATCCATGTGTGGCCCACATCAAAAAGACTTATTTTTTGCATCAATTGTTTAAATGTCGCCTTATTGATACACAGTAGAACTGTTTAAAGAAATGTTAGTGGACAAAGTATGTTGTGTCATTGAATATTTATTGTTTCCCTGTTGAATATTCATGTAAGAAATAATTTTTTTTATAATGATATAATTTATGTACACATGAATTTTTGGTATTTGAAGAAGCATATCTATTATGTTTTAAACCTTTCCCTCATATAAACGTGTTTTCACACATTTGCAAACAGAATAGACCCAGATCAGATGGCTCCTAGAGGAGCCGTCTGATCAGGGTATACTGTTTGCTAATAGAATTTGATAGATCTGTTTCTTTACTTTCTAAAATGGCTACAATGTTCCACCTTCCATGTTTCATTATAACTATGTTGTCCATGAATAATCAGTAGGTATTCAAATTTGTACTGAATAT
Source organism: Azorinus chamasolen (assembly GCA_963576725.1). NCBI lineage: Eukaryota > Metazoa > Mollusca > Bivalvia > Cardiida > Solecurtidae > Azorinus > Azorinus chamasolen. The sequence goes on from OY755249.1 coordinate 30,813,516, forward strand.
AGAACAAGTAAAGGGTTAATAAGCATATAGAGCAGACTCTGATCAGACAGCTCCTAAAGAAGCTGTCTAATCTAGGTTTACTCTGTTTGCAAAGGCTTGGAAGAGCATTCCTATGAAGGAAAAGGTTAACCCTTAGGAATGCTGAATATCTAAATTGGAATGGTCCAGCAGTGTGTAATTATAAGAATCCATTCAGCTTAAATTTGATAGAGGATATAATATGACATAAGGACTGGTGTAGATCTTGATCAGTGGGCACCTTTAGAGCCATATAATCTGGGTTTACACTGGTTGCTTATGCAAGAACTCTGACATTTCCCGAAATACAAAGGATTTTGTGTTCATGTTATCGCCACCTGCCTTAGAAGTTTTCCATGCAGTGTTTTAGTGAAATAAATGTGTGATCAGTTTTTCAGACATTTGTTCTTTTATTGTATCCCAATATTAACATTATAGAAGGAATATATATAGTACTTAGTAAATTTTACAAAGTCCTCCTTGTTCAGTCCAAATTTCTCATTTCTCTACAAAGACCTGTCTAATCAGTGCCAACAAGGTACAGCTTAAATGGAACTCATTGGATAATGTCAGATTTCTGAACTTAATTAACGAAGTTGCACAGGGTATATAGTTTTTGACCCGTCCATCAGTCTGTCCATCAGTCAGTCCGTCCTTGTATCGTAAAACATTGTTGCTCATCTAGCACTTTCATTTCTTGACCAAATTTTCTTATATTTGCTTTAAGAATTGTCATGAATAAAAGCATGGATGGGTTCGATTTTTAGAGGAATCTGTCATGGGGAACAACTTTTTCTCTAGCAATGTGGTGGCATGGGGTATGTGCGCTTGCGTCACTGAATTATCTTAAGTATTTGATCACCCTATCTACACTCTCCACTAGGTTGCAAAGCTGAACAAATCAGTTTGACACTATTTTAATAACTTTAAATAAGAGTGTCACAGCAACAAATAATGTAAACCCTGATCGAACTACTACGAGCAGCCTGATCTGGGTCTGCATTATTTGCCTAAGTTTCTTGGATTTAGTTTATTGTTCTCTTTGGTACAGTAAAACCTCTCTATAATGGCCACTAAATTGTGATAATTAGTTGGTATTTAGGGCAGGTGACTGCTTAAAGCAAGGTGAAGGTAAAACAGAATGCTCCTATAGGAGCGTTCTGTTTTACTTTCACCTTGCTTTAAGCAGCCACCTGCCTTCAACACAAAATACTCCTTTATTTCTCCACCAAACCCTATGGTATGACCACTCTTTAGAATTGTCTCTTCGAGATGATTATAAAGAGTGGTCACACCATAGGGTTTGGTGGAGAAATGACGATTTTAGTACTTGAGTATGCATGTTTATCTGTTGCTCTGAGAAAACATTGAATTTAAAAGGATTGCCAATGTCTGAATTGGACTTTGCATATTATCTGTTTGCAAGCATACTAATTGTCATATATACAAAAATTCCATCTGCTTCATTTCTGAAATTCCCATATTTAGCTCATCTGTTTCGAAGAAATCACGAGCTATTGTCGAAACTCTGGCGTCCGCGTCGTCGTTGTGGTCGTCGTCCGAAATCTTAACATTGACCATAACTTCTTCAATTTTTCATTTACAACATTCATTTTTGGTATGCATGTTCATCTTGACAAGGCCTATCCACACATATCAAAATGATAACAGACGGGCTTGCGGTGCTCTTGTTCTGCAAAAATGTTGTAAGAGTATCAGACAGTTTGGATCATGATTTTTTCCTGATGAGACACCAAGTTACTTCCAAATAAAGTGCCCCGGATCTGACCATTTCATCAGGGTCTGCTCTGTTTGCTTATGAAATAATATAGGTACCATTTTGCCGTTTCTACTATGGCCAAAACATTCCCATGACCTTGTGGCATTATAAAAATGGATATGTTTAATATTTATGATGTCCTTATATCTTGCTTGATCATTTTGTACTAAATTACCAGTAACCAAGCATTGATTGACCATTCCATAGCATTCAAATATGCACTGATAAACAGGGTAGACCCTCATCAAATGTGCATACAACCTTTATACTTTACCTCATGCATAATAGCATCATGAATATTAATTAGCATTATGAAAATGGACATGGCAGAATGTGAAGAATAAGATCTATAAAATATTATTTTGTAAGGAACCAGAACAGATCCTGATCGGACAGTTCCTGTTGCATCCTTCTGGTCTAGGTCAACTGTATTTGCAAAGCATTTACAGGCACCTCTGTCTGTGGAGTTTTCATTTAAAATATTTCAATCAACCTTAGTATTTCCTCATTCTGTGACAAGACCTACAATAGTATTTGATTGTCATTCTTAACCCTTTCCTCCATTTATAGGTCTTTCTACTCTTTTGCAAACAGAGTAGACCCAGATCAGACGGCTCCTATAGGAGTCAGATCTGATTCTCTAGTTTCTGTCTTGGCAAACATTTCATGTGTAAATATGCCCTTAAAAAATTTCTAATTAATATTCATGATATAATTATTTCTTACATGAATATTCATGGAGTAAAGGGTTGAACAAAGATATAATCTCTTTAATTGGCTTCTTTCAGGCACACAAATGTACCAGAACAATTGTAGCTTGTTTTATGGTGATAATACCGAAGAGTATGATAAAATGAAAAGCCTTTATGAAGACAGATCACCTAGTAAACGGGGTAGACGTGGCAGACCAAGAAAGCATATCATATCAGCGGAAGAAGCAATGAATGACCTTGAAAATGACCAGACCAATGAGGATGTAGGTTCCCTTAGCCCTAAAGGTAAAGGTCGTGGACGCAGAGGAAGACCCAAGAAAGAGTTGGATACACTGCCAGTAGGATTTATTCGCCCAGCGGGAATCAGTCTTGGAAACGGCTACGTCAAATGCAACATTTGTGGCAAAATTCTGAAGTCTACATCAATGTTCACACATAAACAAGCACATTTAGGTATCAAGAATTATCGTTGTGAGTTCTGCAGTAAAAGCTTTACGCAGAAGGGTCCACTTATAACTCACCGGCGAATCCATACCGGTGAGAAGCCGTACAACTGCCAGTCATGCGGGAAACCGTTTGCTGCACAAAGTGGACTCTACCAGCACTCGAGAAGATGCCCCAAAGCTTTCAACCATAACGTTACAATATGAGCATTCTTTGGTGTTTCCAGTTTATCCTTATCATTCTGCATAAAAACAGTGTCGGCTTAAATTTTGATATGGAGCTATTTTACTTAATTACGATTCATTCATTCTTTTGAAAAACTACTGACCTGAAGCAGCTTGGATCCAGCTTAGACACAAGAGTTACTGGTCACATCTGCTTCCAAGCTCTTTACATTTGTCAGCCAGGTTGTGCTTGACCTGGTAAGGATTAACCCTTTCCCTCATATAGATGCCTTTAACACATTTGCAAACAGAGTAAACCCAGATCAGATGACTCCAGTTGGAGCTGTCTGATCAGGGTCTACTCTGTTTGCTTTTGATATGATAAAGATCTGATTCTACAGTTTTTGTCAAAGCAAAAATTCAAACAATTTGGACTGGTTGTCCTGAATCTGTTGTTGTTAAACAGTTTATTTAACCCTTTCCTTCTTGTAAACGCTTTTTCATGCATTTGCAAACAGAGTAGACCCAGATCAGACATGGAAAGTGTTAAATCACCTGATCTGGGTGTATTCTGTTTGCAAATGCGTGAAAACACATTTATATATGAAGGAAGGGGTTATCTGGCATTTGCTGCCAGTGTTGACCTAGATAAGAGAGCTCCTGTTGGAAACCTTATTAACCCATTCCCACATCGGCTATTTTTGGACCTAACCTCTTTGATTAAATCTACCAAAAAGGAGCATTATCTAGAGAAAAGGAATTTTTCAGAATTGTGTAGTTTTGAAACCATTGTGATAAATAGAGCATTTGCTCCTGTGGAGCAAATGCTCTATTTATCACAATGGTTTCACAAAATGACTTTTACAGGAGCGTCAAGAGGCGTCAATATGCGGGAATGGGTTAAAGTGCACTGTTTAGCAGAATTTTTATAATGTAAATTTTCCAAGGAATTATTTGCTTTGAATTTAACAATCAGAGGGTGTCATCTGATCTGTGTCTACTCTGTTAAGGCTTCTCCATCAGGTAACAGGATTGAAACACAAACATAAAAGTGATAATATTGTTTAGTTCTGATTACAGTTATATGATCAAATTAACCACACACAAGTTGGATGTATTGCCAGTGAGGCACTTGTATGCTCCCACTTTAGTGAGAGACATCAAGTATTTCTTAATAATGTTCATCTATGTATCTATCTGTTACTATAAACACACTTGTTTCCTTGAACTTCAAACAGAGTTTCTGATAAAAGAGGCATTTAAGAAATCTTGGTAAGATAATGTTCATATTTCTTGCACCAAACTTTTATCTTGTTAGTACTCATTAGAATTTCCTCTCTTAGACAGTTCTAATAAGGACTTCAGTTTTTACTGAGAAATAAGAAGTTTGAATAGATTGCTATGCCTCTTATGTATGACTCTGCTTGACCTGGCCCCAAGGTTGTAAAACTTTTTGCCAGAGTCCGAGATCATTCTCAACCATCTGATTGGTCCTGAGCTTGCTCAGAATCTGACCAATCAGATACTTGATAATTGTCTCAGACTCATATATTTATAACCTTTGGGTTATAAAGCTTAACACACATGTTAACTGTCACAAGGGCCTTACTATGATTAGTCCAACTCTGTCATTCATATTGACAGAGTTATGTCCCTTTGAAAACATTTTAAACACTGTTTTAAAAGGCAAGATGGAGTGGATTTTTTCTACAGACTGTCTGCAAGCTAGTTGTTATGGCAATAAAGGATTTATTTCAATTTTTAATCTTTTACCTGTTGAATAGTCGTGTAAGAAAAAACATCATTATTAATGTTAATTAGATTAATATTTGTAATGGAATATGAACATGTGACATTTAACTCATTCCCTCATAGGCTATTTTTAGATCCAACCTCTTTGAATAAATCTACCGAAAAGGAGCATTAACTAGAGAAAAGGAAAGTTTTAGAATTTTGTAGCTTGAAACCATTGCGATAAATAGAGCATTTGCTCCTATAGGAGCAAATGCTCTATTAATGGTTTCAATAGGTCATTTTTACTGAGGTGTAGAAAGGCGTATTTATGGAGGAAAGGGTTAAGCTCAAGCAGAAACTGTAGAATCAATTTTATATTATACCATAAGCAAACAGCAGGTATTAATCAGTCCTGGTCTGGATCTGCTCTGTTTGAAAAGACATGAAAATGGGTTTATATGAAGGAAAGGGTTAATGGAGTTTACCAAAAGTCCATATTTATACCTTTACTTTATAGAGATGCCTTTTGAAACCTTTGCAAACAGTAGACCCAGATCTGACAGCTCCTTTAACCCTTTCCTCCATAATTACGCCTTTCTACGCCTCTGTAATAGTCACTTCCATAGGAGCAAATGCTATTTATTACAATGGTTTCAATACTGCACACTTGCATTTTCCTTTTCTCTTTTAAATGCTCCTTTTCGGTAGATTTATTCAAAGTGGTTGGATCTAAAAATAGCCTATGAGGGAACGGGTTAAGATTCATCTGGTCAGGGTCTGCTCTGTTTGCTTAAGATTAATAGACATGTAGATTCTACAGTTTCTTAATTGGTAAAACATTCTGTTGTTCATTGTGCCATTTAAAAATGAAAGTTCAGCTAACTACTATTGATGATGTCATTTCTCACATGAATTTTCATAAGGTAAAGGGTTAATCAAATGGACTTTAAGTCCCTATATATGCATATCATACGTATTATTGTATTACAGAAAGTTGTTATTGTAGTAGGAAAATAAAACTTTCAAAATGATATCGAAGAATTGGTGCAATATGTAGGTTTGTTACTGTGCCTTTAGTATGCTGCGATGGATTAGTTATTTTCTTTGCAAACATTCTTGACACTGATGAGATGCCAACAAACTATGTGTCTCATTAGGATCAGAACTGTTTGACACTCTAGAGTACTAATAAATCAACAACAGGAACATTTCAGCAGATGCCAACTTTCTTAGCATGCTAAAGGTAAGGACAAAAAAAATATTGTGGCAGCAGTTTTAACTATTGGTGCTCTTAAACCTTTACAAATTTACTGAGGCCTTGAACTCTTGTGAAATTTTAGACTTGCAGTTTGGAAAGTGGGTGCAAAGCAGAACTTTAGATGAAGGGAGTATTTTAACCACAAAAGATCCTTCTCCACCCAACCTTGTATGGTGACTACTCAGAGCTCCAGATAAGATGCGTAAATTAAAACATTTTCAAGGATAACTCCTTCATTTCTCCACCAAACCCTATATTGTGACCACTCTTTAGAATTGTTTCCTCGAGACGATTCTAAAGGGTGGTCACAGTGTTGGGTTTGGTGGAGAAATGATGAGTTTAGTATTTGGGTACACACCTTTATCTGTAGCTCTGACTGCTTGTCAGAATATTGTCTTTGAGACAGTTGTAGTGAGTAGTCACAACTAAGGGTTTTGTGAGGACAGGAGGAGAGTATTGTGATGAAATGTCTAGCTTACTTGTGATTTGGATTGGTGTGTGTAGAGTTGGAAGTCTGTTCTAGCGAAGTGTAGCTGTGCATCTTTCTCTTTCCTGTGCCTTTGAACTTCATGCAGCTACTTTTAATTACTACTGGAGCAAATTAGAAGTTTAACCCTTTACTCCATAAATACGCCTTTCTACTTCTTTGCAAACAGAGTAGATCCAGATCAGATGGTTCCTGTAGGAGCCATCTGATCAGGATCTGCTCTGTTTTCATATGATATAATATAGATATGATTCTAAAGTTTCTGCCATGGCCAAAAATTCCTGTGTCCATGTGCTGTTTCAAAATTTAATCTAATTAATATTCATGATGTCATTTTTTTCTCACATGCACATCCATGGAGTAAAGGGTTGATATCCTTGTTGTGATGGATGAAGAACATTGAAGTTGATGAAGAGAAGCAATACCCGGGTATTTGCAAAGAAATGGTTTTAGACATCAAAACAAAACATAATACAGTTAGTCTGGAAAATATTGCCGTTATTGTAGGATTTATTCAAATGTTGGTGCTACAAGTTGTGACTTAAATGCCTATTCTTTCATTGTTTCATTCTTTTACAAATGACTTGGTTCTGCTTTTGTTAGTGAAGTTTAAATGAAAATATTGATCCATTCATTAAACATTTATGGATCATCAGTAGTCAGTTAAAAAAATCACTGATGTCTTTTAGCTCATTGAATAGCTGATTTGATTTTAAAACAAATTGCTTTATCTCCTAGTTTGAAAGTGGTGGAATTATCTGTCTTGGATTTACATAGGCATAGATAGCACGCTTAAATGAAATCTTGTTTTAACCCTTTCCTTCATATAATCGCATTTTCAAGCATTTGCAAACAGAGTAGACACAGATCAGGATCTGCTCTGTTTGCTAATGGAATTTGATAAATCTGTTTCTTTACTTTCTAAAATGGCTACAATGTTCCACCTTCCATATTTCATTGTTACTATTGAATGTTCAGTTGGTATTGAAATTTGGAATAAACATAGAACAGGGAAAGGGTTAAGAATATGTTTTTTCTTTCTCCACCAAACAGTATTTTGACCACTCTTTAGAATCGTCTTGAAGAGACATTCAAAAGAATGGTCACAACAGAGTTAGGGGGAGAAATTGTGATGTTATTGTTTGAAATACGCCCCTTCATTTATGGTTCTCATAGAGAGATTTGCAGCACCTTTGCTCACTTTCTCTGCGGTTACCTATATGATGTATTGTTTTTCTGTTGTCCTGTATCCTTGGTCTACTTTCCTTCAGAAACGTCGCTTGTATTATAATGTCTGACATCAGAGGAAAAACAACAGCATACCATTTGCAAAATGTATTGGTGTAGCATGTGTATTCAAACACTAAAATCATCATTTCTCCACCAAACCTTATGTTGGTACCACTGTTTTAGAATCGTCGGGAAAAGACGGTTCTTAAAAGTGGTCACAACTTCAAGTTTGATTGAAAAATAAAGAAAATGTCTTGAAGATGTTTTAAATTATGCATCTTATCTAGATCTCCGGAAGTATTTGCACAATACTCCTTTTATATACAGCTCTGTACCAAGAATGTTCCTGATGTGATCTGGATCTACAATTTGCAGATATCGTAATATCAAGATTTTTTCCTATGACGTTGGCCATATATGTATTTACTGTATAAAATGCTGTCAGTTGTGGAGGATAAATATTTGTGTACCTTGTATATTGCAGTGAAGCAATAGTCTTAGAGTAGGATTTTGTCATAAGTTTGATATAGTCTATTGAGTAGTGAGCTTTATATTGTGATGAATCTCGTTTCATTACAAATATTATGTGAAGGATGGAATATTCTGGTGATCATGGGAGAGGGGGCGGGTATTAACAATGGGATGTCATCCATTTACTCCATATATACCCTTATTAATGCCTTTGCAAACAGAGTATATCCAGATCAGACAGCTCCTATTGGAGTCATCTGATCAGGGTCTGCTCTGTTTGCTTATGGAAATTATATAGATCTGATTCAGTTTCTGCCATGGCCAAAAAATTTAAATATCGTAGTTTGTATACCATTGTAAAAATGAAGCTAATGAATATTCATGCATACATTATTTCTTAAATGAACATTCTGTATTTAGGCCAATTTTCAGTACCTAATGAATATTCATTAACAAAATAGTTATAAAGAAATATGGAAGGTGGAAATTTGTAGACATTTTAGAAAGTAAAGAAACAGATCTATAAAATTCTGTTAGCAAACAGAGCAGACCCTGATCAGACGGCTCCTCTAGGATCTGGGTCTACTCTGTTTGCAAATGCGTGAAAACACATTTATATGAGGAAAGGGTTAAATGAACATTCATGGAGTAAAGGCTTATATGAGACAGTTGAAGAAATGAAATGATTTATTAGATCAGGAATGGATTTGACACCGAGATAATGCTTATTGAACATTTACTGTAAAGTAATTGAAAAACCTTTGAAAAAAATTGCTATATACCTGTGCCTTTGCATGGCAGTCTCGGCTAGGCTTCAAAGTTCTTTGAAAACTTTTATCCAAAAAGAGCCCAGTTACTGATATTGTCCGATATTGATTACACAATGCTTCTTGAAAGGAATGACAAACTTATTCAACGTTTAACCCATTCCCTCATATTGACGCCTTTTGACGGTTATATAATAATTTTTGAAAACATTGTGAGCAAATGCTCTATTTATCACAATGGTTTCAAAACTACGCTCATTTTTCCTAGTAAATGCTCCTTTTCAGTAGATTTATTCAAAGAGGTTGGATCTAAAAATAGCCTATACGGTAATGGGTTAATGAACTTTTAATGATTACTTTCTATGTTGAATGTGTCGGCCCATTGTAAAGATTGTTACTGTAACTAGTATCTGTCTTGCCTACCGTAGTTTGAAAATAGCCTTTCATGTTTTGTATACATGTATTCAATTGACTGAATGAGGTCAGTAATTCTCGATGTGTTTTGTATGATCTGACTGTTACTTGCTGGAAAGAGCTGAGCTGATAAATGTTTTGATTACATTTGTGATAATTTTTAAGTGCATCTACATTAGCGGTAGCTACTATTAGAAGAAGAATTTTAGAATATTTTCTGTGTTAGTTTTGTGTTAATTGGTTGAAGAAGAAAACATGTTTTACTAGGGACATTGTTTTAACCCGTTCCCTCATGTAAATGCATTTTTCACGATTTTGCAAACAGAGTAGACCCAGATCAGACGGCTCCTACAGGAGCCGTCTGATCTGGGTCTACTCTGTTTGCAAATGGCTAGAAAGACGTATTTATGGAGTAAAGGGTTAATGAATATTATGGGTTTGACGGAGAAAAACAAGAGGCATTATATATGTTTGCTCTTACCCTATTGAGTATGAATTCATGAGGACAGAGGACCATTGAATAGTTTAGAGATGAGGAGTTGAGTAACTTGGTGTCTCTGACTCGTAACGGTTCCAAATTGTTTTATACGCGGAACTTTGCTTTTTTTTATGAAAAGGAAAAGAAAATTGCACACTTTTTTTTAACAGATAACAATAACATAGTTAGGTTAAGCGTTACTTAAAGCTTTTAAGGTAGGTTGTATTATAGAATAGTTTATCGTGATCAAGTAACTGTGGCCATTCCAATTTGTCCACCGTCAATGTAACAAAAACAAATGTGTTGCCATCACGTTTTGTAGTATGTAAATTTTGTATTTTGTATATAGATGGTGGTCCAATTTTTATTGCTGATTTTTTTTTAGAAGTAGACAACATATTTGTGTATTGTATATTTGTAATTTAAGAAATCAAAAGTAGGAAGTGTTCACACAATGATGTGTGGTTTTTGAGCAGAGTATACAGTTACCGAGTATAGTTCAGTCTGATCGTCGTCGTGGTTACATATACATATGAAAGTCAGTTGGGTTAGCAGAGAATTCATGATAGTCTGTGCAGACAAATTAAATCTAGATAAGATACAGTAAAACCCCTTTAAACTGGACATTCAGTTTAGTATAAATATCATTCTTTGAGACAGGTGGCTGCTTAATGCAGGGTGAAAGTCATGCAGAAAGCTCCTCTAGGAGCTAAAAGCTGCTTTCTGCATGACTTTCACCCTGCATTAAGCAGCCGCCTGCCTGAAAGTTTCTAAATTCTTTATTACTAGAATTCCAGTTTAGAGAAGTTTTACTGTACCAATTAACTTTGGGTTATGGTTTTTGAAAAACAATGAAGAAAATCCATGTTAACGTGTTACTTGTTGAATATTCATGCAAATTTCAACTCATTGAGAATAATAACTAATTCAATATTTGCATTGAAAATTTAAAAAGGAAATTTATTGTCATAGCAACCCAGATCTGACAGCACCTGCTTGGGCTGTCAGATGTCAGAGGTTCAGATAAGATGTGTAAATTTAAACATTTTCAAAAATAACCTCTTCATTTCTCCACCAAACCCTATGTTGCTCTTTAGAATCGTCTCTTTAACCCATTACCTCATTGACTATTTTTAGGTACAACCTCTTTGAATTAATCTACCGAAAAGGAGCACTAACTAGAGAAAAGATTTTTTTTTTTAGAATTTTGTAGTTTGAAACCATTGTGATAAATAGAGCATTTGCTCCTATATTTATCACAATGGTTTCACAAAGTGAATTTTACAGTCGTCAAAAGTCGTCAATATGAGGGAATGGGTTAAGACGATTCTAAACAGTGGTCACAATGTAGGGTCTGGTAAAGAAATGACGATACTAGTATTTGAGTATGCACCATTATCTGTTACTTTGGTCTGATCATGATCTACACTGTTTGCAAAGGTGTTAAAAGGTGGTATTATCAAGTAAAGGGTTAAGAAATTGTAACAGACAACAAATTTTGCAGATGTTTACTTATGCAAAGGTTTTGTTGTCTTTATTAACCCATTACCTTACAGAGATGCCCTTTAATGCCATTGCAGATAGTCCCAGATCAGACAACTTGAGAAGGAGCCATCTGATCTGAGTCTGCTGTGTTTGCTTATGAAATGATACACATCTGCTACTATAATTTCTGCCAAGGCCAAAATTTGTCTTGTCCATATGCCATTATGAAAATTAATGTAATTAGCCCTTTCTGTTATATAAATGATTTTTCACGCATTTACAAACAGAGTAGACCCAGATCAGATGGCTCCTATAGGAGCCGTCTGATCAGGGTCTGTTCTGCTGGCTTAAGATATAATATAGATATATGATTCAACAGTTTATGCCATGACCAAATCAATTCTGTGCCTATGTGCTATTATAACAATAAATCTATTAATATTCATGACATCATTATTTCTAACATGAATATTCATGGAATAAAGGGTAAATACTTATACAGTCATTATGTTGTACATGAATATTCATCAGGTAAAGTGTTATAGGATTTTAAAGAATGAAACTTTCAGCAGACAACACTTTTACAAAACCATGATAGAGGTTAAAATATTCATTTTATACCCAACCTCTTCAGCATTGTCTCAGTTAAAATTATAAAACCAAAACTATTTTGTAGAGAAAACTCTGTCTCATATCTGCAGTATTGGATTTTTTTATTGAGATCTTTATATTCATGATATAAATTATTTGTTTCATTGTCTTTTGTATATAATGAATTTTGTCATTTGAACCATAAGTATTCATTTAGGCTACTGGTAGTCTGTGTTATATATCATTTGTCTTTGATATACATATAATCATTTTGTCATTGATGTAAGCTTTTGGAGTTGTTTATTTCTGTAAATTACCCATGATGCAACTTTTCTTGATAGTCATATGACATTATGCACATCATGTGACCTTTTCCCAACATGTGATTGTTTTATATCATGTTATCATTTTATAAATAATGGTTGTAATGCTACTTTGTTGTGAATATTTCTGTCTGTTTGTACTTGATATAAGCCAGAAATTATATGTGAGCAATTAATATTAAGCATTTACAATGCTGAATTTTCATGTCTTACGGCTAGGCTTATTCCTTCTCAAAGACTTTGAGAGTAATTTTGAATTATCTCGGCTTTAGGCTCTTGCAGTAGCCTTCTGATCTTGGTCAGCTCTGTTTACAAATACCTGTTAACATGTTTCCTGTTTTTAAGGTTTTAAATCAGAATAGAATATATATACACCCGCACAGTCCAATTTTGTTTTTCCCCATTAAATATAATGCATGAATATTCATGCAAGAAATAATGACAACATGGATATAACTTAACTGAATGTTTATAATGAGACTATGAAACTGACATTGTTTTTGTCATGACAGAAACTGTAGAATCAGACATACATTATTTCATAAGCAGGCAGAGCAGACCCTCATCAGTTATCTCCTACTCGGTCTACTCTGTTTGCAAGTCATGGAGCAAGGAGTAACTCGGTATGATATTGGAAAAAATTACGAGAACCTTAGATGACAACAGTTTGGGTCAAAAATGAGAAAAAAGAATAACTGGGATGTTAGATCAGAATCCAACTGTTTGAAACTGTATTTTAACCCTTTCCTCCATGAATGTATATGTAAGAAGTAATGATGTTATTAATTTTTATTAGATTTATGTGCTATATTAGTTCATGGACACATGCAATTTTGGTAATGATAGAAACTAGAATCATACTTAAATATTATATCATAAGCAAACAGAGCAGACCCTGATCAGATGGCTCTTATAGGAGCCATCTGATCTGGGTCTACTCTGTTTGCAAAGGCATATCAATGAAGTAAAGGGTTTAATATTACTACCAGTAAGTCGTTACCCTTTCCCTGTTCTATGTCTGTTTAAAGCTTCAATACCTACTGAATATTCATGGACAAAATAGTTATAATGAAATATAGAAGGTGGAACATTGTAACCATTTTAGAAACTAAAGAATCAGATCTTTCAAATTCCTCTAGCAAACAGGGCAGACCCTGATCAGACAGCTCCTAAAGGAGCTGTCTGATCTGGATCTACTCTGTTTGAAAATGTGTGAAAATGTGTTTATACGAAGGTAAAGGTTAAATAACAAAGGCCAAAATGCAAAAACTTTTTTTATATTGAGTAAAGCATTTGGGACGATCTATGAAAGCCCAAAGTAATCAACTGTATGCACTACTGCCACCTAGTGGAGACATATACTGGACCAAGGAAAATAATTTTCTTCTATTGGGTCAAACAAAATGATAATTGACAAAGGAAGCATATGAAAGTTTAAGCAGAGGACAATATTAACAGACGGAAATGCCTTTGCAAGCATAGACATTGTTACACAGTTGGATAGTACATGTATTGAGCTGTGCCAGGACAAATGTTATTGTTTTTAGTCTGGGTCTACTCTGTAAATGCAAATGCGTGAAAACACGTTTATATGAGGGAAAGAGTTAAAATAGAATATTACTATGATTGTACAGTTTCTGCCATGGCCAAACATTTTTGTGTCCATGTGCTGTTATAACAAATAATCTAATTAATATTCATGATGTCATTATTTCTTACATGAATATTTATGGAGTAAAAGGTTAAATAGTGACATTTGACTTAAATTACCTTGTGCTGTTGTGATTATGTTATGTAATAATATTTAATCTATGCAGTTCTGTACATAAAACTAGTATCTCAGCCTTGCCAGCGGTTTAGATCTTTATGTGATTATTTTCTACAATTTACAATTTTATTGATCAAAAGCATTTTTCAATTGCTGTCCTATTTTTGTGTTTGTTAACTCCGTACTATATATGATCCCACCTTTTTACGGCTTTGCAAACAGAGTCGACCCGGACTACTGATTGCTTATATGTTACAGATTTGATCCTCGGCTCCTTTTCAGAGTTTGGGTCTAAAAATAATCTTGGATGGAATGAGTTAATGAAGGGAATGAGTTAATGAATATTCATGCTTTAAAAAATAAGTGACTTGATTAGTGGTAATAAGTTGACATTCATAATGGCATATGGACAAAGGATTTGTTTTGCCATGACAGAAACTCTAGAATTAGACATACAATGTATATTATCATACATGTACCTGGAGAAGAGCCTGATCAGTCTGATCCTACTTCTAAATACATGTATGTGTATTCATAAATACATGTATGTGTATCCATAAATACATGCATGTGTATCCATAAATACATGTATGTGTATTCATCAAGTAGGGGATTGATCCTTTACTTCATAGATCCGCATGTTTATGCCTGTGCAAACAGAATAGACCCTGATCAGGTGGCTCCGGTGGCAGCTGTCGGATCTGGGTCAGCTGAGTTTTCTTAACCCATTCCCTCAAAGGCTATTTTGAGATCCAACCTCTTTGAATAAATCTACCGAAAAGGAGCATTAACTAGAGAAAAAGACATTTTCAGAATTGTGTAGTTTGAAACCATTGTACTTAATAGAGCATTTACTCCTATAGGAGCATTTCTATTTATCACAATGGTTTCAACAGTTGAATTTTTACAGAGGCATAGAAAGGCATATTTATGGAGGGAAGGGTAAAATAATGTTAAAGATATCTTTCATCGCTGTCTGTCATGACCTTTGCCTCATGTGTCATAATAATTGTTTTTAATTAATATTCATCAAGTGAACAGTTCCTGCATAAATATTCATGTTGCCAGACAATTAAGACTTTGCCATCAGTGTTTTGCGTTACTTATTTTGACCTCTCTTTCTGTATGTATATAGATTTATGTTGAAGTTTTAACCAATGGGCTCTTGATTTTACTGTAAATCTAATTCCCACACTAACCCGGTAACAATTTAGTATTGTCATTAAGAATCTCCGTGCCAATTTGGAGGTGTATAAAGTATAATTTCTGTGATCAATCGTTTACTTAACCATTGTCGTATTGTTTTGTTGTGGACACAAGAAGCTTAATGAAACATCTGGTTGAAATCACCTCGAACCCCGCAAAATCACATGGATATCTCAATGTTGACTCATTCCAGATATTTAATTTCTAGTATTACTATATTTGACTTGGCATGTACAACAGATCCTCTCTCTAATACCCTTTAAGGAACTGATATCAATGTCTGAAAGCAGATAGTTGCTTTTTTCAGAATTAAAATAATGCAGAAAACTCGTATTGTATTCTACATTAACCCTTTCCTCTATAAATACGCCCTACTACGCCTTTGTAAACAGAGTAGACCCAGATCAGATGGCTCCTGTAGGAGCCATTTAATCAGGGTCTCCTCTGTTTGCTTATGATATAATATAGGTAAGGTTCTATAGCTTCTGTCGTCACCAAATCTTCCTGTGTCTGTGTGCTATTATAACAATCTAATTAATATTCATATCTATATATTTTACATAAATATTCATGGAGTAAAGGGTTAAGCTACCGCCTACCCAGAATTAGATTTCTTTTGAGTGGTGGTTGTCGTAAGGATACTGTATTGGATGTTGTTTTCTCATAAACAGCTGCAGAGCTTGATACTCATACCTTTAGATCCCAGCTAAATATTGATTTGTCTATTAATCCTTTCCTTCATAAATACACCTTTCTACGCCTCTGTAAAAGTCAGCTGTTGAAACCATTGTGATAAATAAAGCATTTGCTCCTATAGGAGCAAATGCTCTATTTATCACAATGGTTTCAGACCTACAGAATTCTAAAATGTTCCTTTTCTCTAGTTAATGCCCCTTTTTGGTAGATGTATTCAAAGAGGTTTGGTCTAAATATGGCTTATGAGGGAATGGGTTAACCCTTTGTTCCATGAATATTCACATAAAAAATAATAACATTGATATGAATTAACTGAATTGTATAGCAGTACGGGACTACCAACAGGAGAATTTTTTTATCATGGCGGAAACTGTTCTATATTATTAAGTAAGTGAACATAGCAGATCCTGATCAGTCTGCTCCTACAGGAGCCATCTGATCTGGATCTACTCTGTTTGCAAAGGCATCAAAATAAGTGTCTATAGAGTAAAGGGTGACATTTTCTATTTATCTGTACACCTGTAGAATTTGGAAAAGAAAGCTATGATTGGTGGGCAGTAAAAATGTCATCTTTGTCAACAACAGATTCTATTATAGTGTCAAGGACAATTTGAATCAGAATGCTTAACCCTTTACTCCATAAATATGCCTTTCTACACCTTTGCAAACAGTGTAGACCCAGATTAGACAGCTCCTATAGGAGTCGTCTGATCAGGGTCTGCTCCGTTTGCTTATAAAATGATATAGATATGGCTCTAAAGTTTCTGCCATGGCCAAAATTCCTGTGTCTGTGTGCTAGCAAATTAATCTATAATTAATATTCACGATGTCATTATATCTTACAGTACATGATTATTCATGGAGGAAAGGGTTAATATTTGATGCTGTGTTACATTTTAAAAGCATATACTTGATATCTCTAGTTCGATTTACGAATTAATTTCTTGTCTGTAATCCATATTTTTCTGTAAAATTTCATTTTACAGAAGTTTTAACTTACTCTTAAAAGATCTGATACAAAATCTGTGATTCTGTTTAATGAAACAAGTGTAATTAAATTGAAACTTAAGTCCAAGTTTCACAGAAAGGCCACATTTCACTTGACAAGGCTATTTATCTTGTTTATGTTTTGTTGCATGCCTTAACCATTTCCCTCATATAGACAACCTTTGGCACTTTTAGAGTAGACCCAGATCCTACAGCTCCTGTAGGATCTGTCTGATCAGGGTTTGCTCTGATCAGGGTTTGCTCTGTTTGCTTATGAAATAATATAGATCTGATTCGGAAGTACATGTACCTGTCAAAGCCAAAACAATTTCATTGTTAATGTGCTGTTTTAAAAAAAAAAGAGTCTCCACTTACATGTAATATAAGAGCATGATAAGGGCACTAGTTCTGTCACTAAATTTGTAAACAACATTTGATTATACATGGATATTCATTACCATAAGCTTAAAAAGCAAACTCTGCAGATTCTTGTCAGACAGCTTCTAGAACAACGGCCTGATCAGAGCCTACTGCATAAAAAAGCAATCATATGAGGGAAAGGGTTTTTAAGATGCCAAACTATTATAGTTGCCTGAAACACCCAGGTACTTAATCTCTCTCCACCAGTTTAACCCATTCCTCCATTTAGGCTATTTTTCGACCCAACCACTTTGAATGAATCTACCGAAAAGGAGCATTTACTAGAGAAAAGGAAAATGTTAGAATTGTGTAGTATTGAAACCATTGTGATAAATAGAGCATTTGCTCCTTAGGAGCAAATGCTCTATTTATCACAATGGTTTCAAGAATTGGTTATTACAGAGGCGTAGAAAGGCGTATTTATGGAGGAAAAGGTTAAAAAGCTGAATAAGTCAATGTGGCACCATTTTGATGACTGTAAAATTAGACTGAAATAAGAGCATAGTCTAGACCCGGATCAAACTGCTCCTTCAGGATCAGTTTGATCAAGGTCTGCACTATTTGCCTAAACATGTCAGGACACCTAGGGTTATTGAAGTTTCATGCGGAAAAGATTGATTTTCTGATGATGTTTTTGAGAAGGAAAGGAAGAAAAACATACTTTTGAATTTTTGGTGGACAACCATTTTTTGTGATGGAAGTTACTTACATGACTGTAGTGTTAAAAGGATTAATATAATTTTACACTGTTAAAAAAGGGACCATTATGTTTTTATCGTCATTGTAAAGATTTGCATGAATGTGTCGCTTTTATTGTTTTAGTTTTGGAAAAAAAACAACAACACCCAAACAAAGCAGCAGACTACTTTAAGGAATTAGTAATTTAACCCTTTCCCTGTTTAATATTCATGTAAGAAATAATGGCATCATGAATATTTGTTAGCTGAATTTTTAAAACGTAAAATTTTGCATTGACAAGAACTAGAATCGGATCTGTATTATGTCATTAACAAACCCTGTGTCTACTCTGTTTGCGAAGGTGTGAAAAAACTTTTATATGAGAGAAAAGGTTAAGAATAGTACTGATAATAGTGATACAAAATGATTCAATATGTATTTTAACCCATTCCGGCATATAGACGCCTTTTGACGTTTCTGTAAAAGTCACAATGTGAAACCATTGTGATAAATAGAGCATTTGCTCCATAGGAGCAAATGCTCAATTTATCACAATGGTTTCAACACTACACAATTCTAAAAATTTTCCTTTTCAGTAGTAAATGCTCCTTTTCGGTAGATTTGTTCAAAGAGGTTGGATCTAAAAATAGCCTATGCAGGAATGGGTTAAATAGCAGTTGATGCTAATTCCACCGTCGGTTTTTATCATTATATTAATATGATTAAATGATGTTGCAATTCGTGTAAATTTTCTTAACCCTGAGGGAACTTTCTATATGACAGTATACTGGAGAATGTTGAAATTACTTTGAAGACATTATGATAGTCCAGGGCTCTAGATAATATGCTGGACTGGTCTGTCTAAATCTCATGTCTAAGCCACATCCTAAAGTCCGGAACTTAAGATATAAGA
Source organism: Azorinus chamasolen (assembly GCA_963576725.1). Taxonomy (NCBI): domain Eukaryota; kingdom Metazoa; phylum Mollusca; class Bivalvia; order Cardiida; family Solecurtidae; genus Azorinus; species Azorinus chamasolen. The sequence continues at coordinate 30,832,541 of OY755249.1, forward strand.
GGTGGTCTGGTCCGTCTAAATCTTATTTCTAATCCTAAAGTCCAGAGCTTTTAATAAGAGGTGGACTGGTCTACCTTCTCGGCCAAACCCTGTGATGTTGGTAGTCATTAAAATTTCCCAGGAGGGGTGATTCTCATGGGCACATTAAGCCCCCCTCTACAAACTGGATGTTCAAATTAGTATCACTGCCGACCTATAGGACAGGTAGCAGCTTAATGCAGGATGAAAGTCATGCAGAAAGCTCCCAAGGGAGCTTTCTGCTTGACTTTCATCCTGCATTAAGCAGCCAACTACCTAAAAAGATGTAAATTCTTCTTCAGTAAAATTCCAGTTTAGCAGGGTTTTACTGTACTTCAAGATGGGGTTTGATGGACAAGTATAGAAAATGTCTTCTCAATAGCTATGGTTATACAGTTCTCATCTCTAAATTGCTGCTTGAGTTTGAGGAAGTGTACTGGAATCAGGGGGCGGGGCTGTTATCATCTTTAGTGTTAGTTCCTAGTTTCATTATGCTTAAAGGCATTTCGAAAGGAATGTTAACCCATTAACCCCATGCTGTGTATTTTGGGAGCTGGCTGTCAAGCGTCTGATACACAAACTGATAAGGCGGGCTACCATCACAGAGGATCAATGTATAATTGCACAACTTTATCTCTTATGGCTATGGACCCTGACTGGACACTGCATGAGCACAGCTGGATACTGTGTATATAGGGGGGGTCACTTATATAAGGAGCTTTGAAATGCCTTTAAAGGCATTTCGAAAGGAATGTTGACCCATTAAGCCCATGCTGTGTATTTTGGGAGTTGACTGTCAGGCATATCTGATACACAAACTGTTAAGGCAGGCTACCATCATAGAGGATCAATGTATAATTGCATAACTTTATCTCTTATGGCTATGGACCCTGACTGGGCCACTGCAGGAGCACATCTGGATACTGTGTATATAGGGGGGGGGGGGGGGGGGGGGGGGGGGGGGTCACCTATTATAAGGAGCTTTGAAATGCCTTTAACCATTTCCCTTATAAATGCTTTTTCACACATTTGCAAACAGAGCAGACCCAGATCAGACAGCTCCTTCCTAAATTAATTCTATATCTATTTCTATACTTTCTAAAATGGCTAAAATATCTATTTCTATATAGTTTCTAAAATGGCTAAAATTCCCCACCTTCAATATTTCATTATAACTATTTAAATTCATACATGTGATAACTACCGACGGTAGGTGAATTCTACCGTTTTCAGTGGTGATTTACTGTTCTAACGGAAGGGCATGCAAATCTACCGTTTTTTGAAAGTTTGCGAGGCAATTTTTTAGAGACATACATTTTCCTCCCTGGTGGAGTTTATCTGTTAGTTCTGTACACACAGACCACCTTTAGCTTGCTATCATGCTGTGATCCACGCTTGGTCTGTTTTGGTAGGGACAAATCAAGGGAATCCCCTGTAGAGAACACCCGAATTACATAATCACGAGGTGGTTCCGGTTTTCACTCTACTGGACTTTACCAAATAAATTGTTCGGGAACCAGTCGTGTCAAAATGCAAACGTCTATCATAAATATCACATGCAGCAGGTTTATTACAGACCATCTTTATTAACTCTTTAGCAAACAGTGTAGACCCAGATCAGATGACTCCTGTAGAAGTTGTGTTACCTTGGTTTACTGTTTGATTACGGAATTGTGTAGATCTTCATAATGCCTTTTTAAAAGAAAGCTGGTTGTTTTTCTTGATGTCATTATTTCTTCCATGAATACTAATTGAGGGCTTGGTGCAAAACTATTCTAACTCCTTCACTTTGTGAAGGAGTTATAATAGTTTTGCACCAAGCCCTCATAATGGGATAAAGGGTTAACTCCTTCGCTGCCAAGGTCACATCTGTGATTACCTATGCAAACAGTTTGGATCCAGATGAGACGGTGAGTAACTCGGTGTTTCATCAAGATCCAAACTGTTAAAGTTTGTTACTGTGACTGGGTTTTTTTTTCAAACAGAAATGAAGAAAAATGAAAGTTGTAGCAGATGACAGAGTTTGAAGATGACAAAATTTGACAGCGAATGAGTTAAATACCTCAATGCTGATTCGCTAGCAGTTTCTTTAAACTGATTGCACTGTATTTCATTTTCTTTGAGAATACTGCTGATAGTCATTAATTAGCAATAATTGTGAATGAATTTGCCTTGCAGAGATGTGAATTATTTTTTGTCCTACATGTTTATAGCATTTTGTGAGTCCTGATTGTATTATTGAGTAGTGCTTAGTTCTTGTACAGGTACAGTTGTGATAATAAGTGAACCCTTTGAGCGCTGAACTGTCATAGTGGACTGGCCCTTCAGTGTTTAATCCTTTATGCCATGAATATTCATGTAAGAAATGATGACATCTTGAATATGAATTAGAATAATTTGTTATAATAGCACATGGACACAGGAATTTTTGGCCATGTCAGAAATCATATCTATATTATATTATAAGCAAACAGAGCAGACCCTGATCAGACGGCTCCTGTAGGAGCCGTCTGATCTGGGTCTACTCTGTTTGCAAAGGCGTAGAAAAGCGTATTTATGGAGTAAAGGGTTTAACTGTAGAGTCCATTCAGTATGCAAGGTTATAATTTGCGAGAGGATTTTGACTGACAAAACAGTGCAGACCCTGATCAGATGGGTCCAGTAGGAGCACGCTGATCTTGGTCTACACTGTCTGCAAATGACAGTATTCAAAGGGTTAAAAGCCATACATAGGTTCATTGAATACCAAAGACTTGAGAGTTTGAAATAAGATTTTAGCCATGTCAGAAATGAAGGGGCTTTGGGGCATTGCAAAAAGTTTAGACTCAAATTTGTCATGGCCTCTGATGCAAGTTTCTTTAACCCTTTCCCTCATATAAACGTGTTTTCACGCATTTGCAAACAGAGTAGACCCAGATCAGACAACTCCTAAAGGAGCCGTCTGATCAGGGTCTACTCTGTTTGCTAATGGAATTTGAAAGATCTATGACTTCACTTTCTAAAATGGCTATAATGTACCACCTTCCACATTTCATCACAACTATTTTGTCCATGAATATTCAGTAGGTATTGAAATTTGGACTACATATAGAACAGGGAAAGGGTTAATGAAATTCTATATAAAGAACAACCTTTATGTATACATGCAAGATGTTTTGGCTCAGGCTGAAACTAAAATCAGATATACATTATACCAAAAGCAAACAGAGCAAACCCTGGTCAGACGGCTCCGTCTGATCTGGGTCTACTCTGCTTGCAAATGTATGAAAATGCATTTATTTGAAGTAGAGGGTTAAACATGCATATGGTGATTGACAAACAGTAGACCATTTCTGTGATGATGCAGCATTTCGTGTCTAAACTGCTTATATAGTCCCACAGAACATGGCTTGCCTAGTATATAACATTATTTGAATGTAAAGGTAGATTATTCGATTACACTTGAGCTTCAGAGAGCGGGTCTATTTAAATTTCATTATGGCTCTGGACTGGATATCACAAATACATAATAATATAAAATTGTATGCACATTACATCAATACTAAGTACATTTCCTACAACACTTGTTCTCTACATTGATTCGCAGGTCAGATTCTTCTTTTCTTGATCTGAATCTGCATCAAGTAGTTTGGAACCTGCTGATAAACCAGGATACAGTAAAATCTGGATTATTCGAAATTTTAGTATCAAAGAATTTAGACCCTTTTAGGCAGCAGGCTGCTTAATGCATGGTTAAATTCATGCAGAAAGCTCCTGTAGGAGCTTTCTGCATGACTTTCACCATGCATTAAGCTGCCACCTGTCTTAAAGATCGATAATGACATGTGTTGTACTGTTCAAATAATTGAGATTTTACTGTTTCTAGTTTCTCATCTGAGTCATCACTGTTTGTAAAGCTAACAGGTTTTCCCCATAGCATAGAGTCCTTTTAGATAATTGAGTTTTTAATGACTGCTGTCATTTTTAGCTCACCTGTTCGTAGAACAGTAGAGCTTATGTTATTTAATGACTATTGTTGCATAGCTAAGGAATATACAATAATGACAAAATTTATTTATAAATGAAAAGAAAATGTCTTACAAACTACTTTTGTAAAGTAATATAAAGGAAGAATATGCTGTGTTTTTGTATAAACTTCCTCTGAAAATGGAACAAAAGTATGACATACATGTATTAGAGCTGTAGAAAAAGGAGTACCAGTCTGTTGACATTTCTTGTTTCTCAGCAAAACCATTTCTTTTTGGTATTCATTGGAATCACCGTGGCAATGCAGTCCTGATGGAAACCATCAAGATCCAGTTTGGTGGATAAATATTGCAAATTATTCTATCTAGACTTTATAAAAACTTCTTTCTGGAGCTCTGGTTTAGATATTGAAAACCTATGAATATTTCGATTGTGATAGGGTAGATTAATCAAGAACTTAGTGCAAAACTGGTGTGTGTGTACTATCTTCTGTATCCTACGCATCATTTAACCCATTACCTCATAGGCTATTTTTAGATCCAACCTCTTAACATTAACTAGAAAAAAGGAAATTTTTTAGAATTTTGGAGTTTGAAACCATTGTGATAAATAGAGCATTTATCACAATGGTTTCAGCAGGTGACCTTTGCAGAGGCGTCAATATGAGGGAATGGGATAAACACTTTTCCAGGCCTTTGAATGCAGAGTAGACGCAGATCAGACAGCTCCTGTAGGAGCCGTCTGATCAGGGTTTACTCAGTTTGCTTATGAGTTATGATATAATATATATCTAGTTCTATAGTTTCTGCCTTGAAAAAAACTTCATATTCATGATATCATTATTTCTTACATTATAGTTATTTTCAACTGTGTTAAAAGGGCATTACTATTAACCCATTCCCACATAGGCTATTTTTGGATCCAACCACTTTGAATAAATCTACCGAAAGGAGCATTAACTAGAGAAAAGGCAAAAAAAAATGTAGTTTGAAACCATTGTGATAAATAGAGCATTTGCCTCTATAGGAGAAACTGCTCTATTTATCTCAATGGTTTCACAAAGTGACATTTACAGTGTCGTCAAAAGGCATCAATATGCGGGAATGGGTCAAGAAGGGTAAATGTTTTATAGTATCAGCTATTGCAAACTTGCTATACCCTTCTGCATTCTGAGCAATTGCTGTCTGCAAATATTGTCATCATAGTTCATTTTTCTTCTGTTTGTTTTCAACCAGTATCAAATAGTTTGGATTCTGATGAGATGCTGATATACCTGGTGTCTCATCTGGTTCCAAAGTGTTTTCAGGGGAGTTTTGAATGTTAATTATCTGAAGTAATTTTTTTACGTTTAACCCTTTCCTCCATAAATACGCCTTTTCACGCCTCTGTAATAACCACTTCTATAGGAGCAAATGCTTTATTTATCACAATGGTTTCAAATTCTAAAATTCTTAAATTTTACTTTTCTCTAGTAAATGCTCCCTTTGGGTAGATTTATTCAAAGAGGTTGGGTCTAAAAATAGCCTATGGTGGAATGGGTTAAACATGTTAAAAGCTTTTTGCATTCATATAGCAACTTAACTGCTTTCAGTAATTTAGCATTAATGCGTTTATTGAGTACATTTTCAACACAGTTTTGCACCAAGTTTTCAAGATGTAGTTGCTTGCAGTAGTCTGTTGTGAAATATATACTGTAGAATAAAACATAAATGTAAAACAAGTAATGAAATTTGCTGTACATGACCATGTTTCCATTTTTACCCACCTCTGTTATTTTTTAATACACTCATGCCCAGCCCTTTTGGCTTGTTCATTTTTAGAAGGGAAAAAGTAAAGGCATTGCTTCACCTTGGGTGTTTTCGTTTTTGTTGTTGATGGAGTCTTTAGTTAATATTCATATATTCATTATTTCTTACATGATTATTCTTGGAGTAAAGAGTTAACCCTTTACTCTATAAATACACCTTTTCAAGCCTTTGCAAACAGAGTATACCCAGATAGGACGGCTCCTATAGGATCAGGGTCTGCTCTGTTTGCTTATGAAATAATATAGATCTGATTTTCCAGTTTCTGCCATGGCCAAAAATACCTGTGTCAGTGTGCTACCATAACAAAATAATCTATTTAATATGCATGACGTCATTATTTCTTGCATGAATATTCATGGAGGAAAAGGTTAATACATACCAACAAACACTGGTTTGCCTTAAGATATTTTGAGATAACAATAGGCCTCTGTCTAGCATATTTTTAACACTTTACTTGTTAAGCCTGCAATAAGGCTTAAAAATTGCAAACAGCATAGACCCAGTTCAGCTATGCACTGTTTGCTTATGTGTTAGAGATGTGATTTTCTACTATCATTGCAATAAATTTCCTAAAAAAAAAATTTAATACAAGAAATCAGTATTCATATTTGGATGAGTCTTGCATGAATATACATCAAGTAAACAGGTACTGTTTTATTGGGCTGTTTCTTAGAACCCAGAAAAACATTTCTGTAATTCTCTTACTAGATTAAAAGAGTAGTTCCTGCCATATGGGTACACTGACACTGTATCTAATGGAATACACATCCAGCTTGGAAAGTGTCATGCTAATAAACTTTAAGTTTATTGTATGATATAAGGGTTACCAGAACACTGTTTTTATTGCACAGTGAGAAATGGTGCCTTAACATTTCTCTCTAATATTTTGAAAACAATGCAGACCCAGATTATCTACTATGTCGGAAGATGAGTCAGGGTCACATTGTTAGTCATGGTTTTGATTTTGAAGTCTTTCAGACGACCCTTTCCCTAATGAATATTCATGTAACAAATAATGACTGTATGAATATTAACTAGCTGGCTTTTATGAACAAAGGGAACTTTTACAGAGGCATCAATATGAGGGAATGGATTAACCCCTTCCTTCATAAAGAACCCTTTCTACTCCTCTGTAAAAATCACCTGCATAAGCTGTCTGATCTTGGTGTACTCTGTTAACCCTTTCCTTCATATAAATGCCTTTTCACGCATTTGCAACAGAGTAGACCCAGATCAGATGGCTCCTATAGGAGCCATCTGATCAGGGTCTGCTCTGTTTGCTTTTGACAATATTGATCAGATTTTACAGTTTTTGACAAAGCAAAAGTTTACATTATGAAAATTCAGCTAATAAATATTCATTATGTCGTAACTTCTTACATGAACATTGAATAAGGATAGGGTTGAAATAGCAGCAAAGCTACCTTTATTCATCGTGTGACTCGTTTTGTTCGGTCACTCTTACCTGGGCATCTGAGTGTATTAATGTGAACCCGTCCAGTTATCAGCGAAACATAAGAGAGGGGAAATGGAAAATCTAATTTTGTATAAATAGTTGAAAATAAGAATTGAAACATATCTTTTGAGAAAATATTTGAAAAAAAAAGCAATAAAATGATGTAAATTATACATGTACTTGTTGTTTTGTCATTTAGTTTCCAGAGTGTGTGTATATATTGTTTAACAATCTATCCTATTTCATTGCAAGAATTGATGGCAGATTAAACACTAATCTGGAACAATTTTTAGCTCATCTGTATTTGAAGGAAAAAAAAAAAAGAACTATTGTTGTAACACTAGCATCTGTGTTGTCGTCGTCGTTATCGTCCGAAAACTTTAACCGTGGCTATTAATTTTTACTATTCATGCAAGTGTTATGAAACTTCACACTCTTCTTCTCATCATCACAAGGGCTACAATATAATTATAGGTCATAACCCTGTAATTTTCTTTACAAAATTATGCCCCTTTTTGGACTTAGGAAATAAAATTTAAGATGTCTGTCATTTTGAACCCTTAACCAGCAGGGATTTCATATATGAATCTCTTGCGACGGATTAGACCTTTTCATCAATGTTACATTTTTATACGCCCGTCTTCAGAAGGGACGTATTATGTCGCGGCGCTGTCCGTCCGTCTGTGAACTTTTGCTTGTCCGCTCTCTAACTCAAACAAATGCAATCCAATCCTTTTCAAATTTTGTCAGCGTGTATATTACCATAATGTCTCGGTCAAGTTCGATAACCAGCAAGATTGGCCTAGACACTCCAGAATTATCTCCCCTTACTTTATGAAATTTCTTGAATTTTAGCTTGTCCTCTCTCTTACTCAAACAAATGTAATCCAATCCGTTTCAAATTTTGTCAGCAAGTATATTACCATAATGTCTCGGTCAAGTTCGATAACCAGCAAGATTGTCCCAGAAACTCCAGAATTATCTCCCCTTAATAAATTTCCGTGCATCTTTGCTTGTCCACTTTTTAACTCAAACAAATGTTATCCAATCGTTTTCAAATTTTGTCAGCATGTATATTAACGTAATGTCAGTCATGTTCGATAACCAGCAAGATTGCCCCAGACACTAGAATTATCTCCCCATACTTAATGAATTTCAGTGAATTTTTGCTTGTCCTTTCTCAAACTCAAACAAATGTAATCCAATCCTTTTCAGATTTGGTCAGCATGAATATTACCATAATGTCACAGTCAAGTATGATAGCCAGCAAGATTGTCTCTGACACTCTAGAAATATCTCCCCTTACTTTATGAATTTCAGTGAACTTTTGCTTGTCCGCTCTCTAACTCAAACAATTGTAATCCAATCCTTTTTAAATTTGGTCAGCATGTATATTACTATAATGTCTTAGTCATGTTCGATAAATAGCAAGAATGCCCTTGACACTCCACAATTATCTCCCCTTACTTTGTGCCACCTGATATGGAGTAATGGCCTTTCAACTTCCAGACATTTGACGGGCGTATATTGTGACATTTTGGCACTCGTGTTTGATTTGTTAACTTGACATTTGAACTTTGACCTAATTATTAAAACTTTTAACATTGCCTATTGGTTCAAAACTATTCCATCAAATCTTATGAAACTTCACACACTTGTTCACCATCAAAAGGAATACACTTTTACAAAAGGTCCATAACTCTTTAAGGCTTTTTTACAAAATAATCCTACTTTATGGACTTAAATAAAAACTTATTTAAAATGTCTCTACAGATGAGAGTTGGCATCAGCATGCAGTGCTACTGGGTTGTTTTTTTCTCGATTCGTTCAAGCTTTTATTACTGAGTGAGTCTAGCGGTTTGGATTCCGGACACTGAATAGTTTAGCGTCTGATCTGTAGCGAATCAGTTTGCAAATACCAGTCCTATTGCACTTTGTATGGTAAGGATTAAGATAATAGTGATGCCCCTTTAACCCATTCCCTCATATTGACGACTTTTGACAACTCTAAAAGTCACTTTGTGGAACCATTGTGATAAATAGAGCAATTGATACTATAGGAGCAAATGCTCTATTTATCACAATGGTTTCAAACTACAAAATTCTAAGTTTCCTTTTCTCTAGTTAAGGCTCCTTTCAAAAGTACGCAATTCTAAAATTCTCCTTTTCTATAGTTAATGCTCCTTTTCTGTAGATTAATTAAAAGTGTTTGGGTCTAAAAATAGTCTAGGAGGGAAAGGGTTAATAAATGTTCATAATTGCTGGAGTCGGCCATGAATAGTAAATGGTTAACATAACCCATTCCCTCATAGACTATTTTTAGACCCAACCTCTTTGAATACATCTAACGAAAAGGAGCATTTACTAGAGAAAAGGAAAATGTTAGAATAATTATTGTGTAGTATTGAAATCATTTTGATAAATAGAGCATTTGCTCTATTATCACAATGGTTTCAAGAACTGACTATTACAGAGGCGTAGAAAGGCATATTTATGGAAGAAAGGGTTAAATGTTAACATACATGCATGTTATGCGTGTCATGGCCGATGTAGGCAACCTTTTAATTAAAAAAAACTGCAAGTTGTAAACAAATTGAAACATTTGGCATGATTTAACCCTTTCCTTTATATAAAACACTTTTTTCACACATTTTAGGGTTGCCATGTGTCAGGGAAAAGTCAGGGATTTTTTTTCCCAAGGTCAGGGAATTTTGTAATCTGTCAGGAAAATTTGAAAATATAGGCAAATGTCAGGGAATTGTCAGGGAATTTTGAAAAAAATGAGATTCAGTGCTATGATATTTTATACTTCCCGAAAAATATTACAAAAATCATGACAGAAAGACCAAACGTCGCAATGGTACATGTCAGGGAAATTAGAAATTATGTCAGGGAATTGTTAGGGAATTTTTTTTTCCTCTGGATTGTGGCAACCATGCATTTGCAAACAGAGTAGACCCAGATCAAGGTCTGCTCTGTTTGCTAATGGAATTTGATAGATCCGTTAACGTTTCTTTAATTTCTAAAATGGCTACAATTTTCTACCTTCCATATTTCACTATAACTATTTTGTCTATAAATATTTAGGAGATTTGGAATAAACATAGAACAGGGAAAGGGTTAATAGCAAAAAACAATTCACCAATCTCTGAAGGAATTGTTCTGCAGCACACATGACCTTGGTGGCTATCTTAACTGTCAAGGTCAGTGCAGAGTTTGATATCAATATTAACAGTTTCATTTCCATATAAAGTTACTATTGTACTTTATCCAAATTTCTCATGATCCCGCATGTTAACCATAACATGAGGATATGTCATTGCAGGATTTAAAGGTTTAACCCATTACCTCATAGGCTATTTTTAGATCCTACCTCTTTAAATAAATCTAACGAAAAGGAGCATTAACTAGAGAAATGGAAAATTTTAGAATTTTGCAGTTTGAAACCATTGTGATAAATACAGCATTTGCTCCTATAGGAGCAAATGCTCTATTTATCACAATGGTTTCACAAAATGACTGTTACAGAGTCGTCAAAAGTCGCCAATATGAGGGAATGGGTTAAAGAAGATGCTACAATAACTTTGTGCACAGCCCTCGAATAGTACTTTTCTTTATTACAGATGCCTTGTCCACAAGCTATGATGCTAACACTTCAGTGCCATATGACAAGAGATTGTCAACTGTAGAGTTAGATACTGATCTGTCCAAGGAAATTGGACAGTTTCCCCGAACCCTGTATGTTTGTGACAGGTGCCCAAAAACATTCTTGTTTAGAAGTCACATGAAACAACATGAAAAGAAACACAGTCAGGAAAAACCATTCAGCTGTGACAAGTGCGGAAATAAATTCAAACACATGCAGCATCTAGTGGCTCACATGAAGAAAAAACATGTGCCTGCAACACCATAAAGAATAAAAAGTTTGTTCAGAGTCACTTTAGAAGTTTTCAAACAAACAAATAGTGACTATATATTGGACGTGAAGTGTGTGAAGTAGTTAATTAACATCTATGGAATGTGTCTTCTGCTATAATTCTAGAAGTTAATTTTCATTTCCCCATTAGTCATTGGAGTGAGACTATAGGTTTGCACTCTGTCTGTCCTTCCTTTCATCTTCCTATTTTCATTCCATTCATCCTTCAATCCATCCAAAATTTTGTCTTGATGATATTTTTTCAACTGCCTTGGGCATAGTTTCCAAATTTGGGTGCATCTTGGGAAGGCGGAGTGTTGCATACTACTTTTTTGTCTCTGTGACCTTGACCTTAACATGTTCTAGTAAAAATTTGGAAATTTAACTGGATGATATTATCCTTAACCCCTTTGGTTAGAGTTTCCAAATTTCTATCAAATTCCATTAGCAAACAGAGCAGACCCTGATCAGACGGCTCCTCTAGGAGCCGTCTGATCTGGGTCTACTCTGTTTGCATATGCGTGAAAACAAGTTTATATGAGGGAAAGGGTTAAAGGTGCATCTTGGGAAGGCAGAGTGCCATATACTACTTTTGTGTCTCTTTGACCTTTACCATGGCCTGAGTTTGAGTACAAATTTGTCATGAAATTTATCCGGATAATAATATCTTCTACCCCTTGGGTTAGAATTTTTAAATTGCTTGTGTGGATGCATCTTGGGAAGGCAGAGTGTTGCATACTGCTTTGAGGTGTCTCTTGACCTTGACTCCAAGTTTTGATCACAAGTTTAGCGAAAGGTCTTGAGATTTGGTAGATATCTGCTCAACTTATTTGACTTCTGGAAGTAAATTGTTTGCAAATGTTATATGAATCCTTTGTTATGTGCAAAAGTCAAACCTGTACCTGGTATAACCCTGTACTCCATGAATATTTATGTAAGAAATAATGACATCATGAATATTAATTAGATTAATTTTTATAATGAGGAATTTTTGGTAACTGCAGAAAATGCAGAATCATATCTTTATTTATCATAAGCAAACAGAGCAGACCCTGATCAGATGGCTCCTATAGGAGCCGTCTGATCTGGGTCTACTCTGTTTGCAAAGGCATATTTATGGAGTAAAGGGATAAAAACCATTTCACATCTTTGCTCCTGTAGGAGCCGTGAGGTTCTTCTCTGTTTTGCTTATGAAATTAAATACATGTACATGTAGATCTATTAAATGGTGTCTACCATGGTAAAACACTCTCTTGCTCATGATGCCATTTTATCATGCAACGTCACCAAATATAGCCACTTCTACTAGCATAATATATTCCATGCCGACGCTGTATTTTGTGAGGTATAGTGCACGTGTACAGACCCCACTGGGATGCAAGTTTGGTTCAGCAAATAGGAGGAAAACAGAAGGACGAAAAAGGCAGAATTAAATATAAACATCCAATTTAATGCATGTGCTCACCTTTGTTTCAACTATTTGTCCATATAAAAGGTTTAAATCATGTTTGTTTATGTTGTAAACTGCCCGCTAGTATGACGTCACGTATATCACACTTGCATGTATTTTTTATTCAGGGGACAAAACGGCTTGAACAAACTTCCTTTTTCTTCATTTTCTGCATTTTTTCTTGGTGTTGCATGATAAATGAGTTACTATGCTAGTAGTTTTGAACTTCAAAACTCCTAGCATGGTAATTCTTATATACAATTCAGCTAGTCCGTATTCATGCATTCATTATTTCTCACAAGGGAAAGCATTAAGACAGGTTTGCCACCTATAAATGCAAATGTGTTACTGTCGTCCTGCATTACCCGTTCACCTACAGTTTGGATGAAATAGTGATCAGATGGTTCCTCTGGGTCTACTCTGTTTGCAGATGCATGAAAATGCGTTCATATGAAGGAAAAGAGTAAAAGTTAAATCCTTGGTCCAGTTTTATGAAAGATCACAGTACGACCAAACTTGTCATAGATTCAGTCCTAGGTCAAGTGTTATGAAAGGTTGTACAACTAAACTTGTTTTAACTTCTAATGTATGACGGTTATAACTATTCACATAGCCAAAATTAACACACATTCTAGCTTGTGACAATTTAGTCTTACTTCTTTCCTCCATAGGCTATTTTTAGACCCAGCCTCTTTGAATGAATTGACCCAAAAAGAGCATTTACTAGAGAAAAGTAAAATTTTAGAATTTTGTAGTTTGGAACCATTGTGATAAATAGAGGATGATATACCAGAATCCTCATCCCCTTGGATTAGAATTTCCAAATTTGTTGTGTTAGTGCATCTTGGAAAGGGGAAGTGTCACATGCTACTTTGGTGTATTTGTAACCATGACCTTGACTGTGACCTCATTTTTAGTAAAAAAATGAAATTTGGACAGATGATAACTATATCCTCAACCTAAGTAGGATTTAGAGATTTTTGTGCTGGTGCATCATGGGAAGGGAAAAGTCACATACTGCTTTGGTGTCTCTGTAACCTTTAGTCCTTTACCTTGACTGTGATCTCAGTTTTGAGAAATCATTTTCTGAAATTTGTTCAGATGGTACATCTTCAAGCCCTCGAGTTAGGATTTCAGAATGTCTTATACGTGTGGATGCATCTTTGGAAGGCAGAGTGTCACATACTAATTTGGTGACTGTGATCTCAAATTTATTAAAAAATTTGTCAAGAAATTTATCTGAATAATAGAAACAGTCTTCTGTGGGGGATGCGATGGATTGCTTGGTTTTTAAATATTTGTTAAAGATTTGTTGCACAATGCTCCTCTAGGAGCCATCTTATCTGAATCTATTTGTTTGCAAAGGCATATAAAAGGCGTGTTAATGGAGTAAAGCAGCAGGTTAAATGTCATTTGCAAACTCTGTAGACCCAGATGAAGGAGCTCCAAGAGGAGCCCTCTCATAAGGGTGACCTGCACTTTTTGTCATGTTACACTTTTCTGTAAACCATTTCCCTAAATATTCACCATAAGCTTGAACTGTTTGAATTTTGGAGTAGTTCATTTGAAATTTCAGTGTCTATGTGTGAATTGATCATTACCGCGTCAAACAGTTGATCCAGATGAGACGCCCAGTAATCTGATGTCATCAGTAAACATGTCACTCTGATCATCATGCGTTTTAACCCTTTACTCCATGAATATTTATGCAAGAAATATTGACATGAATATTAATTAGATTCGTTTTTATAATGGCAAATGAATACAAGATATTTTGGTCACGGCAGAAACTTAGAATCAGATCTATGTTATATTATAAGCAAACAGAGCAGACTCTGATCAGATGGCTCCTACAGGAGCATATTTATGGAGTAAGGGTTTAAACCCTTTCCCTCACACCTATAGGGACAGTCTGGGTCCATGCTTATAAAGCTATTAGTTGAGTCTGAGTTTTGTTCTCAAGCTTTTGATTGGTCAGATTTGAGTTCTCAAGCTTTTGATTGGTCAGATTTGAGCCAGAGGCTCAAATCTGACCAATCAAAAAACTTGAGAACGAACTCAGACTCAACTAAAAGTTTTATAAGCATGGACCCAGATCTGGGTCTAGAGTTGGCATTGAAGGAAATTTCTGTATCGATATATCGATCGCAAAATATCGACGCTATATCGATTTCTATACATGAACATGATTTATGCCCTGTAGTTACATGATTTATGCCCCGTAGTTACATCTATCTGAGTGTAAAAAGTCAAAAGCACATTTATATTTTAAAATCATTTGTTCATAAAATGTTACTTAAATGTTTCAAAGGTTCCATTTTGGAAATATCTAGAAAATGTCACTGAATTAGGCCTAATCCACCTAGTAAACATTGGAAAATGGCAGAAATAAAAGTATGCGTTGAAATTTCTTAAGCATAATTTCACTGCAAGTATGTAAGAAGTTGCCAACCTGTAAGAAATATAGCCTGTGGAAAGGGGTTTATTTGTCCTCCATTTATATCGATATTTTGAAACCAGTATCTATATGTACGTATAATCGACTGACGTGTATCGATAATATATAGATATCGTTCCTATCGATGACACCTCTATCTGGGTCTGCTCTGTTTGAAATGATATAGATCTGGGTCCATGCTTGTAAAACATTTTAGTTGAGTCTGAGTTCGTTCTCAAGCTTTTGATTGGTCAGATTTGAGTTCTCAAGCTTTTGATTGGTCAGATTTGAGCCAAAGGCTCAAATCTGACCAATCAAAAACTTGAGAACGAACTCAGACTCAACTAAAAGCTTTATAAGCATGGATCCAGATTCTGCAGTTTCTCTCATAACTAAGTTTATCCATGTTGACTTGATAAAAAATCAGCTGATTAATATACATGTACATCAAGTAATTATAATTACATGAATATTCAATAGTATAGGGTTTAAAGATCTGAAAAGGGAAACATTTTATCCTGCACGAGATTTGCTGAGGATGCTCAAGAAATAAAAGTCCTACATCTGATCTGGATGTCTGTTTATGTCTTTTCAGATTACTGTACAGAATATTCTTATGAACAACAGTCTGCTTCTTCACAAAGTGCTGAGAATTATTACCATGGAAATGCAAAACAAGCAAACACTACCAAGGAGGTAGTACCCTCGCTTAGTTCTAGCAGAGTGGGCAACTTTGAGTTTGCAATAAAATACACTTGCCAGATATGTGGGAAGCATTTCTTGTTTCAAAGTTATCTGAACAGACATATGGTGAAGCACACAGAGGACAGGCCCTACAAGTGTGACTTATGTGACACCACTTTCAAGCACACATTCACCAAAAATCAACATATGAAAACTGTACACCAAGTAGTCATATTGCAATAGGGCAATGAGGCTAGGTAACCTAGATGACTAAACTGACCTCTCTAAACTGGATGTTAAATAAAGCATAAATATCGATCTTGGAGACACTGGAGGCAGCTTAACCCATTCCCACTTAGGCTATTTTTAGGCCTAACCTCTTTGATTAAATCTACCAAAAAGGAGCATTAACTAGAGGAAAGGAAATTTTCAGAAGTGTGTAGTTTTGAAACAATTGTGATAAATAGAGCATTTGCTCCTGTAGAGCAAATGCTCTATTTATCACAGTGGTTTCACAAAGTGACTTACAGAAGTGTCGAAAGGCGTCAATATGCGGGAATGGGTTAATGAAGGGTGAAAGTCATGCAGAAAGCTCTGTATATCTAAGTGTTGGAGTGATTGACTGTGTTTTGACTCAGCAGCATCTCTCAGTGTTGGAGTAATAGGCTGTGCTGTGACTGTATCTCTCAGTGTTGGGAGTGCTTGACTGTTGTGACTATCTTTCAGTGGTGGAGTGATGGACCGTGTTGTGACTGTTGCTCAGTATTGGAGTGATTGTGTTGTGACTATCGCTCAGTGTTGGAGTGATTGTGTTGTGACTGTATCTTTCAGTGTTGGAGTGATTGTGTTGTGACTGTCGCTCAGTGTTGGAGTGAATGACAGTGTTATGACTGTATCTCTCAGTATTGGAGTGATTGTGTTGTGACTGTCACTCAGTGTTGGAGTAATTGACTCTGATGTTCAAGAAAGGAAACTAACTGTGACCGGCTATAAAATACTGGATTCTGCATTTTACTTTTTCAGCTGTTCAAGCAGGTTGAGAAGAGTATATTCTTAACCCTTTCTGTCATATAAATGCTTTTTCATGCATTTGAAAACAGAGTAGACCAACATTAAATGGCTCCTGTAGGAGCCATCTGATCAGGGTTTACTCTGTTTGCTTATATTGAGTAAATTAACAACCAACACTTTTTTTATTTTACTGCATACATGTTTCAATTTACATCTTCATCAGTGCATAACAACTATAATCTTTTTATAAAAATTTTAAAAAAATATATATTTTTTTATCTGTTTGCTTATGGAATTTATAGATTTGATTATGCAGTTTCCTTACCAGTAAAAAAAAAAAGTTTTTCTATGTTCCATTTTATTAGCTCGTCTGTTTCGAAGAAAAGTCGAGCTATTGTGATCACTGGGTCGTAGGCGTACGTTTTCGTTGCTGTCGTCGGCATGAAAAAACTGTAATGTAGCTCATTACTCGAAAAGTATAAGAGATATAAACATGAACCTTCATAGGTTAGTAGATCTCATTGAGGGGAAGGTCCCTACATAAGAACCATAACTCTTGATTTCTAAATTTTGGAGTTATGGCCCTTTCTATTTTGTTTTTAAATGTTTAATTTAGCTGAACAAGCACCAAATCAGATGAGCGTTGACGCCGTACGCGGCTCTTGTTATATTTATGAAATGTTGAATAAATACTAAACAAGAAAAGGATTATTCTTTATTCACGAAGTACGTAACACCTTTGTGTTGTTTCTCATTTTAAGTTAATACATTTTGGACTACATCTGAATATGACCCATTACTCATATTGACACCTGACCTTGACGCCTCTTTTAAAGTCACTTTATGAAACCACTGTGGTAAATAGAGCATTTGCTCCATAGGAGCAAATGCTCTATTTATCACAATGGTTTCAAAACTACACAGTTCTAACAGTTTCCTTTTCTCTAGTAAGTGATCCTTTTCGGTGTTTTTATTCAAAGAGACTAGATTTAAACATAGCTTATGAGGTGATGGGTTATACAATAAATATAGCACTTAGTGCAAAACTATTGTTTTTACAAAAATATTGTTATAATAACCTTCACAGTTTGGATTGAGAAAAGATTTCGCATCAAGATTCAAGGTGCTGATCACATTGATAGACTGTTTTAGAAGTGAAATTGAAGAAAAAAATTAAAGTTCATGACAAACTTGCAATTGCTTATAATGTTTATATATAACCCTTTACTCCATGAATGTTCATGCAAGAAATGATGACATCATGAATATCAATTAGTATAATTTTTATAATGACACATGAAAAAAGGATAATTTGGCCATGACAGAAACTGTAGAATCATATCTATATTATTCCATAAACAAACAGGGCAGACCTTAATCAGACGGCTCCTATAGCAGCCATCTGATCTAGGTCTACTCTGTTTGCAAAGGCGTAGAAAGGCATATTTATAGAATAAAGGGTTAACCCTTTCCTCCATAAATACGCCTTTCTACGCCGCTGTAATAGTCACTTCTTGAAACCACTGTGATCAATAATGGTTTCAATACTACACAATTCGAACATGTTCCTTTTCTCTAGTAAATGCCCCTTTTCCGATAGATTCTTTAAAAGAGGTTGGGCCTAAACATTATCTATTGAAGAAAGGGTTAAATGATGTAGTTGCCATCAAACTGCATCAAGTCCTGACAATAAACAGAGCTCCAGAAAAGATATATTCCTTTACTCCATGTACAAGCATTTTAATGCTTTTGTAATCAGAGTAGATTTAGATGAGACATGGCCATCTGAGCATACTAACATGGAACCATGGGGTGCCGGATAACAGAGGTTATTCTGTACACTGTTCTAAAAATAATTCCTTTTCTCTAGTAATTGCTCCTTTTCGGTAGATTTATTCAAGAGGTGCCTAAAAATAGCCTATGAGGTAATGGGTTAATATTCATACAGTAAGCATTTTCATACATGAAGTAAAGGAATAATACGTTAAAAAATTACTTGTTATTGTCTCAAGTGGTGTGCATAGGACTTACAATTGTAAATCCATTGGTTGATGTTTTTACACAATACAGGTAGTAGCTATTGTGTGATTACCCTTGTGAACAGTTTGAATCCAGGGTCCATGCTTATAAAACGTTTAGTTGAGTCTGAGTTCGTTCTCAAGTTTTTGATTGGTCAGATTTGAGCCTTTGGCTCAAATCTGACCAATCAAAAGCTTGAGAACACAAATCTGACCAATCAAAAGCTTGAGAACGAAACTCAACTAAAAGCTTTATAAGCATGGACCCAGATGAGACTGGAGTAACTGTTTGACAATGTGCAGTTTTGAAAGCGATGTAAGAAACATCAATGAAGCAACTTTACAGATAATTTTTGGCATGAAAATAGTTGACTCTTTCCTTCATATAAACACCTTTTCTCAAATATGTATTTTTTTCTATTATGATTTAATAAGCAAACAGAACAGACCCTGATCAGATGGCTCCTATAGGAGCCTTCTGATCTGGGTCTCCTCTGTTTGCAAATGCGTAAAAACACGTTTATATGAGGGAAAGGGTTAATTAATATTCATGATGGTGGCAATCTTGCATGAATATTCATTAGATAAAGAATTGATGACCAGGAGCTCTGTTTCTTTTCAGATTACCATGAAGAAACTCAATACGCACAACAACCATATTCTTCACAAAGTGGTGAGCAAGTTTACCATGGAAACAATTTAATACAAGCAATACAAGCCACCGTAACTAAGGTGAATGTGTCACATTCAAGTTCTAGTAACATGGAACTCTTGGAACAATCGGGAAGATACTCTTGCGAAATTTGTGGCATGTTTTTTATGTATAAAAGTTACCTCAATCGACATATGGTGAAGCATACAGGAGAGAGACCATTCAAGTGTGACTTATGTTATGCCACTTTTACTCAGTCAGGCAGCAAAAATCAACACATGAAAGCAATGCATACAAGCAGTGTCTGATCAGTCTACACATTGTGTTTGGAGTTGTATGATATGATACAGGAAATGTAGATACCCATTTTATAGGTAGACTAGCTAATTATGTTACCCTTTCCTTCTTATAAACTTATTTTCACTCATTTGCAAACAGAGTAGACACAGGTCCGACGGTTCCTATAGGAGCCGTCTGATCAGGGTCTTCTCTGTTTGCTAATGGAATTTGGTAGATCTGATACTTTAGTTTCTAAAATGACTACAATGTTCCACTTTTCCTTTTTCATTATAACTGTTTTAGCCATACTATTCAAATTGAAATTTGGAATAAACATATACAGGGTAAACAAATGATTGGCTGTTCAGTATTGAAAATTCAGCATTTGGAAGGATTACAGATTTAGTGAATGTTCTAGAGAGATTATACCGTACACTTAATGAGTAACACGATAGTCTTTGTGACAGTTTTGATCCAGATTATCCGGGGATGTCCTATAACATCAAACCCTTTAGTTTGACACATAATCCATTCCCTCCTTGTGATGTATTTTGACACTTCTGTAAAAGTCGCATTTTGAAACTATTGGGATTAATTATAATTGAGTATTTGCTCCATAGGAGCAAATACTCTACTTATCACAATGGTTTCAAAACTACACAATTGTAAAATTGTCATTTTCTCTAATAAATGCTCCTTTTCTGTAGATTTATTCAAAGCGGTTGGGTCTAAAAATAGTCGAGGAAGGAATGTGTTAAACTGTGCTTGGTAGCACTTCATTAGACCTTTCTTGGTTAAATATTTATGTAAGAAATGATGACATCATGAATATTTGTTTACTGAATATTTTATAATGGCATTTGTAAACAGGATGTTTTGGTATTGGTAGAAACTGAAGAATACTCCTACAGAACCCATCTGATCTTGGTCAACTATGCTTTCAAAGGTGTGAAAAGGTGTTTATGTGGGAAAGGGTTATATGGCAAGTTTTAAAGATGTCTATTATTTAATCCTTTACAGAGGCCTATCCACACGTACCAACATGATAACAGATGAGCGTGCGCACCCGCTTGCGGTGCTCTTGTTAAAGATGGCTATTACTTAACCCTTTTCAGAGTAGATCCGGATCAGAGGGCTCCTAGAGTTATTCATTGTCCTGTCAGGATCCAAACTACTGTTTTTGACAATCTTATTTCATTGTATAAGAATGATATGCCAAATACTTCAAAATGATGACAAAAATAAGCATTGAATCCAAAGTTAATTAGGATTGCAATATGAATAATGGTGTCTGCGTACCTGTTAAAATTATGACATCATTGTTATTTAAACCCTTTACTCCATGAATACACCATTCTACACCTTTGCAAACAGAGAAGACCCAGATCAGATTGCTCCTTTAGAAGCTGTCTGATCAGGGTCTGCTCTGTTTGCTCATGATATGATTCTGCAATTTCTGCCAGGGCCAAAATCTCCTGTGCTCATGGATAAAACATCTAAAACATTTAATGAATATTCATGAAGTCATTATTTCTTCAATGAATATTCATGGAGTGAAGGGTTATATATATAGCTGATATTAAGGTTACTTCTGGTGAAAAAATAAATGTTTCTCATGGATGACGTTCACAGAGATATTGTATGAAAATTAAACCTAATTTGGGATATGATTGTATGTGGAAACCTAAATATAGTTTGACTGAGTTTTAGCTTTAACCCTTTACTCCATTAATACACCTTTCTACACCTTTGCAAATAGAGTAGACCCAGATCAGATGACTCCTGTAGGAGTCGTTTAATCAGGGTCTGCTCTGTTTGCATATGATATACATGTAATACAGATACACTTTCTGCCTTTTCCAAAAACTCACATGTCCATGTGCTATTAGCCTATTATAACAAATTAATCTAATTAATATTCATGACATCATTATTTTTGAATGAATATTCATGGAGTAAAGGGTTAACAGCACTGCACTGCTACACGTTTTGGCTATATTCTGTCGGTGTAGAGGAGGCAAGGAACAATTTTGTGAGGGTTGTTGGTATGTGTGTGTGTGCATGTGTGTGTGTCCTTCTGGTGTTGCTGTGGGCATTCGTCTGGCAAAAATACTGCCTGGATTTCTCTTTTTTGAGATATTGATAGCTTGAATAAAGGTCTACATTGCAACTGTTTTTGATATACTTTTACTCCAGATCATGGTCCTTCTATCTAACCCTATGCACACTAGGGGGAATTGGATGATAACCTACCCAAATAGTTTTGATCCAGATGAGACAAAACTTAATTCGACGTCCCATCACAATCTAAACAGTTTTACAGTCTAAAGAGTTATCCCTCTCCCAATTCTGTGTTTATTCCAAACTTCAATACCTACTGAATATTCATGGACAAAGTAGTTATAACAAAATATAGAAGGTTGAGCAGTGTAGCCATTTTAGAAAGTAAAGAAACAGATCTATCAAATTCCATTAGCAAACAGAGCAGACCCAGATCAGACGGCTCCTATAGCAAATGCGTGAAAACGTGTTTATATGAGGGAAAGGGTTAACTATGCACACATTCTAATGCTCTACTCTCTTGACTATTCAAATTAGACTGAATACTTATGACATTAACCCTTTCTGCCATAAATACACCTTTCTACGCCTCTGTAAAAGTCACCTATTGAAACCATTGTGATAAATAGAGCATTTGCTCCTATTGGAACAAATGCTCTATTTACCACATTGGTTTCAAACTACAAAATCCTATTTTTTTTTTACTTTTCTCTAGTAAATGTTCCTTTTGGGTAGATTCATTCAAAGAGGTTGGGTCTAAAAATAGCCTATGGAGGAATGAGTTAAACACTGATTGACCATTCCACTTTGAATATTCAGCATTGAAAACAAACCACTGATTACTATCTCAAAGAATAAAATTGTCTGACCTTGACTTATTTCAGATTATTTCAGGACATGTACATCTTTACTAACGAATGTTCACTTGCTAATACCACATATTTAACCCTTTAAACTATGATTATTTGTAAGAAATAATGACATCATGATTGCTGATTAACCCTTTCCTCCATAAATAGACTTTTTTACGCCTCTGTAAAAATCACCTATTGAAACCATTGTGATAAAAAGAGCATTTGCTCCTATAGGAGCAACTGCTCTATTTATCACAATGGTTTCAAACTACAAAATTCTAAATAAAAAATCCTTTTCTGTAGTTAATGCTCCTTTTCGGTAGATTTATTCAAAGAGGTTGGATCTAAAAACAGCCTATGAGGTAATGGGTTAACCTAATATATAATGTCACATGGACACTGGGAATTTTGAAATAGGTGCCGTATGATCAGAGTCTGCTCAGGATAAGATTCTTCAGTTTCTTCCTTGACCAAACTTTCGTGTGCCATTAATGATAAAACATAAGCTTATTAACCCTTTCCCAGTTCTTTATTTATTCCAAATTTCAATACCTTCTGAATATTCATGGATAAAATAGTTAATGTATATATAGTCGTAATATGGAAGAATGGAAGGTGGAACATTGTAGCCTTTTTAGATACTAAAAGAAACAGATAGATCTATCAGATTCCATTGGCAATCAAAGCAGACCCTGATCAGATGGCTCCTATAGGAGCCATCTGATCTGGGTCTTCTCTGATTGCAAATGCATGAAAAGGCATTTATATGTAGGAAAGGGTTAATATTCATGATGTCATTATGTCTTACATGAGTGTTCAACAGGGAAAGGGTTAAGTACAATCTTGCACTCAATCCTCAATAGTAAATTGGAAATCTCAGCTGTGCAAGTTTTTCTATTGCAAAGCTGCAGATAAGAAGAATACTGACCTACCTAAGTCCCTTATTTCTCTGCCAAATGACATCTAGTTGAATACTGACCAGCCACAATCCCTTTATAATTTCTCTGCCAAATATACCATCTTGTTGGCACATACTATAGTATTCCTTATAAATGCTCCTGAGGGCATAACATTTTGTCAACCCATTCCTCCATAGGCTATTTTTAATTTTTTTTAGACCCAATCTCTTTGAATAAATCTACCAAAAAGGAGCATTTACTAGAGAAAAGGAACATGTTAGAATTGTGTATTATTGAAACCATGTCAAGGTTGCCACGCGTCGGGGAAAAATCAGGGAAATTGATTTTTTTCCAAGGTCAGGGAATTGTCAGGAAATGTTGAGAACTGTCAGTGAAATTTGAAAATATAGACAAATTGCCAGGGATTGTCAGGGAATTGTCAGGGAATTTTGAAGAAAAAAATGAGAATGAAGGTCATATCATAAAATATGACAGAAAATTAATTATGACAGAAAGACCATTTCACGATGTAATGTGTCAGGGAAATTTGAAATTATGTCAGGAAATTGTCAGGGAATGTTGTTTCCTCTGGTTTGTGGCAACCCTGATTGTGATAAATAGAGCATTTGCTCCTGTGGAGCAATTTTTCTATTTATCACAATGGTTAATAGAAACTTTGCATTTTGTACACAGGTGGTTCCTCAATGCAGGGTGAAAGCAATGCAGAAAGCTTCTAGGGGATCTTTCTGCATCATTTTCTGTCTGTATTAACCCTTTCCCTGTTCTGTATTTAGGCCAAATTTCAATACCTGCTGAATATTCATTAACATAATAGGTATAAAGAAATATGGAAGGTAGAACATTGTAGACATTTTAAAAAGCAAAGAAACATATCTATCAAACTATATTAGCAAACAGAGTAGACCCTGATCAGACGGCTCCTCTAGGAGCCGTCTGATCTGGGTCTTCTCTGTTTGCAAATGCGTGAAAACACGTTTATATGAGGGAAAGGGTTAAGCTGCCACCTGTATTTTGAAAAACCTTTATTTCTTTGTAAAATAGGTATTGTATATAGGGCTTTAGTTGTTTTATCGATTTTAATTCCCCCCAAGAAGTAAGGGGGCATTTATTAGTTTTAGGGGTTTTTAATAGGGAGAACATGATACTAGAATCATCTCAGGGAGATTATAGATTCTAAAGTGTATCAACAAAAGTGGGTTTTTGCAGATAAATAAAAAAAAACATATAGAAAATATTGGCAGAGAAACACAAAAAATATATATTTCCTAAACAGGTCTGCTTTTGCGTTTCAGAGACTACTGGAGGAGAACTCACGGATGTGGGAGCGAGTACTGATATGTACACAACAGGAACAATGCAGAAAGCAGGACTCCAGTATCGTGTGTATAACTGTCGATTTTGTGGCAAGCAGGTCACCAGAAAAGGGGACATTGAACGCCATCTGCTGAAGCATACCGGAGAGAAGCCATTCCGATGCCAGTTTTGTGAACGTGCCTTCACGAGAAAGCAGATTCTTCGAACACACATGATACGCGAGCACCAAGACATGTTAGCAATTGTGACCGATGGGCCAACAGAGTCTGGAGAGCTGAATATTACAATTTAGTTTTTTAATGGACAAACAAACAAACAATTTAGACCTAGTTTTACTATGCAGATAGCAGATGACCTTAACACATTACTTCATGAATTTTCATATAAGAAATAACAACATCATGAATATTAATTAACTGAAATCTTGTAATGGCAATATGAACAAAGGAATTTTTCATCATGACAAATTGTAGAAATAGGGTGATATATTTCATTAGCAAACAGAGCAGACCTTGATCTGATGACTCTTACTGGATTCGTCTGGTCTACGTCTACTTTGATAGCAAATGATATGCATTTAAAGACATTTCTGTGGAGTAAAGATCTAAAAAATATAAAGTCTAAAATTATTAGATATCACAGAGATCCAAGTTGTATGACAATCCAGAGGTCTAGATATGATGCGTAAAGAATAACTTCTTTATTTCTCCAGCAGAAGAGACAATTCTAAACAGTGGTCACAACATAGGGTTTGGTGGAGAAATGACGATTTTAGTATCTGATTACGCACATCTATCTGTATCTCTGACAATCTAAATATGTTTTTGAAATGAAAGGGAGTTTTAGCCTGGCATTACACTACACCTCATTGCACTAACATATGGCTCTACGTGCCTGCTTGAAGATTGGGGATATGAAATACCAATTTTACCAATTAATCTTTTAGCTGATGAATATTCATGATTGATTAATATTGATTAATTCAATAAAATAAAAAGAATTCTTGTATTAACCCTTTCTTCCATAGGCTATTTTTAGATCCAACCTCTTTCAGTGAATCTACTGAAAAGGAGCATTAACTAGAGAAAGGGAATTTTTTTTAGAATTTTGTAGTTTGAAACCATTGTGATAAATAGAGCATGTGCTCCTATAGGAGCAAATGCTCTATTTATCACAATGGTATCAAAAATTGACTATTACAGAGGCGTAGAAAGGCGTATTTATGGAGGAAAGGGTTAAAATTAAAAATGTAAAATAAGGGAATTTATTGCTGTGGCCGATAGTTGAAAGTATGTAACATATAAGCAGACAGAGTTAGACTCTATTCATATCTATGGCTCCTACATGTACATGAACATCCTGACTGGGGTTTTCTCAGCAAAGGTGTCAAGAGGCACCTCTTATCAAGTACCAGTATAGTAAAACCTCTCTATGATAACCACTAAAGTGTGTTAATTATTTGGTGTTTTGGAGCAGGTGGCCGCTTAAAGCAAGGTGAAAGTAAAACAGAACGCTCCTTTAGGAGCGTTCTGTTTTACTTCCACCTTGCTTTAAGCAGCCACCTGCCTTTAAAATAAAATACTTGATGTAATTAAGTGGCTGTTATAGAGAGGTTTAACTGTATTTCTATGCAAAAAATCCAGGATGCCATATAGTTTGGGTGAATATGGTAGTCCCAGTCACTATTGACTCTCATAATTTTTTTTCACACCTTTGCAAACAGAGAAGACCCAGTCACCCAGTCAGCCAGTAACCACACAGCCCATTGCTTTGCTTTGTAACATTTCCAAGCCCTTAAACCATATCACGAAAGAGCTAGCTCCAAGTCAAGGAGAGTTTATAGTGCTTATAAACCTAACAGCTTGCTCTCATACAAATGCTCTTTAACACCTTTGCAAACAGAGTAGACCCAGACCAGATGGCTCCTGTAAGAGCCATCTGATCAAGGTCTGCTCTGTTTGCTATGAAATAATATAGATCTGTTCCTATGTTTTTTTCCAAGGCCAAAACTTTCCTTGTAAATTTTACCATATAAAAAGATAATAAGTTAATGAATTTTCATGAAGTGCTCAATTTATGCATACATGTTTATGAGTTACAGAGGCCAAAGGGTTGTTGTGATTGTCAAATTTGGATAAGTTTGATTTTGCTATTCAACATGCAAATCTATCATTGCTTTCACATGCATTATACAGTGAACTCTCATTATACCACCATTCATTATACCGACAAATTCGTTATAACGGCAGTCTGTTGTGGAACCAAATTGCAGTTCAGCATAATTTTTTATGAAACGTCCAAAGAAACAAAAGTCCCATGATCGCTTAATGCAGAACACAAGTACAAAAAGCTCCCAAAGGGAGCTTTTTGCACTTCAGTTCTACATTAAGCAATTGTTTGATTGTAATAGTCTAATATAAGCAATGATTTTGAATAATATTTGAACTCATAACAACGCCAAATTCGATATACCGGTAAATGCCAAATGTATGAAAACAAACACTGCTGTCGTAACGAGGGTTCACTGTAGTTAGTCCTTAGGACATCATTTCATAACATTGATCATTCACTACCCCATCTTACACATACTATTCAACTTGTAAAGCTGAGATTGTGACTGTTGTTATTGCGATTTTCTATCTTCTCCAATCTACTACTGAAGGTTGAGTGAAAGATTGTATTTAACCCTTTCCCTATTGAATATTGATGCAAGACATAATGACGTAATAAATATTAATTACATTATTTTTTAATACATGTAATGGCATTACTTTACACTTGCATTAAGCTGTTTCTAGATATCCGTACTGATACTTTTAAGAGCAATTCTGTATTGTAAGTTTTAGAAGGACCAAACTAATAGTTTGAGTTATCCCGAAGTTCGAGACATCGAAGTTCAACTGTAATTTGGAGGATAGACAATTTTGAATGACAAAAGTGCAGACTCTGGTTACAGGGCTCATCTAGGAGCTCTCTAATCTGGATCTACACTGTTTGCAAATGCCAGTACACTTGTTACTTGCTTCCAATGGTTTACATACATTTAGGATAAAACAAATGTCCTAAGATTTATCTCATCAAATATTACTGATTGCAAAAAACAGTCCTGTGTTTTTTTTCTAACAAACCAGCATATAACATATATATATAAGGATGTCAGAAAAAAAACCACTCTAAATCTTGTTGTATTGTTAGAGAAGCCTTTTGACACCATAGCAAACAGGGTAGATCCAGATCAGTTGGCTCCCATAGGAGAAGCTGTCTGATGATCAGAGTCTGCTCTATTTGCTTATGGAATTATAACTACAGTTGAACTTCGATATCTTGAAGTCGGATAACTCAAACTTTGGGATAACTCGAACTAAAAGTTCAGTCCTTCCAAAACTTACAATACATAATTGCTCTAAAATGTATCGCTACAGATATCTGGAAACACATGTCACAGCTTAATACAGGTCTTTAGTAATGCTGAAAGCTCCTACAGGAGCTTTCAGCATTACTTTAGACCTATATTAAGCTGTGGCATTGAGAAATTGTTCAGATTAGAAATCGGGTGACTCGAACTCCTCTTATCTTGAACTAATTTGTATGGTCCCTTGAAGTTCGAGTTATCGAAGTTCAACTGTATACAGATGCAGTTCTACATTTTCTAAAATTTCTGCCTTAGCAGAACCATCCTGCATTCATAAATCATTATAAAATATAAAACTAATCAATAAACATGACGTCATGTCATACATGAATATTCATCAGGTAAAGGATTCATGTAATTTATGAAATATGCAAGATGGAACATTGTAGCCAGTTTAGAAACTTCAGAAACAGATCTTTCTAATTCCATTAGCAAACAGAGCAGACCCTGATCAGATGGCTCCTATAGTAGCCATCTGATCTTGGTCTACTCCGTTTGCAAATGCGTGAAAACGGGTTCATATGAAGGAATTGAAGCGGTTAAGAGATGTGCCTGTGCTCATATGCCATTGTTAAGAATCAGCTTTATGATTATTGATGCCATGATTTCTTACATGTATATGAATATTCATGAGATGAATAGGTTAATCACGTTCTGTGATTATTCTAGTTAACCCTTTCCCTGTTCTGTGTTTATTCCAAATTCCAATACCTACTGTGTACTCACTAACAAAATAGTTATAAAGAAAAATGACAGGTGGAGCATTGTAGACATTTTAGAAAGCAAGGAAAAAGATCTATCAAATTCTATTGGCAAACAGAGCAAACCCTGATCAGACGGCTCCTCTAGGAGCCGTCTGATCTGGGTCTACACTGTTTGCAAATGCGTGAAAACACGTTTATATGAGGGAAAGGAACCCTTTCCTCCATAAATACACCTTTCTGTGCCTTTGCAACCAGAGAAGACCCAGATCAGACAGCTCCTATAGGAACTGTCTGATCAGGGTCTGCTCTGTTTGCTTATGATATAATATTGATATGATTCTACAGTTTCTGTCAAAAATTCATGTGTCCATGCATGTGCTTCTATTACAGTAAATGTAATTAATATTCATAATGTGATAATTTCGTACATGAATATTCATGGAGTAAAGGGTTACAGTAAATACAGGAGTTTCGTTTGCCAATGTCCAGATGACTTTATCTATCGACCGTGCAGCTCATATGTCACTGAGAAGATTTATTCCTTTGTCACTGTTGTCATTCGGGATGAAGATGATTGCTGTGGACATTAATTACTTAGTATGCTGATTGTTTTGTGATTTATTTGAAATATGAAACCAAGGATTTAGTCCGTAGATGTAAAGCAGTTACCCTGTATATTTGGACAAACCTAAAGCCAATAGTGTAGAACAAGCTGAAATTGCTCAAATAGGAACAGTCTGATCAGGGTCTGCATTAGTTGCTACACCATTAGTTTCATTTAAAGTTTGCCAAAACGGTGTCTGGTTGGTTTATCCAATTAACCGATCAGAGAAGATGGGAAATTGGGTGTCAGAATTTTTAGGGTAAATATTGGGTATGGCACTTGATCCATTTGAATGCTAAATTTTCAAAGTAGTGCCAATCCAATCAGTGAAAAAAGGCTAACATGTTGTATAAAAGAAATGTGAAATGGCAAATAGTGTACACCTTGATCAGCCCCTTTGTTTTGGGTGTGTAATGTTTGTATATACGCGTGAACTTGGGTTTTAGTTATTACATACAAAAGGTTATCATAATTTATTTAATAAGCAATGTCTATGACATTGTGTCATTAATGCATGCTGTGTCTTATTTTTACTGTTTGTTAATTAGTGTGGATGATTTGCGGGCATTTTATTAGAAGTTTTTTAAGTGCTCCTATATTTATGACAAGGGATACATTAACATGGCTTGTTGTTAACCCTTTGCCTTATGAATATTCATGAAAGAAATAATAATGATGAATATTAACCCATTCCTCCATAGGCTATGTTTAGATCCAACCTCTTTGAATAAATCTACCGAAAAGGAGCATTAACTAGAGAAAAGGAAATTTCAAAATTGTGTAGTTTTGAAACCATTGTGATAAATAGAGCATTTGCTCCTATGGGAGCAAATGCTCTTTTTATCACAATTGTTTCAAGAAGTGGTTAATACAGAGGCGTAGAAAGGCGTATTTATGGAGAAAAGGGTTGAACAGCTTAATCCTTTCCTCCATGAATATACATGTAAGAAATAATGATGTCATGAATATTAATTAGATTACTTTGTTGTAATAACACATGGACACATGAATTTTTTGGCCATGGTAGAAACTGTAGAATCACATGGATATTATATCATAAGCAAACTGAGCAGACCCTGATCAGACGGTTTCTATTATATAGGCTATAGGAGCTGTCTGATCTGGGTCTACTCTGCAAAGGCGTAGAAAGGCGTATTTATGGAGTAATGGCTTAACTCTTTGCATCCTTGCCGGGGGTTTGTGATAACTAATGCAAACAGAGACACTGAAAGTTGGTAGAACTTTTAGCCCAACTCAAACTCTTTTGGCACCAAGTTTAAAAGTGTCGTCTGCAATAATAATTTCATATTAGATATAATTCTAAATTAAATAATAAAGGTATATTAGTAAAACATTTGTTTTTAAAAACCTCTATGCTTGAGATAAAATAATACCTGGGACTGCACTGTTTTCATTGGTGCCAACAGGCGACATTGGTGCCGAAAGAGTTAATATATAAGAAGTAATGGCATCATGAAAAATTATTTCAATAAATTTTATAATGGCATAGAAACCATAGGATCAACTCTGTATTATTTCATAAACAAATGTGTACAAAGATATATATTTATGGAGTAAATCAGCCTAAATACGCCTTTCTACGCCTTTGCAAACAGAGTAGACCCAGATGAGATGGCTCCTGTCTGCTCTGTTTGCAAATGAAATAATGTAGATACAGTAAAGCCTCTCTATAACGGCCACTAAATTGTGTTAATTAGTAGGTATTTAGGGCAGGTGGCTGCTTAAAACAAGGTGAAAGTAAAACAGAACGCTCCTATAGGAGTACTGTTTTACTTTCACCTTACTTTAAGCAGCCACCTGCCTTTAACACAAAATACTTGATGTAATTTAGTGGCCATGCATAGAAAGGTTGTACTGTATGATTCTATATATTCTTTTTCGCCAAAACGAATTGTGTCCATGTGGTATCATAAAGATTCATCTAATTACTATTCATGATGTCATCATTTCTTCACCGGCCGCGTGGCTCAGTGGTAGAGCGTCTGCCTGCAGTACGGAAGGTCGTGGGTTCGATCCCCCGCCGCGACAGACCAAAAGTCGTTAAAAGTTGTTACTAGTAGCTCCCTTGTCAACGCTCGACATTAAAGGTGTAGTTCTAGGACTGGTCGGCCCGGTGTCAGGATAATGTGACTGGGTGGGGTGCCCTTGCCATGTACCTGCGGCAGGGGTATTCCAGTGAGGCAGCACTATAACTTGTCTCATGCGGGTGCCGTCTGCAAATAACTGAAATACTGTTGGTCGGACGTAAAACCCAACTCACTCACTCACTCATTTCTTACATAATTATGTCTCCCCCCATATTTATATGGGGGAGACATATTGTTTTCGTGAGAGTTGTCTGTCTGTCTGTCCGTCTGTCCGTCTGTCCGCACTCACCAATGGGTAGTTGTGTGACTTTTTCTAACTAGTCGCACTTTTTGTCCGGACGATAACTTCAATATGCCTGATGCCAGTTGATTGAAACTTCATATATGGAAAGAGCATAATGAGAGGAAGTGTCATGCACAAGGTCCATGACTCTGGCTTCACTAATATAGGAGTTATTGCCCCTTGTAAAAAAAACTCACACTTTTTTGTCCGGACGATAACTCCTATATGGCTCATGCCATTGGATTGAAACTTCATATATGGAAAGATCATGATGAGAGGAAGTGTCATGCGCAAGGTCCATAACTCTGGCTTCACTAATATTGGAGTTATTGCCCTTTGTAAAAAATATCACAATTTTTTGTCCGGACAATAACTTCAATATGCCTGATGCCAGTTGATTGAAACTTCATATATGGAAAGAGCATAATGTGAGAAAGTGTCATGCAGAAGGTACATAACTCTGGCTTCACTAATATAGGAGTTATTGCCCTTTGTAAAAAAATTCACACATTTTTGTCCGGACGATAACTTCTATATGGCTCATGCCATTGGATTGAAACTTCATATATGGAAAGATCATAATGAGAGGAAGTGTCATGCACAAGGTCCAGAACTCTGGCTTCACTAATATTGGAGTTATTGCCCTTTGTAAAAAAAATCACAATTTTTTGTCCGGATGATTACTCCTATGTGACACATGCCATTGGAGTGAAACTTCATACATGGAACGATCATGATAAGAGAAAGTGTTATGCATAAAATCCTTAACTCGAGCTTCAATAAATTTAGAGTTATTGCCCCTTGTACATTTGTTTAATTCTTTCTTGTCCGGACGATAACTCCTACATGGCTCTTGCCATTGTATTGAAACTTCATACATGGAAAGAGCATGATGATAGAAAGTGTCATGAACAAGGGCCATAATTCTGGCTTCAATACTTTTGGAGTTATTGCCCTTTGTTACATTTTTTGGCCCATCAATAACTTCTGTTCGACTGATGCTATTGGAATGACATTTTATTTTTGGAAAGAGCATGATGAAAGTAAGTGTCATGCACAAGGGCCATAAATCTGGTATCAGAATTTTTGGAGTTATTAGCTGTTATCATTTTCTTCTTGAAAAATGTAGTGTGGAAAGTGCATAATGAGGGGAAGTATCATTCATCAAGACCCCAACATTTTTAGTGATTTCCCTTTACATATTGTTTTTATTAGAGGGGAGACATCCGTTTTTGTGACAAAAACCTCTAGTTATTCTTAGAGTAAAGGGTTAAGTTCCATTATATTAAAAAAAAAAAAGTCAATGAATTCATGAGGCAAAGGGTTCAAATCAGATGAACATGTCATTTTCTACATGTGACATAAAATGCTTTGCCTACCAAAAGATTAAAAAAGTATGCTTTTAAAAGTTTGACAAACTAACATGTGAGGTTGAAGCATTCACTAACCATGGATTAAAACCCCCAGAAATAGTTTCGCCTCAGGCCATTCTCCTGTCACCCTATGTTTTTTAATTTATCTTTTATCCTGTTTTAACATATGAATGTGTGGTACATGTGTGTGGGTGTGAGTGCAAGTAGTAGGGTGGGTGGCGGCATGCGTGCATGCATGCACACTACATGACCTATTCAGTGTCAGTCACAATGGCTAGACCAAACCACAGTAAGGCGTTTTACAATGTTATATCTGATCTTACTCTTGTGTCAGTTTTGACATCAAATCTTATCTTGTGCTTTAGATGATGAGTAAGCACGGAACAGTTCTGTGTAGGTTGAGTGTATATTTTGGCATGCACACTTCATTAACCCTTTCCCTGTTCAATGTTTAACCCATTCCCTCATAGGCTATTTTTAGATCCAACCTCTTTGAATGAATCGACCGAAAAGGAGCATTAACTAGAGAAAAGGAAAGCTTTTGAATTTTGTACTTTTGAAACCATTGTGATAAATAGAGCATTTGCTCCTCTATTTATCACAATAGTTTCAAAAAGGGACTTTTACAGAGGTGTAGAAAGGTGTATTTACAGAGGAAAGGGTTAATTAATGAATATTGGAGGTGGACATTATAGCCATTCTAGAAAGAAAAGGAACAGATCTATCAATACCATTGGCAAACAGAGCAGACCCTGATCAGATGGCTCCTCTAGGAGCCGTTTGATCTGGGTCTACTCTGTTTGCAAATTCTTGAAAACACATTTATATGGGGGAAAGGGTTAATGTGCTTCGGTGACTGCTATGGACATCTATTCTAAGGAGCAGCTTGGTCATAGTTTGCACTATTAGCTAGTCTATCAGATAAATAGAGAATCTGCTTAATTGCTTTATTCAGCTTTACAGAAGAAAAGGGGACATTTGGTGAACTAATATTGACTCTTTACTCCATGAATAGCCATGCTAGACATAATGAAAATTAATTATATTTACTGTTAAAATAGCACATGGACACTGGAACTTTTTACCATGACGCAGAGACTGTAGAATCATATCTGTGAAGCAAACAGAGCAGACCCTAATCTGAGCTGCCTGATCTGGGTCTACACTGTTTGCAAATGCATAGAAAGGCGTATATCCAATAAGATTGTAAAACTATAACTTTTGTATCCACTTTTCAAAGAAATCATAACGATCTGTACAGTCAGTTGTGTTTGGTAAACATCAGAGATAAGAATGGTTAATTCTTTCCTCCATAAATACGCCTTTCTACGCCTTTGTAATAGTCACTTTCTGAAACCATTGTGATAAATACAGCATTTGCTCCTATGGAGCATATGCTCTATTTATCACAATGGTTTCAATACTACACACTTCTAACATTTTCCATTTCTCTAGTAAATGTTCCTTTTCGGTAGATTTATACAAAGATGTTGGGTCTAAAAATAGCCCATGATGGAATGGCTTAAAATCTGATCAAGCTCTACACTGTATACACGTGTGTGTCAGTAAATTTTCATTGTATGAGAGGGCACTGATAGGTTATTTTTCGATTTGTCTTCTTTTTGTTCCTTTTTCGTATGCTACAATGGATTTTGTGATTGCAGTTTTTGTTCACTTGGCACAAAGTGTCTAGGTGAGCATTTGGGGTCGACTGTCATCTGTCGTGCTATGTGCAGATCAGTTGTCACCAATTTTCTTAAACAGCAACTCCTCCTAAAACCACTGAGTCGATTTTCCCAAAATTTTACAGGAATGATCTGCAGGTGACCCTTCATGAAAGTTATATAAATTAGTTGGGTTCATTGCACAAGTAGGTCGCAGGAGCTAAATATAGATTTTAACGAACAATTTCTTTAAATGACATCTCTTACTCCAAGTGGTTGCATTACGAAGGGCAGAAGTAAGGTAGAAAACTTGATGAGAGATTTCAGCATTACTTTTGTAGTGCATTAACCAACCACCTACCATAAAGATCCAGATTTTTATACGCCCACCTAATAAAGGTGGTCATATATTGTCGTGGCCCTGTCCGTCCGTCCTTCCGTTCGTTCGTTCGTTCGTCCGTCAACATTTTGTTTGTCCGCTGTTTTCTGGGAAAACTATTTGACAGATATTAATAAAACTTCACACAAATGTTTAATGCATCAAGATCTGAAGCTGAGTTGATTCTGAGGTTCATTTGATTTTTCATTTCAGAGTTATGGCCCTTGTTTTAAAAAAAATGCAAATAGTTTGTCCGCTGTTTTCTGGGAAAACTATTTAAAAGATATTAATGAAATTTCACACAAATGTTTAATGCATCAAGATCTGAAGCTGAGTCGATTCTGAGGTTCATTTGATTTGTCGTTTCAGAGTTATGGCCCTTTTACTTAAAAATAGCGCAAATAGTTTGTCCGCTGTTTTTTGGGAAAACTATTTGACAGATATAAATGAAACTTCACACAAATGTTAAATGCATCAAGATCTGAAGCTGAATTGATTCTGAGGTACATTGGATTTTTCATCTCAGAGTTATGGCCCTTGTCCTTAAAAAATATGCAAACAGCTTGCCCGCTGTTTTCTGGAAAAACAATTTGAGAGATATTAATGAAACTTCACACAAATGTTTAATGCATCAAGATCTGAAAGTGGATTGATTCTGAGGATCATTTGATTTTTCTTTTCAGAGTTATGGCCCTTATCCTTAAAAAATAATGGAAATACATGCAAATAGTTTGTCTGCTGTTTTCTGGGAAAACTATTTGAGAGATATTAATGAAACTTCACAAAAATGTTTAATGCATCAAGATCTGAAACTGAATTGATTCTGAGGATCATTTGATTTTTCTTTTCAGAGGTATGGCCCTTGTCCTTCAAAAATAATGCAAATACATGCAAATAGTTTGTCCGCTGTTTTCTGGGAAAACTATTTGACAGATATTATTAAAACTTCACAAAAATGTTTAATGCATCAAGATCTGAAGCTGAGTTGATTCTGAGGTTCATTTGATTTTTCATTTCAGAGTTATGGCCCTTGTCCTAAAAAATATGCAAATAGTTTGTCCGCTGTTTTCTGGGAAAACTATTTGAGAGATATTAATGAAACTTCACAAAAATGTTTAATGCATCAAGATCTGAAGCTGTGTAGATTTTGAGGTTTATTTGATTTGTCGTTTCTGAGTTATGGCCCTTTTACTTAAAAAATAATGCAAATATATGCATATAGTTTGTCCGCTGATTTCTAAACTGTTTGACAGATATTAATGAAACTTCATACACATGTTTAATGCATCAAGACCTAAAGCTAAGTTGATTCTGAGGATAATTTGATTTGTTGTTTCGGAGTTATGGCCCTTGCACTTGAAAAAATAATGCAAATCTATGCAAATATGAGGATGGCCATAACTTTTCATTTGAAATGATATTTACTTCATTTTTTAAAAAAAATAGTATCACCTTAATATGGAAATCAAGATCTGAAGCACAGATTAGAAAATGTCAACACTTATGAGGCATGTTGAATGGAAGAACATTTGCAAGTGGGCGTATTATGTACCGTATGCGGTACTCTTGTTGTTTTAACACATTCCTTCCTCAGTGACGCATTTTGGCGTCTCTGTAAAGGCCACATTTAGAAACCATTGTGATAAATAGAGCATTTGCTCTTTAGGAGCAAATGCTCTATTTATCACAATGGTTTCAAAACTACACAATTCTTAATTTTTCCTTTTCTCTAATTAATGCTCCTTTTTGGTAGATTAACTCAAAGAGATTGGGTCTAAAATAGCCTATGGAGGAAAGGGTTAACTGTTTATTCCTGTCAAAGGATCTGCTCTACTTCAATTACCATATGCTCTGTTTGTTACACATCTGATTCTCTGTTGCCATGCCAACAAATTCCTTATTTCATATTTTCAATATAAGAATTAAATAAATTAACATTCAAAATAAACAGAGTCCTGCATGCATTTTCATGATGTAAAATATTAATGGTGACTTGTGACAGTATTTTTGTAGTTTTGAGTGTGCAGATAGACAACTGGTTTTGGTGCATTCAGCTTATACTCCATTTTTTCTACTTAATGCTGAACCCTTTACTCCATGAATATTCATTAAAGTAATAATGACATCATGAATATTAATTAGATTACTTTTTTCTGGCGCATGAACACAGGAAATTTTGGCTATGGCTGAAGATGTAGGACCAGATCTATATTATATTATAAGCAAACAGTGCAGACCCAGATCAGATGGATCCTGCAGGAGCCATCTGATCTGGGTCTACTCTGTTTCGAAAGGTGTATTTATGGAGGAAAGGGTTAATTAACATAATACAGTAAAACCCCTCTAATGTGACCACTTAATGAATAAACATTTGTGTCGTTATAAGCAAGTGGTTGCTTAATGCAGGACAATAGTAATGCAGAAAGCTCCTCTAGGAGCTTTCTGCATTACTTTTGTCCTACATTAAGCTACCACATGCCTCTACCACCCATAATTATAGCTCTTTTAGGTGGTCGCATTAGAGGGGTTTTACTGTAGATAAAACGTATAACATATGCATAGATACAATGTGTAAATTATGACTCCTTTATTTTTCCACCAAAGCCTACGATGTGACCACTCTAATAGAATCATCTCTTCGAGACGGTTCTAAAGAGAGGTCACTAGAGGTCAGGTTTGATGGAGAAATGACGTTATAGGGATTTGCTTATGCACTTTCATTATTGCTCTAGTGTGATATATATTTTTCAATAAATCTTAATTCTATGCATTGCAGTAGTCCCGTTTTATCTCTAATAAAGTGCTCCCTGGGATGTAACATTTTCAAAATAATGTACACAGGTAGTTGTCTTAATGAAAGCAGTGCAGAATACTACTAGGGGAGAAACACAAATAGGTATGCAGAAACTCCCGGCTACGTTAAACCTGTAAGACGCATCAAATAAGGGTTTAACTTAAACTGGAATTTCTGCATCACCGATTCTACAGTATCTCGATGGCAACTTTTCCCCTGTCTCAACATTTAACCTGTATAGTGATGTGGTGCCGAATTCACACACTCACTTCCAAGGGAGCTTTCTGTATTGCTTTCAGTCTACATTGAAGCTACCACTTGAAAAACCTATATTTCTTCATTTAACCCATTCCCGCATATTGATGCCTTTTGACGCTTCTGTAAAAGTCACTTTGTGAAACCATTGTTATACTTAGAGCATTTGCTCCACATGAGCAAATGCTCTATTTATCATAATGGTTTCCAAAGTGCACAATTTTGAAAATTTCCTTTTCTCTAGTAAATGCTCCTTTTTGGTAAATTTAATGAAAGAGGTGGGATCTAAAAATAGACTATTTGGGAATGGGTTAAAGGTTACCCGGAAGTAAGTGGACGTTTATTAGCAAGGGAGCATTTATTAGGGAGATTGCAGTTTTAACCCTTCGCTTGCTATTCACGTCAATATATCTACCTGTAAATAGAGAAGACCTAGATGAGACAGCTCCTGCAGGAGCTGTCTCATCAGGGTCTGCACTATTTACAAGTTGATTGTGCAACCAGTGCACTCCACAGCAGTGATCGCACATCGAAATACTTGTACACAGTGAAGATATATGTGATTATACAACAGGGCATGGGTAAAGAAGGAGAAATGTATTTTAAAATTCAGCAAGAGAATGGTTAACAACCATGATATTGATTAGATGTATACTTCTGCACTACAACAGTATTTACAAATAAATATGTTCTATGAAACCAGTTTGATATTGTTTTTGTGAGCCTGAGTTAACTCTTTACTCCATGAATATTAATGCAAGAAATAATGACATCATGAATATTGATTAGATTAATTGTTATAATAGCACATGGACACAGGAACTTTTGGCTATGGCAGAAACTGTAGAAACATATCTATATT
The DNA here is from genome assembly GCA_963576725.1 of Azorinus chamasolen. Classification (NCBI taxonomy): domain Eukaryota; kingdom Metazoa; phylum Mollusca; class Bivalvia; order Cardiida; family Solecurtidae; genus Azorinus; species Azorinus chamasolen. The sequence continues at coordinate 30,871,823 of OY755249.1, forward strand.
ATACCATTAGCAAACAGAGCAGACCCTGATCAGACGGCTCCTACAGGAGCAGTCTGATCTGGGTCTACTCTGTTTGCAAAGGTGTAGAAATGCTTATTTCTGGAGTAAAGGGTTAACTATTTCGCTGCCATTGGCAAATCTGTGATCCCTTTGCCAATGTTTGGATCCAGATTTGGCGTAACTGTTTGATTCCTTTGACTGTCTAAGAAAACCAAATGAAAAAATTGCTTTCATAATTGCAACAGACGACAGTTTTGCAGACAAAGTCCTATTCGTAGCATCCTGTAATTATATGCTTTTAAGAAATTATGACATCATGTATATTAGCTAAGATTGTCATAATGATTGCTCTGACAAAGACTTAAGAATCTGATCTATATCCTGCCATAAACAAACAGGGCAGACCCTGACCAGACAGTGTCTGTATGAGCCATCTGATCTGGGACTTCTCTGTTTGCAAATGCGTTAAAAGGCATTAATATGAAGGAGAGGGTTAGCTATATGCATGCTATGTGCTAGATGTCTAAATTTTGCGGACTAAGTATGCTTTGTAGCCCACTCAAGTGTGATTTGGACTTTTTTTTTATATCGTTGAATGTCTGGTTCTGTGGTCCAGCCACGCTTTGGAATTAGTTTGTTAACTCTCTTTAGCATCCGACAGTAAAACCTCTCTATAACGACCACTGAATTATGTCAAGTATTTTTAGCTCGCCTGTTCGTAGAACAGTAGAGCTTATGCTATACCCCCGGCGTGAGTGTGAGCGTGAGCGTGGGCGAGAGCGTGGGCAAGGTTAAAGTTTTTTGGACGGGTTGTTTTAAAGCTTAATATTTGTACTAGGATGCTGAAATTTTGTATAGAAGTTCATTTGAGGTCATATATTGCTGTTTTGATGTTAAACATTAAAAATATTTTTCAATTTTATCAATTTTTGACATGTTTTGGACTTAATCCTTTTGGCCACAAATCACCAGGTTAAAGTTTTTTGGACAGGTTGTTTTAAAGCTTAATATTTGTACTAGGATGCTGAAATTTTGTATGGAGGTTCATTTGAGGTCAGATATTGCTTTAATGAAGTTAAACATTAAAATTATTCTTCAATTTTATCAATTTTTGGCATGTTTTGGACTTAGTCCTTTTGGCCACAAATCACCAGGTTAAAGTTTTTCGGACGGGTTGTTTTAAAGCTTAATATTTGTACTAGGATACTGAAATTTTGTATGGAGGTTCATTTGAGGTCAGATATTGCTGTTATGAAGTTAAACATTAAAAATGTGTTTAAATTTATTCAATTTTTGACATGTTTTGGACTTAGTTTTTTGGGGGGCTAAAAATCACCAGGTTAAAGTTTTTGGGACGGGTTGGTATAAAGCTTAATATTTGTGCTGAAATTTGGTGAGAAGGTTCATATTGTCGAGACCCTCCCGACCATGCCAAAATGTTTGCCCTGCTGACCTTGACCTTGACTTTTGACCTACTTTTGCAAAAATCTTTTAATACCTATATTATTTGAACCAGTTGGCATAGGGCTTCCATACTTGGTATGACCATGCCAATATGTTTGCCCTTCTGACATTGACCTTTGACCTACTTTTGCAAAATTCTTTAAATGCCTATAGTATTTGAACCAATAGACCTAGGGCTTCCATACTTGGTATGCAACTTTCTTGTGTTAAGACTTTTCCAACAATATCATTGTTTGCCCTTCTGACCTTGACTTTTGACGTACTTTTGAAAAAAATCTTTAAATGCCTATATTACTGGAACCAATAGGCCTAGGACTTCCATACTTGGTATGATCATGCCAACTTTTTTCCCTCCTGACCTTGACCTTTGACCTACTTTTGCAAAAATCTTTAAATGCCTATAACATTTGAACCAATGGGCCTAGGGCTTCCATACCTAGTATGACCATGCCAACATGTTTGCCTTTCTGACCTTGACCTTGACCTTTGACCTTCTTTTGCAAGTTTTTAAATGCATACACTTCCATACTTGGTTTGTATCTTTTCTGTCTGAAGACTTTCAAACACACCAATGTTTTTTACCATATGACCTTGACATTTCACCTATTTTTGCAAAAATCTGTAAGTGCCTATAACTTGGAACCTATATACCTAGGATTTCCATACTTGGTATGACCATGCAAACATAATTGCCCTTCTGACCTTGACCTTCGCATTTGACCTACTTTTGCAAAAGCCTTTAAATGCATATATTATTGGAACCAATAGGCATATGGCTTCCATACTTTGTATGTATATTTCTTATCTTAAGACTCAACCATACCAATGTTTTTACCATGTGACCTTGACTTTGACCTTTCACCTTCGTTTGCAAAAATCTTTAAATTCCTATAATATTGGATGCGATGGGCATAGGACTTCTATACTTGGTATTACCATGCCAACAATTTTACCCTTCTGACCTTCACCTTTGACCTACTTTTGCAAAAATCTTTAACTTCCTATTACATTGGAACCAATAGACCTAGGGCTTCCATATTTGGTATTAGGGCTTTCATATTTGGTATGTATCTTATTTGTTTGATAATCTTTTTAAATTGATGAAAATTGGTATTTGGTTGCCTTTTGGTTGTGATATTGATGCAGTTAAGTTTAAATTGAAAAGTGTATAAAAAATTTTGTGTTCAATATGACAGGTTTTAGACTTAACTTTTAAACAGGCGAGCATCAGGTGGCTTTGACACCATTTCTGGTTGTTAAAGGCAGGAGCGTTCTGTTTTACGTTCACCTTGCTTTAAGCAACCACCTGCCCAAAATACCAACTAATTAACACAATTTAGTGGTCGTTATTGAGAGGTTTTATTGTAATTAAAACTTAATTATAATGGCTATGACATTGGTCAAGTTCGATTTAGGGAAGAATCACACTAGTATATCCAGAGTTGTGTGCCCTTGAATGATCCAAAGTGGCATATTTCACCATTGTAACCCTTTCCCTGTTCAATCAATACTCCTGTAAGAAATAATGACATGATGATTAACCCGTTCCTTCACATAAACGTGTTTTCACGCATTTGCAAACAGAGTAGACCCAGATCAGATGGCTCCTAGAGGAGCCATCTGATCAGGGTCTGCTCTGTTTGCTAATGGAGTTTTGATAGATCTGTTCCTTTACTTTCTAAAATGGCTACAATGTTCCATCTTCTATATTTCATTGTAACTATTTTGTCCAGGAATAGTCAGTAGGTATTGAAATTTGGAATAAACACAGAACAGGGAAAGGGTTAATCATTATTAGCTGAATTTTTATAATGTTAACTTTTCAAGGGAGTTTTTTGCTTTGACAAAAACTAGAATCAGATCTACATGTATATCATGTCACAAGCAAATGAAAAGCGTGAAAGACAGTATCACCATGCTTAACATTTATCGTCTTCTGTAGTATTTGATGACACTGTTTTGTATTGATTATATTTTTCAGATTTGCCCTTTCTCCGAGACAAGTGCATCGAAGACGACCAAGATTTCTTAAAGACAATTTCCTATGTATGTGAGCTCTGTTCAAAGCCATTTGGAAGCAAGAGTCATTTGACACGCCACAAGCTTACCCATACAGGTGAGAAACCATTCGAGTGTGACGAGTGTGGTGCCAGGTTTACCCAGAATTCCTCCCTGCGTGTCCACTATCGTAAGCACACTGGGGAAACCCCCTTTTTGTGCGATTACTGTGAAAAGGGCTTCCGTTCCAAAAGCTGTCTTACCAAGCATCGTTTTATGAAACATCTTGATCAAATAAAAATGGATCAACAATGACAGTTAACCCTATGGATCATTCTGCTGTATGGTGTGTTCGTTACTTGTAGTACAGTGTTTGTTACTTTGTAGTATATGATTAGTAGTATGTTTTGGGCCTTGCTCGTCATCTGAGAACAACATTGGATAAACGTGTTTGTTACAACTATCCATGCCCTACACCATTGCAATATAAGAATCTTATTGTTGAATTGTATCGAAAGAATAATCACAGACTAATATTATGGTAGCTACATTATAATTAACCATACACGTACTTCATAACTATTATTGTACGAAATATTAAGTAACTTTATATCAAACAGCACTCGCAAAAATGTTCATAAAAAGAAACAATGTATCAAACAACACTTTCACAAGAATTGTTCATAAGTAACAATGTATCAACAATTTCACAAGAATTGTTCATAAGTAACAATGTACATGTATTTAACAACACATTCACAAGTATTGTTTATAATAAGTAACAGTATACCAAACAACACGTTCACAAGAATTGTTCATAATGATACGAGGGTTGTTCGATATGTATTGTGTATTGTACAACAACACGAGAACTGTGTGCATGATTTCAACGATATTGATACACCTGGATAGCTTTTTTTCAATAGGTTTACAATGGTGTGTAGGTGTATATTTTGTTCAACACAGTTCTAAAATAATCCCCATTTCAATAGGGTCATTCGTTGACCACAGTTGTAAAAATGGTTGGAAAACATGGTGAGAAAAATAACGTACATAAAATTTCGCACAAACCCATTCATTCGGTAAAGCAGATTTTTACTGAATGGGGGGAAGTTTATGGGTTCAATAACATATCTTATGAGACAGTTCGTAGATGGAGAAAGAATTTTCACACCGGCGGAGAGTCTGTTAACCCTTTCCCTCATATAAACGTGTTTTTCGCATTTGCAAACAGAGTAGATCCAGATCAGACGGCCCCTATAGGAGCCGTCTGATCAGGGTCTGCTCTATTTGCTGATAGAATTTGATAGATCTGTTTCTTTACTTTCTAAAATGGCTACAATGTTCCACCTTCCATATTTCATTGTAACTATTTTGTCCATCAATATGAAGTTGGTATTGAAATTTGGAATAAACATAGAAAAGGGAAAGAGTTAAAGATGCTGCAAAATCAGGACGACCTGTAACTGCAACATGCAAGAAGAATGCCTCAAAAGTTAGGAAAACCATTGAAAGTAATGGCAGATACACCACCCGCGATATTGCCAAAGCTGTTGGCATATCACTACCGAGAGTACATTTCATTCTGAAGCGTATCTTGAAAGTACGAAATGTTTCTGCCATATGGATACTCCTTCTATTGACAGATGAACAAAAAATGGTACGCGTACGAACGGCATATCACCTGCTGAAAATGTTTCCCTTTCATCCAAAGGCAATTTGTAAATTTTGTTACAGGAGACGAGACATGGGTGCACTATTTCGAACCAGTTAGGAAAATAGGAAACAAGATATGGCTAACTAAACACGGTATACAACCTGTAGTGGCCAAAAGGACAATAAGCACAAAGAAGGTCCCCTATGCTATATTCTTCCCATGTGACGGTATAGCCATACAAGTTGCGGTGCCAAAAGGCAAACGTGTCACTGGGCGATATTACCGTGATGTGGTACTGAAAAGGCTAAAACATATTACCAGAAACGACTTCCAGTGACAGGATTTCAATGTGTTTGTCTATTGCATGATAATGCTCCAGCACAAACATCTGAAATTGTGAAGCAATTTCTAAAGTCAGAGAAGATAACCGTCATGCCACACCCACCATACTCTCCAGATCTAGACCCCCTGCGAGGTTTTCCTTTTTCCAAAACTAAAAAAGTTCTTATCTGGTCGTCGATATACCTCCAGACAAACCCGTTGCTCAGCCGTCAGCCAGTGCCTCAGAGGTATACCAAAATCAGCATTCCGGAAATGGTTTCACAGACTGAAGTGATGTATTTCCAACCACGGAGAATACTTTTGACCATTTGAGTCGGTTCCTTTTTGAGATTATTACACAATACACATTACATATCGAACAACCCTCGTAAATAACGATGTTCAACAACACGTTCACAAAAATTGTTCATAATAAGTAACGATTTATCAAATAACGTGTTCATAAGAATTGTTCATAATAAATAACGATCAAACAACACGTCCACATGAATTGTTCATAATAAGTAACAATATATAAAACAACACGTTCACAAGAATTGTTCATAATAGGTAACACTATATCAAACAACACGCTCACAAGAATTGTTCATTATAAGCAACAATATACCAAACAACACGCTCACAAGAATTGTTCATGATAAAAGTACATGTATGAGTCTTGCAGGAAACACCACATACAAAACACTCAGTCACCCGTACATCACCAAGTATCAAGTAACTAAATAACAATATATCAAACAACACGTTCACAAGAATTGTTCATAATAAGTAACAATGTATCAAACAACAGGTTTACAAGAATTGTTCATAATAATAAATGTATGACAGCTTTAAGACAGGTTATACTGTATACAATGTGGCCGACAGTATCCGAATATTTAACCCATTGCTCAATAGAGACACATTTTACGTATTATCAGATTAGATCAGATGACTCGTATTAGAACCCCTCTCAACTGGGTCCAACTGTTACAAATACGTGAAAATATGCGTGTATCAGGGAAATGGTTCCATAATATAGATCTTTTTGTATAGTTTCTACCATGGGTGAAAATTCCGTTGTTGTTGATGTCCTAATTAACATTCATATACACACCCTTTACTCCATGAATAGTCATGTAAGAAATAATGGCACCATAAATATGTATTAGTCTTATAATGACCAATGGACACGTGAAGTGTTGGCATTGACAGAACCTGTAGAATTATGCCTGTGTTATGTCATAAGCAAATAGAGCAGACCTTGATCAGACGGCTCCTATAGAAGACGTCTGATCAGGGTCTACTCTGTTTGCAATGCTTAGAAAGACGTATTTTATGGAGTGAAGGGTTAAATTAATCAGGTTAGCTTGATGATTGTTCAATTTTGCAAAGACCTTTGTCTATGATTATATACCGTATTGAGCTGTGAGCACATCGGCAACTTTTGTTTCACAAAAACAAAGATAATTTGTACAAGTGTTTATTAAATCAGTTTTACGTAGCATCTTCGTTATGTACTGTTGACATTGAAATGTTTATTAAACAAAATCTTAACAGGTGACCCTTGTAAGCACGATTTTCCAGCGTTTGGACGTTTGATGACAGGAGAAATCTTCCGCCATGATCTACGGTCACAGGTGTGCCTTATGGATACGAGTGGCAAAATCATTTCACCGCAAATTATAATGGTCTACCAAGAAAGCAGTATGCTTGATATTTATCTTAATTGGAAATTTTCACCCATGTGTTTTTTTATTTTTGGTAATCAGGGTAAAACAGTTTGGATTAAGATTAACCCTTACCGTGTGATTCGAATCCCTAATGTCCTTTGCAAACAGTGTAGACCCATACAAGAGGGCTCTCAGAGGAGCCCTCTCATCAGGGTCTGAATTGTTTGTCATGTTACATTTTTCTTTGGAAAAATCTAATTATTGACAATAAGATTGCTCTGTTTGAATTTTAGAATACAGTAAACCCCCTCTAAACTGGAATTCTAGTACAGAAGACATTAGATACGTTAAGCCAGGCGGTTGCTTAATGCAGGATGAAAGTCCTGCAGACAGCTCCTAGAGGAGCTTTCTGCAGGACTTTCATCCTGCATTAAGTTGCCACCTGTCTTCAAGACCGATATTTATATTAAATTGAACGTCCGTTTTGAGGGGGTTTATCTTCAGCGTTGGAAGGGTTAAAGGTAGACATACTCATCGTGTCGCCTACATCCAAACTAGTTACAAGCTTTTTATTACACGAGTTTGCATAAAAACGAATAAGAACTAAATGAGATTGATCTCTAGCAAGCTGAGAGCAATTTTGTCTGTAATACTTTGTGTACTTCATATACAAAATGCAAAGGTATACATATTCAATTTAAGTTTCTCTATGAATACGATATCAAACAGTTTTCACCATGACGAGATGCCCAGTAAATCCCTGTCGCATCAGGATACCAACTGATTGCAAAAGTAATCGACAATTTGCTCATATCATGCTAATTGTTAATTTACTGTAACATTTATTTTGAAAATTACGCGTGTATTCGAAATTTAATCATGAAAATGTGTGAGTGTGACCAAGCAATAAAGAAAACAGCAATATACAGTAAAAACCCTCTTAACCGGACATTAAATTTAGTATAAATATCGGTCTTGGAGACAGGTGACAGCTTAATGCAGGGTGGAAGTCATGCAGAAAGCTCCTAGAGGACCTTTCTGCATGACTTTCACCCTGCATTAAGCAGTCACCTGCCTAAAATATCTAAATTCTTCTCTACTAGAATTCCGGTTAAGAGAGGTTTTACTGTATGTCCTAATTCTCATATCTCGTACATTGATCTATTACAGTAAACACCCAAAAGAGGCAATGCTTTTTTTAGCTTAACCTATTACCTAACGAACATTTATGCAAGAATTTATCACTTCATGAATATTCATTAACTTATTGTTTTTTATATAATTATTATGTAAAACATTCAAGGGAGCGGTCTGATCTATGTCTATTATGTTTACAAAGGCATGTATATGCGTTACTATGGGGTGAAGGGTTCAAGTCAACTGGTAGCTTAATGTAGGGGAAGGTTATGCAGAAACTCCTGAATTAAGCTACCATATGTTATTAAAGCCAGCAATGTCTAATCATTGAGTCATCACTTTAAAGGGAAACTGTCGTAATTATTTTTTTAAAAATCGACCTTAGTGCCGAAGAATTTAAACTCTTCATTCTAAGAAGATTCACTGAAGAAATGACGTATCTACGATTATTAACCCATTCCCTCACAGGCTATTTTTAGACCCAACCTCTTTGAATAAATCGACCAAAAAGGAGCATTTACTAGAGAAAAGGAAACTAAGATAAGAGTTGTGTTGTCTGAAACCATTGATTTTCATACCTTGACTTTACAATTTCTACAACTTCTTTTACTCAAATTGATCAGGATACTAACTGACATACTATCCCTGATTTATCACAATGGTTTCACAAAGTGACTTTTACAGAGTCGTCAAAAGTCGTCAATATGAGGGAATGCGTATTTGTACAGTCGACGCATGTATAACAAACAAGAGAAGAAAAAAAGGGGGGGGGTACAGTTAAGGTTAACATGAACACACCTGCTATCGTCGAAACTCATCAACGCGTAAAAAATGTCAGATTTAACATTTTCCAATAACATTAAAGTGTGAATAGAGAATTCACGTTTTTAATCAAATTAGCCGTTAACATCCTTTCGCTATTATCTGTCACGCCGAATCTTGTTTTGATGGATAAAAAATATCAGTTAAAATCGCATCAAAATCGAATTAAATGCAAATCGTCTTACAAATCGAGGACTGGGTGTAATACTGTTATATCTGTATTATTTAACCCTTTCCCTCATATAAACCTGTTTTCACGCATCTGCAAACAAAGTAGACCCAGATCAGACGGCTCCTACAGGAGCCGTCTGATCAGGGTCTGCTCTGTTTGCTAATGGAATTTGAAAGATCTGTTTCTTTAGTTTCTAAAATTGCTACAATGGTCCACCTTCCATATTTCATTACACACACTTTGATCATGACTATTCAGTAGATATTGAAATTTGGAATAAACATAGGGCAGGGAAAGAGTTAACGTGGTATAGGCATTTAACCACTCCCTTCATATAAACGCATTTTCATACATTTGTAAACATAGTAGACCCGGATCAGACGGCGTCTGATCCATAAAATCCACAAGGAGCCGTCTGATAAGGATCTGATTTGTTTGCTTTTGGCATAATATGGATCTTATTCTACCGTTTCTGTCAAAGCAATTTTTTTATCTTAAATAGTTATAAAACTTCATCTAATAAATATTCATGACGTCATAATTTCTTGCATGAATATTGAACAGGGAAATGGTTAAAATAAATTGTTTTCATAAGATTTGTCTGAGCTGATTTTCTTTCATGTCTATTGTAATAAAGATTACATCAGATTGTCAAACAGTTTGGATTGTGATCTGACGCCGAATCATCCCACGTCTCGTATTGGATCCAAACTGTTTGCAAAGGTCATAACAAGTTTACACCGCAGATTGTGGTTACGAGAGTTTTGCACTCAACCTTCGAAATGTCCCATTCAATATTGTGGACAGTTTGGATTCACTCAGTGTCTCATCTGGATTCAAATCGTTTGAAACTCTTTCACTTACTTGTTTACATACATGTTGGCCAATTTATTCTAAAACTGTGGTACACGACCAAGTTATTCAATATTGAAAGGTCAACGACAAAGGTGTCGTCTGCTGAAACCATCGTCTATTTCCTGATGTGTTTATGTGTTGTTGTTGTTTAAAAAAACCCGACTTGCTTGTAGTAAACATCTTGGATATATATAGATGAGAGGCTGAGTTACTCGGTATTTCATTTTAACCCTTTACTCCATGAATATTTAAGAAATAATGACATCATGAATATTAATTAGATTAATACTAAAAATGGCATATTAACACATGAATGGTTTGCCAAAGCAGAAGTTACAGAATCAAATCGATATTCTTGCACAAAACGTGTTGTTTTAGTCCCGCTAGACCATGTATTAACAAGGCAATTCTCGTGCTCACGCGCTGTTGTTGACTGGTTTTAATTATACCTATTCGGGGCCTAATGTAAACAATGGACGTGGATGCTATAGCGTTTTGGCCTAAGCTAGGTGAACGCTGCGAGTACAATTTCAGGAGCACCGGCAATGAACTGTTTTTAGTGATAGAGATATTGAATGAAATGAAATTCCGTGTAAACGGTATTTGATATAATCATGACATGATGTCAGAAAGAAAACAGTGGCCCGGAGACAGCATAAATCGAACGAAGTGTCAAAGAAGTGTATATTTTTGCTTGTAATTGGAAGAATTAAATTGATACAGGAAAGCAGAAATGGGTTTTATGCAAGAATAGCGTTAATACACGTATGTTTTCGGGCAATAACATATGCAGTGTCCCTCGGGAATGTTGTTGCCCTCGCCCTTCGGGCTCGGGCCAACAACAGTCTCTCGGGACACTGCAGATGTTATTGCCCGAAAAAACGTGTATTAACCCTCTATTATTCCATAAGCAAACAGAACAGACCCTGACCAGACGGCTCCTATTGGAGCCGTCTGATCTGGGTCTACTCTGTTTGCAAATGCGTAGAAATGCGTATTTATTGAGAAAAGGGTTAACTACGAGTTTGGAAATTTTTAGCAAGTTAAGGGTAACACCATCTGTTAAACAGTTTTGTTGTGATGTGTGACGTGAAATCCTTAAATACAATTTAATGCGTCTTCCTCACGGAGATTTCGTTTTCAATGCTGACCATATTTCAATCAGTGGCGATGCGCGCACCGATCAAGTAATTCTCACCAAACTAAGGTCGCCGAGGTGGGACCAATATTGACCACAGGGCATTATAAGCCGCTTGGTTTAACCCTTTCCCTGTTGCATATTCATGTATGAAATAATGACATGATAAAGATTTATAAGCTGATGTTTTTAAAAATGCCACATGTGCACACACTATTTTGGTATTGGTAGAAACAGTATAATCAGATCTGTTATAGTTTCATAACCAACCAGAGTAGACTCTAATCAGACGGCTCCTATAGGGGCAGTCTGATCTGGATCTACTCTGTTTGGTGCATTAATACACATTTATATGAAGAAAGGATTAAACTCATTCCCTCCTATACCTTTTAGACCCAACCTATTAGAATTAATCTACTGAAAAGGAACATTAACTATAGAAAGGGAGAAATTTAGAATTGTGCAGTTTGAAACCATTGTGATTAATAGAGCCTTTGCTCCATATGAGCAAATGCTCTATTTATCACAATGATTTCAAAAAAATGAGTTTTACAGAGGCGCAAAAAAAGCGTCAGTAGGAGGGAATGGGTTAAGGGGATTTTTCAAGTGTTTCTATGGAGAACAAGGTACCCTCGGGATGGGACCAGTAATAACCACATGTACATGTTTGTTACAAACATTGTAGAGGGCCTTAAAGTGATGTTCGTGACAAATATGAGAGCTCTAGGCCATTTGGTTTCAGAGAAGATTTCACTGGGTATTTCTATCGAAAATAAGGTAACCCGGGGAAAGGTCAATTTAACCACTGAGGCATAATTTGAACAATCTTGGTATTGGTCCTGAAAATGATGTTTCATGCCAAAATTTGAACTGTATACTTATTTTAAAAAGGGTACAATCGAGGCCAGTATTAACCCCATGGTCATAATTTGAACATCAAGGTGATGCTACATGTACATACCAACATGTATTAATTCCCGGGGCATAATTTGAACACTTTTAGTAAAGGTCAACAAAATGATGTTTTACACCAAATATGAATCTTTAATAAAGGATCTTACATGAGTGTTCATTACGAATTATTTTTTATTAAACGAGTTTGAAGCCCGTACCATATTCATTATTGTAAAACGAGACTCATAAAAAACAATTTGTAATGAACACGAATGTAAGATTCTTTTTCTCACATAAAAGTGTCATAGAAAGTGACTGTTTGACTTGATGCTACAGGAGTTGTCTGATCTGCGTCTACTCTGAATGCATAAGCGTCAAAAGATGTGGCCATCAGGTAAAGGGTTAAATAGAAAAATCTGAATGTTAGAGTTACTCGGCGTCTCGTCTGGATCCAAACTGTTTACGCACATTCACCCATGGCAACGATAGAGTAGTATACCAATAACAAGCAGTTTTAGTGGACTCTTTATATAGGTGTCATTATACAGTTTTAGGAAAATCGAAAGACAAGGTTATAATCTTCGGTGTGCGATAAATAAATAAGTTTTCAGTGACGGTTTTATTCATATCAAATCCAAACTGTCACAAATCCTTGAGTGTGACGGAATTATTTAATACGCCGTAAATACTCGGTTATTTTTACAATGAATTTCCGCTTTGTATACATAAATCCGCTTATATATATAAGTAAAATGTCTCACTTTTTCTTGAAGATGAGCCCCAGGGTGGTAGCTACATGTAGCTTTCTTTCTGTCTCACCAGTCCACATGTATGTATATACTGTAAACATTTCGTTTGTATTTAACCCATTACCTCGTGGATATTCAATTAAAAAAATAATGACGTCATCAACATTTATTAACAACTTTTATAATGGTGTACGAATACAGGGTTTACTTTTTATATGACGTCATCAACATTTATTAACTACTTTTATTATGGTGTATGAATACATGGTTTACTTTTTGCAATAACAGAAACTAGAATCAGATTTACATTATTGCATTAGAAAACAGAGCAGACCAAGACCAGATGGCTCCTACCGCAGTCATGTGTTTTGGGTCTACGTGTATTTTGTTTGCAAATGCGCCAAAAGACCACCCTGTCTGTAAAGGTTTAATCCCGTATCTCTAGAGAACTCGTCACGAATCTTAATTTTCACCTTGAAGTGTCCAACCCCCCCCCCCCCCCCCTCTACCTCCTCCACTACACACACCTCCTTCACTTTGTGAAACCATTGTGATAAATAGAGCATTTGCTCCTATAGGAGCAAATGCTCTATTTATTACAATGGTTTCAAACTACAAAATTCTAAAATTTTCCTTTTCTCTAATTAATGCTCCTTTACGGTAGATTTATTCAAAGAGGTTGTATCTAAAAATATCCTATGAGATAATGGGTTAAACTGTGTTAAAAGGTTCTTAATTTCTCGAATATTTTATCATGTCAACTGTAGAATCAATTATACTCAACAAAAGAGTTAGGGATATTAATTTTTACCGTGGGATAAAAAACAACAACACTACATTATGAAATTTTATTACAGTCCCAATCTTGATAATGCGGATATTATATATAGATATGTATATAGTTGAACTTCGATATCTCGAAATTCAACTGGACCATACAAATTAGTTCGAGATAACAGAAGTGTGAGTTATCCGATTTCTGATCTGGACACTTTCTTAAGTTCACAGCTTAATGCAGGTCTAAAGTAATGCTGAAGCTCATGTAGGAGCTTTCAGCATTACTTTAGATCTGCATGAAGGTTTTCACGCGTGCTTCTATAGATGTGTGTAGTTATACATTTTAGAGCAATTCTGTATGGTAAGTTTTGGAAGGACTGAACTACTAGTTCGAGTTATCTCGAGTTCGAGTTATCCGAGTTCAATATATCGAAGTTCAACTGTAGTTTATTATCTTAATGCAGGGCAACAGTAATGCAAAAAGCTCCACTATGAGCCTTTTCCATAACGTTTGCTCCGTATTAACCCATTCCCTCATATTGACGATTTTTGACGACTCTGTAAAAGTCACTTTGTGAAACCATTTTGATAAATAGAGCATTTGCTCCTATAGGAGCAAATGCTCTATTTATCAAAATGGTTTCAAACTACAAAATTCTAAAAAAAATCCTTTTCTCTAATTAATGCCCATTTTCGGTAGATTTATTCAAAGTGGTTGTATCTAGAAATAGCCTATGAGGTAATGGGTTAAGCTACACATGTATCAACTGCTTTTAAAAAATTCGGAATCAAAAGGTCGTGTTAACGAGACTTTACTGTAAATTATTTAATTTACCTTGGCATATACTTCCTTTGAATATGTAGCACTCTATCTGTGTGAGAAATTTTGTATGGAAGGTCACTGGGATTACCAATGAAAGGTCACGATTTACAGCCAATATCGTAAACTATATAGCCAGCTGGTGCGAAAAAAGAGAGTTGAAAAGGTGTCAGTGCAATAGAAACTTTTTGTTACTTGAACAAGACTATTGACACAATAATACTATCTTTGATCTGATTATTATAATTTTGTATCTTTGATCTGAGTATTATAATTTTGTACATTTTTACTCAACAAATAACAGTGTCCCTAACTTGTTTTGTTTGAGTATACAGATCTACAGATAAAGGTGCGTACCAAAATACCAAACACGTTATTTCTCCACCAAACCCTATACTGTGACTACTCTTTAGAATCATCTCGAAAAGACGATTCTAAAGATTGGTCACAGTATACGGTTTGGTGGAGAGAAAACAGGGAGCTATTCTTGAAAATGTGTAAATTTACGCATCTCATCTAGACCTCTGAGTAAAATTCTTAAACAGACCAGGATCCATGCTTATAAAACTTTTAGTTGAGTCTGAGCTGGTTCTCAAGTTTTTGATTGGTCAGATTTGAGCCTTCGGCTCAAATCTGACCAATCAAAAGCTTGAGAACTCAAATCTGGCCAATCAAAAGCTTGAGAACGAACTCATACTCAACTACAAGCTGATATTGCGAAAAGGTTAAAAGGCGTAGCTATGGAGTAAAAGGTTACATCTAATACTATGTGTGAAAAGGATAACCCTGTTGGAATGCTTTATAAAAGTAACTCAATTTGACCCCCATCTGTAAAATCGTTCAATATTTGGACACTTTAAATGAAAAGATGACAAAATAACCACAGGGTCACCATTGCTCATGATTTATATGTCGACCCCCATTTGTCACATATTTGATAATGAGTTTAGGCCAATTGTTTTTTATTATTTGTTTCTAGGGCTCTTTCTTTTGGTTTGTCCAAAATATATCAAAACTAAAATCGACAGTTTAAACATTTCGGTAATAAATCTACTAAATTATGGATCGGAATACAATATTTATTTATATGATGCATGTTAATTATAAATATTTCCATTTGTTTTTTTACACCCGTTTTATTGGTATTCACCTGCCGAGAAGCAGTGTGTCACTTAGGGATCACTTTTCCGTCGCCTCTCTATCCGTCTGTCTGTCTGTCTTGTCTGTCCGTCTGTCTGTCCGTCACACTTTCTTTTTTTTTGGCTGTCATTTCTAAACTAATCATTATAGAGCTTTGCAATTTCACACATGGAACAAGCATGATGAGAGGAAGTGTCATGCACAAGGGCCACAACTCTAGCATCAATATTTATTTTAGCTATTCCCCTTTTTCATATTAACAATAAGTTTTTGTGTCACCTGCGAGCAGGTGACACATGTGTTCCTCCGAACACTCTTGTTATCTTTTTCTTGCAAAAAACCCAACCCCTAAACACACAGAAACTAAATTTACTGAAATTAGCAAGCATTCGACTAATAACCATTTAGCTGGTGAATATTGGTTTACGCAAATTACGCAAGTTTTTATAATGACATATGAATACACTCCTGAGTGTTTAGCGATGATGCAACTTCAGAATCACATCCATGGTGTCTCTGTAAATGGATTAAGTATGAAACAGTTCGGATAAGAATGATTTAACAAATTACCCCCTAGTGACGCACTTTTGCGCCTCTATAAAATTCCCATTTTGAAACCATTGTGATAAATAGAACATTTGCTCCATAGGAGCAAATGCTCTTTTTATCACAATGGTTTAAAGTACACAATTCTAAAATTCCTTTTCTATAGTTAATGTTATTTTTCGGTAGATTTATTCAAAGAGATTGTGTCTAAAATAGCCTAGGAGAGAATGATTTCAATGGTAGGGTTTAGGGTTAGGGTTACCCCATGGTTGTTGCCTTTAAGGTGATGTTATCTAATTGCAACGCGTTTTTGAAAATGCCTAAAGATTACATAAGACATTTGTTTGTATGCTGATAGAAGTATTTCGCAAGACAATGCGATCGCATAAACGATGAAGAAGACACGACATTCATCCGTTTGATATCGAAGATCCCGAAGTTATTTGCCGGTGTACAATGTATTAGTATTTATTCGGGCTTTGATTTAGTTACTGCTCGAATTGTCTGATAATATTTGGCTACAAAAAAGTGTTGTATGTTTGTATCGAGATTTAACAATCGACGTCCAGCTAATTACAGACGTATAAAGACCCCGGGTAGAGTCCCCGACCTACCGAAAGCCAGCGAAAACGGTTTATTTATTATTTTTTTTATCACGGGTGAAATTTCGACCTAAGTTCAAATTGACACTCTTTATAAGAATGAATGTAACCAATACAATATTATATTATTTTAATGAAAATATGTGTTTATACTGGGGGCCAACTACATATTACATTTTTGTATTATCAAATGTTTTGCTACGACAATTTATATTGGTATTCTAATAGATTTGTTTCCCTACGAAGCCAGTGTATCAATTGGGGAATGTTTTCCTACGAAAACAAAGATGCCTTCGTAGGAAAACAAATATATTATAATACTCATATAAATTGTCGTAACAAAACATTTTGATAATAATACGTAGTTGGTCCCCAGTGTTTATTGCATAGAGTCTTCCCTCGACGGTTGCCATATACACACGTGGCCTTAACTTTTATCATCCTGAAAAATTAACATACAGTAAAATCCCTCTAAACCGGACGTTCAGTATAAATTCTTCTCTACTAGAATTCCGGTATAGGGAGGTTTTACTGTATATGAAACTATTGACTGAGTGTCATACTGATTGGATCCTGTTAAGGCGCCGAGTTAGGCTTCGTCTCATCTAGATCCAAGATGTTAGCAAGTGGCAGCCAGGTTGCACTTATTCAGGATGAGGAAATATATTTTTGTCCCTTTCTTTCCCAAACAAACGATTAGATATTTAGCATTTTAAATCCTGACGAGCTACTCAGCGTCTCATCTGGATCAAAACTGTATACAAAGATCGTCTTTAATTTTGCACGAGGTGTCTTCAATTTAACCATAATTCTGCCTTTAAATGCCTACTAATATTGTGATCTGGAGCCATTTGATCTCCTCCCAAATTGTTTTAACCCTTTACTCTTTGAATATATG
Organism: Azorinus chamasolen; assembly: GCA_963576725.1. Classification (NCBI taxonomy): domain Eukaryota; kingdom Metazoa; phylum Mollusca; class Bivalvia; order Cardiida; family Solecurtidae; genus Azorinus; species Azorinus chamasolen. The sequence goes on from OY755249.1 coordinate 30,889,486, forward strand.
TCAGAAATAACGACGCCACGAATATTAGTTAGTTTAGTCTTTATAGTGACACATGTACACATGACGTTTTGGCCATGACAAAAACGTAGATTATTTCATAAATATACAGAGCCCACTCAGATCTGGGTCTACACATTGTGCAAAGGTGTAGAATGGCGTATTTATAAATAGAGTAACGGGTTAACCCTAGACTACTTTTAGGTCCAACCTCGTTGAATATATCTACTTAAAAAGCGTTTTACTAGAAGATTTGTTTTAGTTATATAGTTTTGAAACCAATGGTTTCATAAAGCGACTTTTACAGAGGCGTCAAAAGCGTCAATATGGGGAATGGGTTAACCCTTTCCTTCATATATACGCATTATCATGCATCTGCAAACAGAGAAGACCCAGATCCTAGATGAGCCGTCTGATCAGGGTCTGCTGTTTGCTAATGGAATTTGATAAATCTGTTTCATTAGTTTCTAAAATGGCCACAGCGTTTCATCTACCATGTTTCCTTATAACTAGTTTGTCCATTAATCAGAGGGTATTGAAATTTGGACTAAATACAAAACAGGAAATAGGTTAAGCATTTGAGGGCCTACTGATGTAGTGTCAAAGAGAGTTTTGGTCCAGATGAGTTTATCGGCGTCTTGTCTTGGTCCAAGCTGTCTGCAAATACTACACTCAGATTGCGTCCGGCAGTGTAAGGGCTAATCCTTGCCCTATTCTATTTCAAGTAAAAATCCTCTAAACCGGAATTCAAGTAGAGAAGAATTTAGATACTTTTAGGCAGGTAACTGCTTAATGCAGGGCGAAAGTCATGCAGAAAGCTCCTAGAGCAGCTTTCTGCATGACTTTCGCCCTGCATTAAGCTGCCACCTGTCTCTAAAGACCAATATTTATACTAAAGTTAATGTCCGGTTTAGAGAGGTTTTACTGTACTATTGGCTATTTGAGTGGCCTTTGAATTAATTACGGGAAAATACGTGTCATGAACTTGAATTATTCATGACTTTGACCAAATTTATGTTCTTCGGAACGCGGGTAACGTACTTAAATCTTTCGCTGGTGCGCGTTGTCGTCTGCAGAAATTGTCGCCTGCTTAGACATTTTCAATTTTCTTCGTTTTAGTTTCAAAAACATACAGTATCAATCGATTTTTAACCCGATTAGAGGTCAAAGTTATTCGGCATCTCATCCATCTGGATCCGAACTGTTTGTCATAGGTGATCGTAGATTCGTCCAGTGTATTGAAAGAGTTAAAAATTCAATGAAGTCGTAATGTATACTAAATTATAATGTATCACAGGAGGCCTATGGCTGCTGTAACCTTTATAAATACTACTTAATCGATAAATTACCCTGTCACTAAAGGATGCTTAAACCCCTTACAGTGCGGGCCACGAGTCAATAATGTCATTTGCAAACAGTGTAGACCCAGATGAGAGGGCTCCTAGTGGAGCCCTCTCATCAGGGTCTACACTGTTTGTCATGTTACACGTTCCTTTATGAAAACATCCCTAAATGTTCACCATAAGCTTGACCTGTTTGAACTTTGGAATAGTCAATATGAAAATTCAGCGGTGTAAGGGTTGACACCTCCTCACACTAACCACATCTTGACTCGTATTACTGACAGCTTGGGTCCATGGCAAGGAGACGTAGAGTAACTCGGCATCTCATCAGGATCCAATATGTTTGCCACTCAGTCAATAGTTTATCAAACAATTAAACCAATTGGATAAATGTTTAAAACTGACGGCAATGAAAATTTCAGCTGAAATAGTTTTTATCGCATGAGAAAGGTTAATCTATTAGTTTTTTACTGATTGCTTACCTAGGGTATTGCTTTAGACCGAAGGAGATCACCTATATACCCCGCAACGAAACGCCCATCCAAGCTACACTTGTCGAGTCATTTAAGTTAACCATTTCCCTTATACGGACATCTTTTGGCACCTTTTCAAACAGGGTAGACCCAGTTCAGTCAACTCCTAAAGGGGCTTCTGATTAGGGTCTGCTCTGTTTACTTATGGAATAATATAGACCAGGTTCAGAAGTTTCTGTCACAGTAAAAAAGATGCCGCTATTAATGTGTAATTATAAAAAAAAATCAGTCCATCAATATGCATGCAGTGATAAATTCTTAAATTATTATCCATGAAAGAAAGGATAGAAGTGATGGTGTCTACTTGCAGCGCGTTTTAATGCCTAAAATTCATAAATCATTTGTTTAAAAACCGATCGAATAAACGCTGAAAAAGTTTAATATCGAAGAACCCGGTGTTATCCGCCGATATGTTATCATTTGTTAGGGCTGCGTTTTAAATAGGCCGAATATATGTACATAAGATAAGTATCGACAAAAAAGGTTTATTTTGTATCAGGCAAATGGTTCATTAGTTCAAATTGACCATCTTTATAAGACTAATTGAACATAACCAACACCATGTGTTTATGATTTTATTTTATTTACAGATTTATTGTAGAGACTATCACTTTAACCCTTTCCCTGTTGTATATTCATGTCAGAAATAATGACGTCATGAATATTAAATACATGTAGATTATTTTTTATAATGACATATGAACACAGGACATTTTGGCTGAGGCAGAAGCTGTAGAATCAGGTCTATATTACACCATAAGCAAACAGAGCAGATCCTGATCAGATGACTCCTATAGGAGCCGTCTGATCTGGGTCTACTCTGTTTGCAGATGCGTCAAAATGCGCTTACATAAGGGAAATGGTTAAGGTCAAGCTTGTAGGTCTTTTCAATTCACACTACGTGTTACCGTGAAAGCACCCGTCAAGGTATTTATTGAAATAATGGATATTTAAATTATTCACTTATAAATCTATTACGCCTTAACCCTTTCACCGCCAATGTCGCAAAAATGCACCACGACAAATAGTGCAAGGCGGCGTCTGATCAGGGACTTCACTTTTTGTCTCAAACTCTATTTCTATAGCTGTGCTTTATTCCTTTCAAATTTGCATTATTATCTTATTTCCTTATTTTACCGAATGATTTAACAAACTAGGATTGAAGACGACAATTAGAAATTTGGCGCCGAAATGGTTAAATAATACTATGAATGTTTTGAGTTTTTTAATTAAACCTTTATCCGGCTTATCTGGACCTGAGATATTGGGCCTGCATCAGACGCCGAGTGGCTCTTTCAAGATTTACTAAAAAACTTGAACGAATCGGGGGCAAGTAAACTTTGCAATAGACATCAGATTTTGAGCAGGAATCAGCTTTAATAACTGAAAAGGGTTCTGGATCCCACCACAATAGGTTCTGGGTACTGTCATAATGTAAAGCCTTTATTGATATATTACTGGAAGTACTGGTATATTGAAATTACCACCAGGGAAACAGATAAATAAAAATAGGTATTACTAATGTACTAGTTCTTTCAGTGGGAATAGTCGGGGTGTACCCTTCTGTCTAGCTGAGACGTCGAGGCGAATTACTTTAATAATCAAAATAATCCATGCTCTTAATCTAAGCATGAAACAAGAGTAGTATTTCAATTCTAACATGCCGCTGAACTGATATCCTCCGCCAACAAGTGCTAACCTCAGTAGTTAACTTAGTGTTGACAAGACGGACAAAAACGTTAACTTTTTTTGGCAAAGGGGTCATAACTCATAACATAGTGTTTCAAGGTTAACATGAGTGATACTTACAGGGCCGCATTTCTGTATAGTACTTAAGATTTACATAAAGTTCCATAGACAAACTCCACACCATTTTTGAGATATGACTCCGGGATGGATATCACCTACGGCGGGAGCTTTAAATAGCAGCAGTCCCTGTCAAAACATTGTTATGAGGCTTGTCTGGGCTAATATGGATAGTTTTTTACGGATGCAAATCGATATACGATAGAAGTAAAAGTAAATCAATTATTAGTACCAACAATTAGTAGTCCCCCACCGGTTACCGGTTGGGGGACTGAAGGTTTGCTCGATACCGTCTATCCGTCCGTCTGTCTGTCTGTCCGCGCTAACAATTCCTGTTTATGTGACTAGATAATTACATGAGAACTAAAGATATTTTGTTCTCATCGGTTTTATGTAGCTTTTTTTAGTTTATGTATATAACTCTAGCAGCAATTTTTTTGTAGTTATTTCCCTTTTTCATATTTTCTTGTCCGGACAATAACTCTTTATCTACTTGTTCAATTGATTTGAAACTTCACATATGGAACAAGCACGATGAGAGAAAGTGCCATGCACAAAACTCTAGCAGCAATATTTTTGTAGTTATTCCCCTTTACCATAGTTTCTTGTCCGGAAATAAAGCTTTATCTACTGGTTCAATTGATTTGAAACTTTACATAATTATGGAACACGCATGATGAGAGGAAGTGTCATGCACAAGGGCCTTAACTCTAGCCTCATTTTTTTGTAGCTATTCCCTTTTTCATATTTTCTTGTCCAGACACTAATTATTTATTTACTGGTTCAATTGATTTGGAACTTCACATATGGAACAGACATGATTAGAGGAAGTGTCATGCATAAGGGTCATAACTCTAGCATCAATATTTTTTAGAGTTATTCCTCTTTTTCATATTGTTTTTCTTATGATTTCAGGGTGGTCATGTATATACCATTGTAATCTACACAATGGGTGTGTGGGTCGGAGAAGGATTTTTTAATCCGGCGGGGGACTCATGCATTGCATAGTAATACAACATTAATTTGTTTAGAGAGTATTCAAGGGAGAGTACTTAACCACTTACTCCATAGATATGCATTTTAACGCCTTTAAAAAGAGAGTAGACTCGGATCAGACGGTTTCTGTTATAGTCGTGTGATCAGGGTCTGCTCTGTGCGCTTATGAAGTGATACAGATCCGACTCTACAGTTTCTGTCATGGCCAGATATTTCTGTGTTCACGTGCCAATACAAATTCAGCTAATTGATATTTATGATGTCAATATTTCTTAAATGATATGCATGGAGTTAATAGTTCAGATTGTTCTCCATACTAACGCACAAGTGACTATTTACAGTAAAACCTCTCTATAATGGCCACTAAATTACATCAAGTATTTTGTGTTAAAGGCAGGTGGCTGCTTAAAGCAATGTGAAAGTAAAACAGAACGCTCCTATAGGAGCGTTCTGTTTTACGTTCACCTTGCTTTAAGCAGCCACCTGCCCTAAATACCAACTAATTAACACTATTTAGTGGCCGTTATAGAGAGGTTTTACTGTACATGTGTTTGCGGGTCATACCTGCACTTCGTGAAATCTAGCGCTGCGTTAGGTCTCAACAGCACATCGTGGTTAAGATTTCAGATTTACACAGAAAGGAATGCATTAAAACGGACATTTCCTGTTGAATAATTTGTTTATTGGCATGTATAAACTTATCTCCACACCACAGTCATTTTGCAAAATATATATTTGTATACGTTTATAAATAAATAAAATATCACAAAACTTGTACATGTATAAAACTGCTATATCTGGAAGACAGGGAATCTGTGTAGTTATTCGTTTCTGATATAACATCTATTCACTGGTTTTATTTAAACATAACACACTGTATGGCAATCGGAAACTCATCTAATTCCGGAAAATACCGATCATCCGCGCGTGAAGCATGTCCACAAATATCTGAAACAATTAACAACTAGAGAAATGCCAGCAGTATGTGTGCAACCCTATGTTACTGTGTAATTATACCAGCCTCTCGTAGCTAGCCTACAATCCAGTTTGCATACGTATCTCGCTACTGAACGCATAGCTGATCAGTTATTGCCGTTTGACCGCAGATGCATACTGAAATACTAAAATCGTCCTTTCTCCACCAATCGTTATGGTGTGACTACTCTTTAGAACCGTCTCTTCGAGACGATTCTAAAGAGTAGTCAAAACATATAGGGTTTGGTGGATAAATAAAGATGTAATGGACCTCTGGTTTGACAACATTCAACCGTTACCATGGTCTCCAGTGATTTTTATCCGCATGTAGATCGCTGTTAAGATCTCGATTCTGATTAATAGTTTCAGGGTTTAAAGTGTTTGGCTCTGGTTTTATCTCACTGCTCGTAAGCGTAACGTTCTTTGTAACTGCAGTAGGCACTGTGTCAGACGGTTTGTTTTGCGTGGTGCTTGTCGCACTGGGAACAAGACCAGAGCTAAGATTTGCTGAACTAAAATTACCCGATGTCATCGGCACGAATCCCATAGCACCTTGTGTGTTTTGAATATGTGGATTTAAAGATATCACGTTTGGCTTTATCAACTGCTGTGACGTCACTGATGATGGGAGTTGCACAAGTAACATCAAATGACTTCCGCAAACCAGTCCGACGGGTACCTGCTGATTTGTCACGTGACAAGATGTCGACGGCTGCAAAAGTCCTTCACTTACTACACTCTGCGCGAGTCTAGTCTCCGTTGCGTCTTTTTCTTTTGCTTTCGTCCCGCGTAAGCTCAAATCTACTGCCTCATTGGTTTTATCTGGACTTTCTTTGTGTGATTGTTGTCGCAAAGGCTCTATACGGATTTTGTCTTGGTATATCTTAGAATTTGGCCCACTTGAGGCTTCACTGTCAGGTTTGAATTTATTTGAGATATGATCAATAAGTTTTTGGGAAGCGTCGTCTACAGTTCTGGTTTCCTGGAGGAATTTGGAGATCTCTGACAGGCATTTTGAGTAGCCCGCAGAATACTCGTCTGGACGACGGATAATTGGATTTTCGGTGCAGTACAAACCTGAAAGTAACAACAGATACATATTAACCTTTAGCCTGCTGAGCAAATTATTTTACAGAATTTTTCACCTACTACATTATCAAAATTCAAGCTATAATCAACATGTATACCAAAATGCAACCAGGATGTCAAACAGTTTGGATCCTGATGAGACGCCGAGTAACTTTCACTCTGCATGGAGCTGACACCTGTCTCCAAGACCGATAATATTTATACTAAATTTAACGTCCGGTTTAAGCAGGTTTTACTGTATTAATTATTCAAATTCTTGTTCCATATTAGAGGAAATTGGGTCGGGTCACAAGTTCTTACAACATTATATTTGACTCTCCCCATACAAAGCATTCATATAAACTTGTTCTTGTATAGAATTTGTATTAAAACATCGCACACAGAGCGAAATTCAGTGCAATAAGTTCATACATTGTATTTGGACCATCACTGTAAGACCCCTCTCAACGACCACTCAAAATATTCTGTGTTTCCATGGGAGTTTTCTGCATTGTGTTCTCCCTGCATTTACTCTGTTCTCCACAGAGACGCCTTTTGACACCTTTGCAAACATAACAGTCCCTGATCAGACGGTTCCAACAAGAGTCATCTGATCAGAGTGTGTTCTGTTTGCTTCATGAAATAACATAGATCGGATTCTACAGGTTTCTGCCACAGTAAAAAGTGTCATTGTTTATATATGAAATGCCATTGTAAAAGAAATAGCTAATCAATATTTACACAATCATTATTTCTTGCACGAATGAAGGGTTAATAACTACATGTACATCTCACAAGCTAATTAAATTAACCCTTTCATTTCCATGCATCTGCAAACAGAGTAGACCCAGATCAGACGGCTCCTATAGGAGCCGTCTGATCAGGGTCTGCTCTGTTTGCTTATGTAATTCTGATAGATCTGACTCTACAGTTTCTTCCAATACCAAAATGCATGAGCCATTATAAAAAGTCTGCTTATAAATATTGATGATTTCATTATTTCTTACATGAATAATCAGCAGGGAAAGTTTAAATGGTCGCTAAAGAGAGGTTTTACAGTAGTGCAGGAAACTCCCCATCAGATAGTTACCTGTGTTTATAGTTGGCGCTGACTGTTTCTTGATAAAGTCTACTGTCATCTCAAGGATGTCAGCCTTCTCAAGCTTGGATGGTCTGGTTCCCTGGAACAGCAAGAGAAGATCAAAGTAATAAAAGTACTGAAGGATGGCGGTTATATTTTTTAATATACAGTAGAACCCCTCTAATTCGACCACTTAATGAATAAACATGGCTGTTTTTATAAGCATGTTGTTCTTTAATGCAGGGCAAAAGAAATGCAGAAAGCTCCTCTAGGAGCTTTCTGCACCTCTAGGAGCTTTCTGCATTACTTTTGTCCTGCATTAAGCTACCACCCGCATCTAGCACCCAGAATTATACCTCTTTTAGGTGGTCGCATTAGCGGGACTTTACCATATATGGACATGGGTATTTTGGCATGACAGAAACAACAGAATCACATCTACGTATATTGTTCCATAAGCCAACAGAACAGACCCTGATCAGAGAGCCCCCACATGAACCGTCTGGTCTAGGTCTACTCTGTTTGCAAAGGCGTTCAATGGCGTATATATGAAGTAAAGGGTTAAAAAGACGACAGAAAGGAAGACAGACAGACACCTCATAACCATCCAACCCCAACACCGCACACCTACACCAAACATACATTAGCCTACAAAAAAGTAACAAAAAACAAACAAAGAATAAGAGAACCAGTGCCGGCACGTGTGTGTACATACAGCATCTTATTTGCATGTGTATTCAATAGTACCGACGTATTTTGATCTCTGTTCACAGGAAATTGTCAAAAGTTTTTCGCACATAAATCAAACTACAAAGAAGATTTAATGTCGCTTACGTACAATAAAACGCCGACTCGTCCTATCAAACCTGCATTAAAATGCTCAAAGTGGTTTTACCAACTCAAAGGTTCGTTAAGACTGACACTGTGAACCTTTAGCACTGCAAAAAAGTGTTCGTCCCCCTTTTACATCGCCCTATTTTGGTTTTTTGTCCGTTTCCTACCCCCCACCAACACACACATACCTTGTATGTCTGTCATATGTCTGTCTTTCTGTCTGTCTATCTTTATATCTATATCCGTCTGTCTGTCTGTATGTCTGTCTGTCTCCCTCTGTTTCTGTAACCCCCCCCCCCCCCCACTCCCCGCTAGATATTGTCAAACAACATATTTCCCAGTTTCTATATTAAATTACGCCCAAAGGCAAACATAAAGAAGTTACATAAAATAGTTACCAATGGTCACTATTTATCATCCAGGATATTTTTATATACAACATCAATGTTTTCATCATTCTTAAACTGACGTAACTTACATCAAAGGAGATTTTAACTCTGTTGCCGATAAATAAATTTCGTCTGCTAAGATTTTTTTCAATTTATTTACAAAACATAACCATAGCAGTGTGGATCATGGTGAGACGCTTAGTTACTGGGCGTCTCATCAGGATCCGAACTGTTTGCAAAGGTAATCAAGGATTCGATTATGGTGACGAAAAACTCAAATATTTAACCCTTTCGGCGCCAAATTTCTAATTGTCGTCTGCAATCCAAGTTTGTTAAATCATTCAGTAAAATAAGGAAATGAGATAAATAAATGCAAATTTCAAAGGAATAAAGCACAGATATAGAAATAGAGATTGAGATAAATAGTTAAGTCTCTGATCTGGTCTGATCTGGGACTGCACTATTTGTCGTGGTGCATTTATGCGACTGCGGCGGTGAAAGGGTTAACATGAGTCTTACTGAGTCGGTTGAAGTATGAACTTGCCACATACAACATTACTTCATTGTGACTAGACGATGACTGTATTTTTAACGTGGGCCAAATTTATTTATTAGTTTAATTTTGCAATTAATGGATCTGTATATGCTTAACTGTTTAATCTATGATCTGTGCAAACAGGCCCCGATGTTATGACTATTCTCGCGTATCTGACTATTCAGATACTTGAAAATGATCTCAGACTCAGTTTTATAATTGAGACACCGTGTACCTAATTGACCTAATTGAGACACCATGTAACTCGGCGTCTCATCAGTATGTAAGCTATTTCCATTCAGTGATTTTATGTTTTATAAACAATTAAATTCGAAGCAGAAGACATATTTTGCAGACGACGACCAGTGAGTAAAAGAGTTAACCCGATGAATGCGGATGACGCATCCACAGGTGTTTGCCAACAGTGCATACCTGGATCAGACGTAGAGGAGCTATCTAATCAGGGTCTGCACGATTTGTTATTCAAAATCCTCGAGCAAGTTAAGTCTTTCATATTGAGTGGATTTTAATTTAAACACACACTGATGGGCTATTCCATTGTAAAAATCGGAACTGAAAGGGGTTAACTCTTTCGGCGCCAACTTTCTAATTGTCGTCTGCAACCCAATTTTGTTAAATCATTAGGTAGAATAAGGAAATTACATACATGTAAATGAATACAGAATTCAAAGGAATATCCCGCAGATCTAGAACTAGAGATTGAGACAAAAAGTGAAGTCCCTGATCAGACGTCGCCTTTTCAAGGCGGCGTCTGATCTGGGACTGCACTATTTGTCGTGGTGCATTTTTGATACATTGGCGGTAAAAGGGTTAAAGTAAATTGTTCAAACAAGAAAGAATACAGTAAAATATCTATAAAGCGTCCATGAAAACTGAAATATGTACATATATCTAGTTCTGATCTGAATGTAGTACGAAAGTTATGCTGTACGCGCTCCCATAGGAGTATTGTTCTACAATAAGCAACCACCTGCGTGTAACACTTTCCCTGTTCAGTATTAATGTAAGAAATTATGACAACATGAATATTTATTAGCTCAATTTTTGTAATGGGAACTTGTCAAGGGAATGTTTTGCTTTGACAACAGCTGTAGAATCAGATCTATATCATGTCAAAAGCAAACAGAGCAGACCCTGATCAGACGGCTCCCATAGGAGCCGTCTGATCTGGGTCTACTCTGTTTGCAAATGCGTTAAACCCCGTTTATAAGAGGGAAAGGGCTAAACAGATCCATATTAGGTCATCGCTTAAGAGATTTATACTCTTTATATATACATGCACATACTTCAGTAAGACGAATTGGCTGAAAAGAAATTTTCTATCGATCAGGAATACATAAGAGAATGCTTTAGAAAAGAAAATATTGATGAATTGAAATTTAATGACTGAGTGTGCCCGTACACGCACAATCGATTTCTGACAAGCTTTGTTATCGTTCCGAGCACGCTACAAACATGAATATTCACGAGGCAATGGGGGTTAACAGCTTAGACCAAGATCAGCTGTTGTGTCAGATCAACCAAGATACAATAGGTCCCGTTTAATGTAATGCATAAATGCTGGTGTGATATAATCCTTTCCCTCATATAAACACTATTTCACGCCTTAGCAAACAGAATAGATCCAGACCAGACGGCTCCTGTAGGAGCCGTCTGGTCAGGGTCTGCTCTGTTTGCTTATGGAATTATATAGTAATGACCATACAGTTTTTGTCTGACCCAATATTTTCTTTAAAAATTTACATTATACTTTGTAAATACTGAATAAATAAAGATTCATGAAGTGACCAATTCATGTATAAAAAGGGGAAATGATTAAAGCGGATGACTGCTTAATGCAGGACGAAAGTAATGCAGACAGCACTTGTAAAGTTCTCGTAGGAGCTTTCTGCCATAGCTGTCGTTCTGCAGTAAGGTACCACCTGCCTGCGGGCACCAGAACTAGACGTCCTTTTGATTGGTCCTAGTAGAGGGACCTTACTGTGTGTTATACAGTCAACCCTTTACACCATGTATATTCATGTCACACTTAATAACACCATGAATATTAATTAGATTAAGTGTAATGCTAGTACATGGACACAGGAATCGTTGGCCATGGTACAGTAAAACCTGTCTATAACGGCCGCTAAATTACATCAAGTATTTTGTGTTAAAGGCAGGTGGTTGCTTAAAGCAAGGTGAAAGTAAAACAGAACGCTCCTATAGGAGCGTTCTGTTTTACTTTCACCTTGCTTTAAGCAGTCGCCTGCCCTAATATACCAACTAATTAACACAATTTAGTGGCCGTTATAGAGAGGTTTTACTGTAGATACTGTAGACTCGTATGTATTATTTCATTAGCAAACGGAGCATATTCTGATCACACAGCTCCTACAGGAGCCGTCTGATATGGGTCTACTCTGTTTGCAAAGGCATAGAAAGGTGTATTTATGGAGTAAAGGAGTAAGTATATACTGGTGAGTATCAAACCGCAAGACCTAGACAACGGACAGCGTCAGTCAAGTTGCGGTTTTGTGTATGTCTGCGCCGTTTGCAAAACATTTTCACAACAAGTTCTTAAGTTTATATTCCATCCATTCTGTCAAAGATGTGCCTTAATCCGTTCCCTCATATTAACGCCCTTTGACGCATCTATAAAAGGTACTTTTTTGCTCCATCGGAGCAAATACTCCATTTATCACAATGGTTTCAAAACTACCAAACTCTAACATTTTCCTTTTCTCTAGTTAATGCCCCTTTTCGGTAGATTTATTCAAAGATGTTGGGTCTAAAAATAGCCTATGAGGGAATGGGTTCAGCTGCAAAATTTGCAAACGGAGCAAACCTAGATCAGACAAATCCTGTAGGATCTGTCTGATACGGGCCTGCTCTGTTTTGCTTATAAGACTTAAGTTACACACTCCCAACTGTTTGCCATGGAAATACTTGTTTCTTATTGTATATTTTTATATTTATTGACGTCTTGTCGGAGTATTAAACGTGTAGAAGGCTAAATTGAAATTGACGATTTAATTAAGTAGGCGAAGCGAATAAATGAATACTGATATTGGTCTAGAGACCAATAAATCGGGGTTTTGTGTAAATCTGTAAATCTTATTAGCCCTTATAAGACACCTTAACTCTTTTCCTGGTCTATGTTAATTTCAAATTTTAATACCTACCGAATATTCATAAAACATTTAGATCTATAACAAAATATTGAGTGTGGAACATTGTACCCATTTTAGAAAGTAAAGATACAAATCTTATCAAATTCTATTTGCAAACAGAGTAGACCCTGATCAGACGACTCCTCTAGGAGCCGTCTGATCTGGGTCTACTCTGTTTGCAAATGCGTGAAAACACGTTTATATGAGGGAAAGGGTTAAAACGTGATAAACATTTCTTTCCTTTCTTTTCTAAAACACGATCAGGGTGCCAAGAAAACCACTTCGGATCTCTATAAGATACAAGTTACTCTGTGTCCCATCAATATTCATATCATAGAATGTAAGTAGGCCTATAACGAGTTACATGTAACAACGTGTCTGCTCTTTGCCCTAGATATACAACATCTGTTTTGTTGCATGGGTCAACCTCTTAACCCTTTACTTCATATAAATACCTTTTCACGCCTTTGCAAACAGAGTAGAGTCAGTAGACCCAGATCAGACGGCTCCTATAGGAGCCGTCTGATCAAGGTTTGCTCTGTTTGCTTATGAAATTGTAATAGATCTGACTGAACAGTGTCTACCAATACCCGTAAGAGCTGAAGGCACAACCCATTATAAAACTTCAGCTAACAAATATTTGTTTTGTAATTATTTCTGTCATGGATATTCAGCACGAAAAGGGTTAAACTTTAAACTGCCACGTCGAAAACGTTCATTGCTCTGTAAGTCGATTTGGATCTAGACTAGATGTTTTATATATTGTAAATACATAGTACAGTAGAACTCCTCTAAACCGGACGTAAATTTCAGTATAAATATCGGTCTTGGAAACAGTTTGCAACTTAACGAAGGTCGAAAATCATGCAGAAAGCTCCTCTAGGAGCTTTCTGCATGTTTTCCACCGTGCATTAAGCAGTCATATGCCTTAGAGTATCCAAATTCTTCTATACTAGTATTCCGGTTTAGAGGGTTTTTACTGTATATAGCAAGCTATTTAAATATTTCACTGCCAATATCACATCTGTCATAACCTATGCAAACAGTTTGGATTCAGATGAAACGCCGAGTAACATGGCGTCTTATCAGGTGATCCAAATTGTTTGTTACTGTGAGAATGGGTTTTGAAATAAAAAAAATGAGGAAAAATATAAATAAAACTGTAGCAGACGAAAAGTTTGCAGACGACAGCGAACGAGTTAAAAAGAGATCGCAGGTAAAATTTGGCGAACGTAAAGTTAACTTATTGTACTGAAATTAAACCTTTAACATGCCATGTAAAGTCATATCGGTACAAAACGACATCTGCTTACACTGTCAAGATCTTTTCTTCCATTTCTATTTTTTTTGTAATGTAATCAATCAATTTAGGTACTGATATGACATCGTGTTGCTAGGTGTGACGTGTCAGATCTGGGTCCAAACAGCTTGCAAATGTTATCATGGTTCCACAGAAGCACCTTGAAGGCTAAATTATGCAAAGGCACCACGCGTGTCTATACATGCAAAAGTTCAATAAAACACGATATAAAATGGGCATAAAACTGACATCTATTGAGATGGAAGCCTTTTCCCACCGTGTCGTGAAATTGGCCGCAGTTATTAAACTATTTAGCCAACACATTAAATCAATTTTAAACCGCGCCAGAGTTATCGTCAGCTTCGATTAAACATATAATTGTTTTCTATCGAGATTATGTATGTTTAAAAATCAAGATAAAAATCTTAAAAAACTTTGAATATGTAATGTGACGTCTCACCTGAAACCAAAACTTTAATTTTTTAACTTTTTCGATCACATGTCGGCGTGTTTAAAGGTAAAAACTCATTAACCCTTAATATGTGGGAACCGAGTATACACGATGCTTTTGCAAACAGTGTAGACCCAGATCAAAGGGCTCCTGAAGGAGCCCTTTGATCAGGGTCTGCACTGTTTGTCAAAAAATCAATTTCTTCAGTGATATATTTTGATTTAAAAAATCTGATTAATTGCTATTCAGAAAGCGAGGAACCAGTTTTAATTATTCAGCATATGGAGGGTTAGCAGGGTTATTTTCCAAACAAGATTTTGGAGCACCTAGATGTAAACAATTACGTGATCACCAGTATCCTATGCGACCTGTCAATCAAATCTACACACGTGCCCATAGTTGACAGCTCCGTTGAAATAGACATTATATTAGTCTCTGATCAAGAATAATATATAGTACAGCAAATTAAACTTCGTGACTATCTGTATGATGTGGAAGTATCTCTTCAAATTAACCCATTTGCTCCCATGATTCCATATATGGGACGTAGGCAAACAGTGTAGACTCTGATCAGACGCCGCATAATGCGGCGTCTGATCAGAGCCTACACTGTTTGCTGATAGGAAATTCAATATAAAACAAAAATGAAAGTTTAGACCAGACATCCCTTAGATAAAAGATAGACTAATCCAATATATAAGCATGGAAGAATCCACTGGGAGCAAATGGGTTAATAAAATACAATATACCCGTTTTAAACCAGACCTATAGTAAAGAATCTAGATCTTATCAGGGAGGTGGTTTCTTAATGCAGGAAGAAAGTCATGCAGAAAATTCCGTTGGGGGCTTTCTGCACGACTTTCTCCCTGCATTAAGCTGTCATATTTCTTAAAGAGCGGATTTGATACTAATTTGAATACCCGGTTTAGAGGAGATTCACTGTATGATTTTAATAACAACATTTAATGTACAAGGCAATGGCAATGTGCTTCAACACTGAGTTTGACAACTGTTCTGTATAGTAGAGATAATTTACAAGCCAAGGACAAGTTCTTTAATTCTCCTCAATATAGTTTCTAAAGCGATATACATGTAATGTATGCACGAAGTATGATGATGATTTTTTTTAAAAATAATAGTAAAATTGCAATGTTTTGATTTTAGTGACTCTTATATATGTATTGTTATATAAGAAAGGCGAATGTCATTCGTCACTCCATTAAGCTCGTCTCATTCCGTTACACTTACAAATATAAATTTTTTTTTTTAAATTATATATAATATTCCAACGAAAGAAGTTTTCGCTGCTAAAGTGGTATAGAAAAAAAGTTGAAATATGTTTTGAAGATACAAATCAGAAGTTTAAAGGTACCGAACCTTTAACAGAAATTCGTGGTCACGTGCCGGGATTTCTAGCTCGTGCCGTGGCATGCACGTCATTAATAAATCGCCGATACTGCCGTATTTTAAGTCTTTTTATCTTGCTATATTTGCATACCTACCCAGACAAAGGACTCGGGATATATCTTCTCTTCGCACAGGTGTCAAAGATGAATTAAAACCATACTTCATTTCAACGAATTTATTTGATCTAGTGCCAAGATTGGGCGCGTGTTTATTTAATCTTTAACGCACTTTGTGCTTAGCCGTGCAAATTTGTGTAAAGTGGTTTGATAAAGATGAGACGCCGAATGTCTCGACGTCCGATCAGTATCCAAACTGTCTGACACTAGATTCTGTTTTGTACAGAAGTGTGGTATACGATTTGTCGTTCTATTAAAGCAGACGACACATTGGGGGTTTGGTCCGCGTGCTAAAGGTTTATTCTGCCTTCAGTCAACAAAGAAACTGTTTTAAAATTCTTATTTCACTACGAACGATTTTATAAGCTTTAGAAAAAAGGTTGGATAAAGATCAGACACCTAGTAGATCTACATCTCATTATGAATCAAATGGTTTCACCATCTGGCCTTTGTTTTTGAAAAAACGAAAGTAGAATATTTTAGAAAGTGAAGCGAACGACAGTTTTTGCAGACTAAATACACTTAGAATTAACGCATTAGGACTTTATCCCACTGAGCTTAGCAAATAAAGCGCGACCAGGCCTAAAATTCAATTTGCTTAATTTGTCCAGAAAGTGTGATTTATAGTAAATGCTTTTGGGCGTGTTATAATATATACATGTACAGGTTTGTTGTCATCTCGGCGACATGAAAGACTTCCTATATCCATGTCTCATAGGCTATTTTTAGATACAATCTCTTTGAATTAATCTACCGAAAAGGAGCATTAACTAGAGAAAAGGACAATTTTAAGAATTTTGTAGTTTGAAACCATTGTGATAAATAGAGCATTTGCTCCTATAGGAGCAAATGCTCTATTTATCACAATAGTTTCAACATGTGACTTTTACAGAGTCGTCAAAAGTCGTCAATATGAGGGAAAGGGTTGAAGTCAAATTAAACATTTATACAGTGTGAATATTCATATGGGAAATAATAACATCATGAATATGAATCAGATCACTTTCTCATTTGGTATTTGAACACATTAGTGTTTGGCCACGGCAGAAACAGTATGATAATGTTTATATTTTGATGCTCCTTTTCGGTAGATTTATTCAAAGAGGTTGAGTCTAAAAATGGTCTGTATATGAGTTCAGGATAAAGGATGAGATTAAATGAGATTTTTTTTATCCTTGGTGAATACTTGTTTTATAGAATGTGCTACTTCTGCCTAAATATACAAAGAGAATACGGCATCTCATCAGGGTCTAAACTGTTTCATGTTGTAATTCTTTGTTTTTGTAATTAAAAACTAAAAATTAACAGACCACAAATTTTGCTGACGACAAAACAAGGACGCAAAAGAGATAAAGGATCAGTCTCGTGGGGGTGTAACTAGCCTAAACCAGGTGCAGTGTTTTATCAACTACGTACCGTTCATCTCCTGTTTTCACTATCTTTCTCCCTGTCCCTTTTATATTCATTACAAATTTCAATACCACCTGAATATTCATGGACAAAACAGTTATATAATGAAATATGGAAGATGGAAAATTGTAGCCATTTAAGAAATTAAAGAAACGGGTCTATCAAATTCCATTAGCAAACGCACCAGACCCTGATCAGATGACATCTATAGCAGCCGTCTGATCTTGGTCTGCTCTGATTGTAAATGTGTGAAAAAGGCGTTTATATATGAAAGAAAAGGTTAAATCTCTATCCAATTGTGAAACAAATGTCTTCTTAAATTTGGATTTAATCAGATGTCCAGATAAGATGCGTAAATTAAAACATTTTCAAGAATAACTTCTTTATTTCTCCACCAACCCCCATGTTGTGACCACTCTTTAGAATCGTCTCGAAGAGACGATTCTAAAGAGTGGTCACAACATAGGGTTTGGTGGAGAGATTACGATTTTAGTATTTGAGTACGTACCTTTATCTGTAGCTCTGATATTCTAATGCAGTTTGCACTACCTCCGATTCTATCAAAGGTTTGAGTAACTATTGACCGAGTGTCAAACAGCTTGGATCCTGATGAGACGCCGAGTAACGCGGCGACTCATCTGGATTGAAGTTGTTTGCAAGTGCGAGACAGATCGCAAATAGCGGGATAAGGTTTAACATTTTATCAAAGTCTCGTCTGCCAATACTGTCGTCTGCCTCAATTGTAAAACGCAGAACAGCATCACTTGCGTTTTCAAAAACCACAAACCTAAAGCCAAACAGGATGTATGAGACACTAGACTTTTTTCATGTCTTATCTGGACCAAAACTTTTTGTTTTTTCCTCATACATGTAAAATAACATTCGCCTTTGGTATCCTAATTGTTATGTTATCTAAATGACTCCTTCGTAAAATTCCCCTCAATGTCAAATGCACTAACCCATTTCCACTTATGCTGTTTTAGACCCAACCTCTTTGAAACAATCTACCAAAAAAGGAGCATTTACTAGAGAAAAGAAAATTTTAGAATTGTGTGGTTTTGAAACATTCTGATAAATAGCAAATGCTCTGTTTATAAGAATGGATTCGAAAAGTGACTTTTATAAAGGCGTCAAATTGTGGGAATGGGCTAAGCAGAATATATTTGCAATAAGTTAAAACAATTATATTTAACGATCTGGTTGTCTATCTTTTACCCTTTCCCTGTTCAATATGCATGTAAGAAAGAATGACATTAAAACTAGACCAATATCATGTCAAAAGCATACATAATAGACCAGGATCAGGTGGCAGAGCTGGGTCTACTCTGTTTGCAAATGTGAGAAAATGAGAGCATTATTCCATGAATATTCATGTAAGAAACAATGAGATGATTTTATAATGGTATGTGAACAATGGAAATGTTGGCAATTGCAGCAATTTTAGAATCAAATCTATATTATTCCATACCAAATAGTATTAGAGCAGACCTTAATCAGAGGCTCCTGTAGGAGCCGTCAGATCTGGATCAACTCTGTTTGCAAAGGAGTTAAAGCTGTGCAGTAAATGGTTAAGGAATAGCATGGTTTTAGCACTAACATGGCACTAAACAGTCTTTCGTTTTCTAATATTGATAAAAACTGTTTGGTTAATCTGACAACAGCCCCAACCCCAAACCTCACCTCCACACCACCACCACCACCACCGCCACCAAAATGCTCAGTGCTTAAGCTCATTCCGATATGAATGTCAGTATTTAATACATTTTGCAAATAGTTTGGATCCAAATAAGACACCAAGTAGCTAGGCGTCTTATCAGGACCAATACTGTTTAACCCATTACGTCATAGGCTATTTTTAGATCCAACCACGTTAAATAAATCTACCGAAAAGGAACATTAACTAGAGAAAAGGATCTTTTTAGAATTTTGTATTTTGAAACCATTGTGATAAATATCACAATGGTTTCACAAAGTGACTTTTACAGAGTCGTCAAAAGTCGTCAATTGATATGAGGGAATGGGTTAACAATATTGCGTTTTTACTGAAAAATAAATATGCAGTAAAATCCCGCTAAACCGGAATTCTAGCATAGAATAATTTCGATACTTTCAGGCAGATGACTGCTTAATGCAGGTTGAAAGTCATGCAGAAAGCTCCCAGAGGAGCTTTCTGCATGAATTTTACCCTGCATTAAGCTGTCACCTGTCTCCAAGACCGATATTTATTCCTAAATTGAACGTCCGGTTTAGAGGGTTTTACTGTAATTCCTTTTCCCCTTCGAACTGAAGCAACCGACAAGTTTTGCAGAAGAGAATGACCCAGTGTTCAAAGAGTTTAAAATGACAAACGAGCATCAACCACACACCTGGGCTGTCGCGTATTTTACGAGTTGGAGTACACAATGACCCCCTCTGTTTTACTAAGTACGTTAGGACATCCCACA
Organism: Azorinus chamasolen; assembly: GCA_963576725.1. Classification (NCBI taxonomy): domain Eukaryota; kingdom Metazoa; phylum Mollusca; class Bivalvia; order Cardiida; family Solecurtidae; genus Azorinus; species Azorinus chamasolen. The sequence continues at coordinate 30,909,344 of OY755249.1, forward strand.
CAAGCCCGTGCAAGCTAATCAGGAAACTCTTAGCACGCGATGCGAATTATCGTCTGTTCAATCGATCGTCTGTCTATCTTTAAGAATTACCTAATTTCTCTGATTATAAGATTATATAGACCTAATATCGAATGCCTTTGATCCAGACCGTATACAATAATTATTCCACACCAGATCTGGACCCAGGCCGTATGCAATTCATTTTTCGGTACGTTTGTCACAGTAATAAAACGTTAAAGAGCTGCTCAACCTCCTTGAGCACGCTATCCCTTTACCGTAAGTCCTTCACTGTCAATGGCGTATCAAATCAGTTGAAATCCAGATAAAACTGGGAGTAACTCGGCATCTTATCGGCTGCCAAACTGTTTATTACTAACTCGGCGTCTCATCGGTAGCTGACCAGTTTATTACTGTGATTATGTTGTAATAACGAAAATGGGAGAAAATTTAAACATTGAACATTACAGCAGGCGACAAATTTTGCACACGGCAATACTTGGCAACGAATTAATATCGAACATGCTGAGCCTCATCTGAGTTGCATCTAAACATCTTTGATCCAGATCAGATGCCGAGTTACTCGACGTCTGACCAGTCTTTAAGCTGTTTGTCTAAAACAAATGATGTTAAAATCTGCATCAGATGAGATTTTGATCAGACGACATCTTTGATACTGTAGTGAGGGTTAACAGCTTATTTGGCTGCCTCTTATGAATCGGTGACATTTGCAAATACTACGAAACCTCTCTATAACGGCCACTACAGCGTGTTAATTAGTTTGTATTTATGGCAGGTGGCTGCTTAAAGCAAGATGAAAGTAAAACAGAACGCTCCTATAGGAGCGTTCTGTTTTACTTTCACCTTGCTTTAAGCAGCCATCTGCATTTAACACAAAATACATGATGTAATTTAGTGGCCGTTATAGAGAGGTTTTTTTTACTGTAGTTTGGATCCAGATGAGTCGCTGAATGACTAGGCGTCTAATCAGAATCTACAGTTTGATGACTTGATATTATGCTTCTAAAACAAAAAGAGACGGAAATTCAACAATGAAAATTTAAGCAGACGACACATTTTGCAAATGACGATAAGTGGCTGTGAAAGAGTAAAATTCTGTTTTATTTTTCTATTATCATTATATAACACATACATGTTTCCTCTCTTATTGTATGAACATCTGGGCTGTAGTGAAGATCGTTTGAACTTAGATCGGTCCTAACTCGCCATAATTCACTGAACACTGTGGGGCTTCGGGCTTTTCCCACATTTTCAACAAGTACACGTAGCAAACTACGGATGAAAGTGATGACCACAATTGCAAACAGTTTGGATTCAGATGAGACGCCGAGTAACTCGGCGTCTCATTAGAGTCCAAACTGTGTATCAGTCTGGTTGCATTTTTTGTACATGTAGAAACATGAACTATACCTTGTATTTGAAAATGAGGTTTTTTTTATAAACAAACACTTGCTGAGTATACAAAAGGTTGATCGTTTTGTAGTTACATGTACAAACATAAACCCACATGCTGCATTAACTGAATACATACATGTACAGTAAAACCCTATAAGCCTGATTTTCAAATTAGTACAAATACCCGGTTTTAAGACAGGTGTCAGCTTAAACCATTTGTTCCCACGATCCCATATATGGGACGTAGTCAAACAGTGTAGACTCTGATCAGACGTCGCACAATGCGGCGTCTGATCAGAGTCTACACTGTTTGCTGATAGGAAATTCAATATAAAACAAAACAAAAATGAAAATTTAGACCAGATATCCCTTATACAAAAGATAGACTAATCCAATATATAAGCATGGAAGAATCCACTGGGAGCAAATGGGTTAATGTAAGGTAAAAGTCATGCAGAAAGCTCCCAGAGAAGTTACCTGCATGAATTTCACCCTGCATTTATCTGTCACCTTCCAAGGAAAAGCTAAATTCTTCTTTACTGGAAGTCGGATTTTGAGGGGTTTAACTGTCCATTAAATTGCGTGCATTGAGAACGACCTTAAAAGAGTGTTTATGTTAATAGCCAATTATTCAGGTAACGCTTTAGATGTTTATCAATTTTTATGGCCGATTTTATTTCGAGTTCTATTATGTGTATAATTAGGAGCAAATGGCCTCAAATTTCAGTTCATATTTTATGTCAAGAAAATGATATAGATAGATTAAAATGCACTCGAAACATTGTAACATACAGTTGTCAACTTGACTTCATTCATTGCAACGCCAACCCATTCCCCCCTCAACGTATAACCCATTGAATGCGAGGAAAAAACTGATGTGTCATTTGCAAACAGTGTATACCCAGATCAGAGGGCTCCTCCAGGAGCCCTCTGATCAGGGTATGCACTGTTTGCCATTCAATATTCTCCAGCAAACATAACCCCCTTTTTCTCATTGGACTCTACTGTTACACAATGATGAATCATTCTACTTGAAATATAACAGTCAAATGGTTAACAATCTCAGTCTCTGTTCATGGCGAAACGTTCAATTTCATTTACATTGTACAGTAAAACCTCGATTACTCGAATTTTCGTTATAAACGAATTTAGACCCTTTTAGGCAGGTGGCTGCTTAATGCATGATGAAAGTCATGCAGAAAGCTCCTAGAGGAGCTTTCTGCATGACTTTCACCATGCAATAAGCTGCCACCTGTCTTAAAGATCGATAATAATACGTATTTTAGTGTTCGGATAACCGAAGCTTTACTGTATATATTACTATGATATTTTTCAGCGTCGTCCTCCCTAACATAGTGTCCTTTATTTCACTGAAAAACGCTCTTAATAGCGATCAATGAATAAACATGGCCGTCTTTAACCCTTTCCGTGTTTTGTATTTAGTCCAAATTGCAGTACCTACTGAATATTCATGGACACAATAGTTGCTTGTATAATGAAATACGAAAGGTTGAACATTGTAGCCATTTTAGAAAGTAAAGAAACAGATCTTTCAAATCACACTAGCAAACAGAGCAGCCCTTGATCAGACAGCTCCTATTGGAGCCGTCTGATCTGGGTCTTCACTGTTTGCAAATGTGTGAAAATACGTTTATATGAATAAACATGACTGTCTTTAACAAACTCCTAATGGAACTTTCTGCCTGACCTTTGTCTTGCAATTAGTTTGATCATTCGTAATATGGATCTAGATTAACCCTTCGCTTGCTATTCACGTCAATATACCTACCTGTAAATAGTGAAGACCCAGATGAGACAGCTCCTCCTGCAGGAGCTGTCTCATCAGGGTCTGCACTATTTACTAGTTGATTGTGCAATCAGTGCACTCCACAGCAGTGATTGCACAGCGAAATACGTGAACACAGTGAAGATATATGTAATAACACAACAGGGAATGAGTAAAGAAGGAGAAATGTGTTTTAAAATTCAGCAAGCGAAGGGTTAAGACTTCTTTTTCACCATCCTTTGGAGGAATGTTTTACTCAATACAATTTCCCCTCTTTTGGGTATCAAAGATATATTACAAAATAATTTGAGCAGACATTATTTTTTAAGCATGAAAAGGGTTTACATTAGAACCTGTCTTAAGCGGCCATCAAAAAGAGGTATAATTATTGGTCTGTATGGCAGGTGGTAGCTTAATGCAGTGCATAAGTAATACAGAAAGGTCATGTAGGACCTTTCTGTATTACTTATACTCTGCATTAAGCAACCGCCTGCTTTTAAAAACTTAAATGTTCAATACAATAATGGCCTCTTAGGATAATATATACTCTACTGTACACAATACTTTTGCAACAACTTCTTTCCAGCCCTTTTCGTTTTATATAAAATGATGCCTGTTCAAACCCTGACCTGTTACAATTTTACTGACTTCCATGGAAACTGCCGATCTAGAACCAAAGAGGTGTGCATCCTGATAAGATACTCCTTTAGATCCAAGATATATGCAAATATCAGTCAAGTTGCACTTAACATGAATCGTCGATACGGGTTGAATTTATGTGCCATTAAAGTGTCATCATTATTAGTTTTCAGAGTACAGTGAAACTCGATTATTCGAATACTTAAGTAAAGCTCGATCATTCGAATACTTAAGTAAAGCTCGATTATTCGATTACTTATTATCGTTGAGCATTAAGACAGGCAGCAGATTAATGCAGGTTGGAAGTCATACAGAAAGCTCCTGTAGGAGCTTTCTGTATGACTTTCACCCTGCATTAAACAGCCACTTGCCTTAAAATGCACCAATTCTCAATTACTAAAATTTCGAAATATCGGGGTTTTACTGTAGTTTTGTTTCGAATAATGCAACTAGTGTATCCAAACTTACTCAAACTAAGTCACTCAACATATCGTTGTGAAACTCAAAATATAACCAATCAGATATTTGATAATGACCCCAGAACAAAAGTCGGGAGTCTTATAAATCGCCGTGAAGAGGGACTTTCACATCTAAACGTTCCATCGTTGTCTGCACAGTATAGAGCTCCTAGAGGAGCTTTTTGCATGACTTTCATCCTGCATTAAGCTTCCATCTGTTTCCAAGTAAATATTTTATGTCCGCTTCAGAGGTTACTAAATAGTGTTTACTTTTCGCATGCTCTTTCTATGTACATTTGTCTCCTTTAACCCATTTCCCCATATTGACGCATTTTGACGCTTCTATAAGTCACTTTTTGAAACCACTGAGATAAATAGAGCATTTCCTCCATAGGAGCAAATGCTAGATATTTATCACAATGGTTCCAAAACTACACAATTCAAAAATTTACCCTTTTTCTAGTAAAAGCTACGTTTTGGTAGATTTATTCAAACAGGTTGGTTCTAAATATAGCCTATGAGGTAATGGGTGAACACAGTGTAACAACCTTGCTATTTCAACACATTTATGACCAGTGTCCTTTAACCCTTTCCTCCATAAACACGCCTTTCTACGCCTGTTGAATCCATTGTGATAAATAGAGCATTTGCTCCTATAGGAGCAAATGCTCTATTTATCACAATGGTTTCAAATGGTTCAAATTACATAATTCTAAAAAATTCTAAAAAATATTTTTCTTTCTCTAGTTAATGCTCATTTTCGGTAGATGCCTCCAAAGAGATTGGATCTTAAAATAGCCTATGGAGGAAAGGGTTAAAAAGGACTTAGGACAACAGTGTAGACCAAGATCAGAGGGCTCCTGGGGAGCCCTCTGATCAGGGCATGCAATGTCTGCACCACAAAATATTTTTAAAAAATCAAATGAGCAAATAGAATTCTTACAGAAATATCGGTACCCATCAGAAAGAAAATTTAGACTCGCGCTAGTACTGTTTGGACGAGTTCAAAAGTTAATAGAGATACGAATAGGTAAAGAAAGACACATATACAAGATAAGCAAATCTTTAGATTTTATGTTAAGGTACATTTACGTATGGACTAGACCGACAACCAAAACGAAATGAGCCCTTTGACTGCAAACAGTGCAGAATCAGCCCAGCGGGCTCACACACCAGGGTCTGCACTGTCTGTCATTCAAAACTATCCAGCAAATTTAACCCTTTCATACTAAACATACTCCATTGTTAACCTTTAGCATGCTATGGGCGGATGAGTGAATACATATGCAAACAGTTTGGATCCAAATGAGACGCCGAGTAACTCGGCGTCTCATCAGGATCCAAACTGTTTGACACCCTGATTGCATTTTTGGTAGACACATTGATTATAGATTGAATTTTGATTATGTAGTAGGTGGACAATTCTGTAAAAAATAATTTGCTCAGCAGACTAAAAGTTAAGCATCCAAAGGGATAATCAAAGCGTGTAAGGTTCAATGACCCCTGTGTTAGATACACTGTATAAATAATGCGATTGTCTGTCTTCGTCACTTCATTCACCTGTATCGGTCTATCTGTCCTTCCATTTATCCACTCATTTGTTTATCTCTATTCGCCCGTTTAATTTGTTCAATTACCTGCCTGTCTGTCAGTCTACGTCTACTCCGTCCTTCTGTTCCACATTCTGATTCATGCTTTCAGTTTCGTACTTACCTTAGAATCGCTGGCCTCCAGTACGATGGACTTGAGCTGCGCGAGGCTATCATTAATTCTTGCTCTTCTACGTTTTTCTATCAAAGGTTTGTTGATCTGAAAATAAGCAATAGTGTATAATAGAAAGGAGCAAGAGATAAACGTGCGTACCAGAATACCAAAATCGTCATTTCTCCACCAAACCCTATACTGTGACAATTTGAAAACTCAGTATCCAACGGTTAAAAACAAAGAACATTTTGTTATAGTGGTCCTTTAAAGCGAAACCGCTGTTTATATTTGGTTTAGTACATTTACCCAGTTTTGAAGTTTCAGTAATTTCCTTTTCACCCGAAGGGGTGATTTTGCAAGAAATGCTCATTCTTACATGCTGCTGTAAGCCTTGACTCCATAAATACTTATTTGACGCATTTGTTAAACAGAGTAGACCCATATCAGACGGTTCCTGTAGGAGCTGTCTGATCAGGGTCTGCTCTGTTTGCTTATGGAATTATACAATTATTCCTCAGTAAGGCATGTGGTAACTTAGATTTCTTAATGAAGGTCAAAAGTAATACAGAAAAGTACTATAGGAGATTTCTGCATTGCTTGTGTCCTGTATTAAGCAATCGCCTGCATTTTAAGACCACTTTGTTCAATAAATGAATGGCCGTTTAGGACAGGTACTACTGTAAATGAAAAGAAGACAATTGTATCTTGATAGCGGTCTAGTCGGTAGAGCAACTGAGTAGCGAATTCGATCCCAAACCGGGTCACGTGAATACTTTAACGCCTATCGATTTGAAAAATAAATGTACAATTCTGATATGGAGCAACATGTAATTTAGTGGCCGTTATAGTGGGGTTTTGCTGTATTTTGCTAACATTTTGACAAGCTATTAACTGAGTGACACTTGGATCCTATATATTCGTTATTATCCCTTTCCTCCATATAAACGCATTTTCACGCCTTTGCAAACAGAGCAGACCCATATCAGAGTCTAATCAGGGTCTGTTCTGTTTGCTGATTGAATTTGATACATCTGTTTCTCTAGTTTCTAAAACGGCTACAATGTTCCACCTTCCATATTTTGTTATTACCATTTTGTACATGACTCTTCAGTAGGTATTGAAATTTGGAATAAATATAGAACAGAGAAAAGGGTTAAGAGACGCCGAGCTACTCGGCATCTGATCTGGATCCAAACTATTTGCAGATGCGCGTCAGGTCACTTTTAGCATGATAAGCTATTATTTGTACCGTTCATTCTACTCATTGGGGTGAGTAAATGTACAGTTGAACTTCGATATCTCGAACTCGGATAACTCGAATTTCGGGATAACTCGAACAAAAAGTCCAATCCTTCCAAAACTAACACTACAGAATTGCTCTAACATGTATCACTACAGATATCTAGAAACACATGTTGCAGCTTAATACAGGTCTAAAGTAATGCTGAAAGCTCCTACAGGAGCTTTCAGCATTACTTTGGACCTGTATTAAGCTGTGATCTTGACAAATCGTTCAGATGAGAAATCGGATGACTCGAACATCTGTTATCTCGAACTAATTTGTACTGTCCTTTGAAATTCGACTTATCGAAGTTCAACTGTAATTTCATTGTATGATTGGTATTAAATGATGATAAAGCGAGAGAAAATAACTGTTTACTATTGACCTGAAAATGTTCACATACACAGGATCAAACAGGACATTATTGATTTGAACCTCAATACATCAAAGTGATCGCTTTTCCGACAACATACTTGAGCTTGTTATTGTCACTGGGACGCCAGGCACTTCAGATTTGACCACAGGTGATTTAACCCGGGGACGAAACCGTAGATAAATCACACTAAACAAATATACGTTCATGTACGTTGGGCAACTGATCCGAAATATTCTGAAATCAACCGAGTTGTTTTGGCTTGCAAATTTTGTGGGGTTTACAAGGAGATTACGAGAGTATAGATAAATACATATTCATTGAAATATTTAGCCTGTTAAATATTTTGCGAGTCTGTGGTAACAATTTCAAACAGTGCTGGGTCCGGATGAGATGCTGTTGCACATGGCATCTGATCATAATCCAAATATTTAGCATTTTGTCTTTTATTTGAGTAGAAAAAAGGAAGAAAAATCTTCTTTGAATAATGAAGCAGGCGTTGAAAATTTGCAGCCTATCATTCGAACAGCCCAATAAATGTTTACCCTTATCCCACTAACCGCGACGTTGGGTCACAATTGCAAACAGCTTGGACCCAGATGAGACGCCGAGTAAATCGGCGTCTCATCAGGATCCAAGCTGTTTGTTACTCGACCAAATGCTTATTCAAAAGCCTTATCGAACCAAAAGTAGTCCATGCTGCATCAGGGCCACATTTGAGCAGACATTATTTTTGTACAGTGGGTTAAATGTTGTTAACCCTTACAACGCTAAATTATCTAATGGACTGTTCCTAAATCCAAACAGGTCAAGTTTATGGTGAATATTTAGGGATCTTTCTTAAAGAAAAGTGTATCATGACAAACAGTGCAGACCCTGATGAGAGGGCTCCTCTAGGAGCCCTCTCATCTGGATATACACTGTTTGTAAAGGACATCAGTAACTCGTGTTCCGCACAGTCAGGGGTTAAGAATGGTTTTGAATGAGCGTAGATATATAAAAGTGGTTGTTTAGTGATGAAGTGCGACGGTATCGCCACTTCAGAGATAAGTTTGGCGGAGAGAAAAGTAAACAATTACAATCGCGAGACTTTACAGTCTTCACGTGAACTTTGAAAACATCTCGACGTAAACTGAAATGAAAAATACGAACTGGTTTGATTTAACCATTTTACTCCATGGATATGTTCGCCTTTTACGGCTTTACAAACAGATCAGATCAGGGTCTTCTCCGATTGCTATGAAATAATTTAGATCTGATTCTCAAGTTTTTACAACAGCCAACATAATTTTGTTTTTTCAAATGCCATTATACATGTATATAGGTTCAGCTGCTTATTAAAAAGTCATTATTTCGTGATTTTCGTCCATGAATTAGAAAATTGATTATATAAACATATTTCATATACATGTATTTTTGTTCATGGAAATTCAGTAGGTATCAAACTTTGGAATAAACATAGAACATGGAAAGGGTTAAAGTCTTACAAAAGAAGACACGAAGACACGGTTAGCTGCTGAGATCTGGAATGAAATTCCCTCAACAAATTCCTGCCAAATGTTCGTCATAGCTGAATTTGGATCAACTCGTTTCTTTATTTGGGTTAGTTAATGATAAAAAACACGATTGAGACTGATTGGTTTTATGCAAACAGTGCTGATCTTGATCTGAGGGCTTCTGAAGGAAATATCATTTACAGACATGCAACGGCTATACTATACTTTTTTAATGCTCGCTTATGGTTGTTGGGAATTTAAACATGCGTGCAACTTAACCCTTCTCTTGCTAAATCTTAAAAAATAAAATACATTTCTCCTTCTTTACCCATGCCCCTGTTGTATAATTACATATATCTTCACTGTGTACAAGTATTTCGCTGTGCAATCACTGCTGTGGAGTGCACTGGTTGCACAATCAACTTGTAAATAGTGCAGACACTGATGAGACAGCTCCTGCAGGAGCTGTCTCATCTGGGTCTCCACTATTTACAGGTAGATATATTGACGTGAATAGCAAGCGAATGGTTAAGTGAAGTTTTTATGAGCTTGTGTCATATATCTTTTGTATAGTGAATGCACTTTATGTGGTAAGTATATTAGTAATACGGTTGTAAAACGTTTTGCTTGAGTCTGAGTTCGTTCTCAAACATCTGATTGGTTAGATGCTTGAGAATTATCTCAAACTTCAAGTAAGAAGTTTTATACCCTTGGGTAGCATTTCAAGGTCGTACTGGATTGATATTTGGCTATATACCCCCCCCCCCCCCACCCCAGGACACACACACACACACACACACACACACGCGCGCGCGCACGCGCTCGCGCCTCCTCTGCTCGTTTGTAAAGCTGGATATATTAGTGACGTTGATACAATTTTGATAACTTGACATAGTAGCAGCTAGCGAAGATGCTGATCAGTTTAATATGGGTCTTTACTGTTTGCCTAAGTTCGTCTGTCTGTCTGACTATTTAGAGTAAAAAAAATCGGTGCATATCTCCTGTTGTTTCTTTTTTATCTCAGTTAATCCATTCCCTCATATTGACGCCTTTTGGCGCATCTGCAAAAGTTCCCTGTTGAAACAATTGTAACACATAGAGCATTTTCTCCTTAGGAGCAAATGCTCTATTTATCACAATGGTTTCAAAACTACAAAAATCTAAAAACAATCATTTTCTCTAGTTAATGCTCCTTTTCGGTTGATTTATTCAAAGAGGTTGAATCTAAACATAGCCTATTAGGGAATGGGTTTAGCCCTTTTCATGCTGAACGTGTCGTGACCGGCATTTCCAAAGAGCTTAGATGCAGATAGCACGTCACACCAGGCCCCGATGTTATAAAAACCTTCTGATTGAGTCTAAGCTCGTTCACAAGCATCTTATTGGTCAGATACTTGAATATGATCTCAGACTCGGACTCAGGTGTTTCGTAACCTTTGGGCCAGGACCCAACTTGGCATTAAATCAGGATCCACGCTGTCTGACACTCGGTCAATAGTTTCTCAAAAGTTCTCGAAAGTCAATGAAGATCAGATAATGAACAGACGTTATGAACACATAGAAGGGTTAAAGCCTGCATTTCTCGGTGAACCTTTTCGTTTGTTAACGCGGTTTGTTTGTATCTATAAGGCATTATAAAGTTAAACGCATCATAAACGCTTTTTAACGCATTTGCAAATGGAGTAGACCGAGATTAGGGTATGCTATATTTGCTTAGGCATCTATATAGATGTGATTCTACAGTTTCTGCCTAGGTAAAAATCCAGTTTTCATGTTATTACAAAATGCAGGTACAGTAAAGCGTCTCTATAACGGCCACTAAGTTGTGTTAATTAGTTGGTATTTTGGGCAGGTGGTTGCTTAAAGCAAGGTGAAAGTTTTACTTTCACCATGCTTTAAGCATCCACCTGCCTTTAACACGAACTACTTTATTAATTTAGTGGCCGTTATAGAGAGGTTTTACTGTATTACATATTCATGATATCAGTGTTTCATGAATATTGAACAGGTAACGGGTTCACCTTTAACCTGATTAATATTAGTAAATGCAATTATGTCATCATGCATATTCATTGGCCGACATTTTATAATTGCATATGAGCACAGGATAGTTTGGCCGTGACAGAACTGAAGAATCCGGTCTATATTATTACACAAGCAAACAGAGTAGACACTGACCAGACGAGAGAAAATGGCAGCGAAATATATTTTATTTTCGCAGTATATATGTCCATCAGTATTTTACGGTATTGAGTCGACTCAGTATTACTAGAGGAATTTGAATGACAAACAGTGCAGATCTTGATTAGAGTTTTTCTGTATGAGCCATCAGATCTGTGTCTACACTGTTTGTAAATGCCAATTATTCGCAGGATTAAAAATGCACTTGACAAAACAGTAATTAGCTCTGAGTTAGAAAGAAATATTCAAAAGCTAACGGTGTTCCATTTAAAAGATTTGAGTCATTTTCTAAACAATCTAATTTTAATACCAATTTGCTACTATAGAAACAGTCATAAAGAATGTAAACTATGTAACGGTACAAATTGACAAATTATTGTTTATTACCCCTTTCTTCGGCAAATTTACATTCTTCAATTTTGCCAGCGGTAATATATTTCGCAGGGGATATTGACATTCTGTGTGGCACAATATATCTTCAAAGCCTTGACCATATAAAGTTTTTTAATGACATTATATGGGGTTTCATATCGTTCGCGCATGCTCCATTGGCGTCCAGAATTCGTGTGACGCAAGCATGGTACTTGTTAAAGTGAGGCAAGCCAATTCACCGTCGGCGGTGATCATATATCGCGATAACACGCAAAATAATTATAACGTTTACTAAATGCATTTATGCAACGTTTATTTTAATTACAGCAAAACGGCTCCACAACAATTTCAACTTGAAAGAGGGCAATGAATTGCCGTAGTTTGCATGTGGTAAAAGCCCTGATCACAGAACAATTTTGAGTCCTCTAATTAGCGTCTATACCTAACTCGTTACATTCATCACTATGCACAGTATAACCTCTCTAAAGTAATAACCAAACACGAGGTATGATCCTGGGTCTTCAAGGCACGTGGTAGCATAATGCAGTACGAAAGCTATGCAGAAAACTCCTGTAGGACCTTTCTGCATTACTTTCACCCTGCTTTAAGCAACGACTTGTTTTATAGACGTCCATGTTTATTCATTCAGTTGTCGCTTTAAGGGGGTCTTAGTCTATCTCACTTTGTTTCAACCCGTATATGAAAAGAATTGACCCTAAGATCACGGACATTGTTGCCCAATCTCATTGCTGTATAGTAAATTTAAACTGACCTGTTACCTCTAATTCAATTACCTACCCAGATTTGTATTTCTTTCCCTGCCCTCCAAGTAACAGTAGTACATCTAAAGCGATCACTTAATGAATAAATATGGGTTCAAATAGCTTAAAACCCTTCCTCTCATATTAACTCATTTTCAGGCATTTGCAAACAGAGTACAACCAGATCAGACGGCTCCTATAGGAGCCGTCTTATCAAGGTCTGCTCTGTTTGCCTACGAAATACAAAGTGTACATGTAATATAGATATGATTCTGTAGTTTCTGCCAAAGCCAAATATTTCTGAGGTCAAGTGCTGTTGTAAGAATTGATCTAATCAATATTCATGACATCATCATTTCTAACATGAATATTCATGGAGTAAAGGGTTTTATAACCTTTACCTGATACAGACACAATATCAAAAGAAGACTCAGGTAAGAGAGCGCCTATATACAGGAGTTATCTAAGCAATGTCTGCGCTTTTATAATGGAGTATTTATACATTTGATTTTATCGTTCCTGACATGACCATTAGTTCCCATGTTCATAATATAAACCAATCAGGTAGTCGTTATTCATTAACCCTTCTCTTGCTGAATTTTAAAATACATTTCTCCTTCTTTACCCATGTCCTGTTATATAATTACATATACATGTATCTTCACTGTGTACAAGTATTTCGCAGTGCAATCACTGCTGTGGAGTGCACTGGTTGCATAATCAACTTGTAAATAGTGCAGACCCTGATGAGACAGCTCCTGCAGGAGCTGTCTCATCTAGGTCTTCACTATTTACAGGTAGGTACATTGACGTGAATAGCAAGCGAAGGTTTAAGTCATTATTTCTTACATGAATATTCATTGAATAAAGAAAAATAGATTTCATTTGAGCGATCGCAGTGGAGAGGTTTTACTGTATCATGAGAAAGGGAAAACCGAAGGTCTTTCACACGGCGTATCTATGAGATCTATAGTGAGACAGTGATATAGATTTATATTTAAATAATTGTTCAGTTTCAATATTCAATCACCTTACCCTGCTAACCAAGGCCTGTCTCGCTTTAACCAACAACCTGGGCCCTGGTCCTGCTGAGACGCCAAGTAACTCGGCGTCTCATCAGGATCCAAGCTGTTTGCCACTTTGTCAATAGTTTCCAAAACAACTACTCGAATCTGATATTTAAAAAATGGAGTAGACGTAAGTTTTAGCATACGATGTTTTTTTTCTCCAGCATTAACCCTTAGTCTGCTAAGCAAATGGAGTCTGCTTTAGCTCCGATCTGTTGCCGTTGTCACTTACGTTTAATATTTTGAAATACTATTGACAGAGTGTCAAACAGCTTGGATCCTGATGAGACGCCGAGTTACTCGGCGTCTCATCTGGATCCAATCTGTTTGCAAATGTCAGTTAGGTCGCGCTTAACAGGCTAAGGGTTAATAAATGTATGCATTTGGGTTCGATTCAATAATGTTCAATTGATATATGATATTTTAATGTTTTGCCCACATAGTTACCCTCTCGGCGAATGTAAGTGAAAAATACCTTGTTAAATGACCCTCAATCGTTCAAGACTTTGACATACCTTAATCACAGGTGGTTGTTCAATCATATATGAAACAATGACTATGAATATTCATTAGCTAATTTTACACTGGTAGTATGCATACATGTACTGTGATCAAGGGATTGTTTTACCTTGGGAGAATCGGTACAATTAAACTAGAACTATCACTAAAGGTGGTGAATACCCCCGCACAGCAGCCTTGATTGCGAATCAGTTTGTGACACCAACTACCCATGCAACAGGATCAAATGACAAAAATACTCAAACTTCAAGTGGAGATAATTCTGTAATGCCTGCCACTAAACACAGGACTATTATATGCACATGTACTATTCGTGGTTATTATGTATGTCAAATATCTATTCAATAACTTTCAAATTGCAGGAGCAATTTGCGTCACCAATTCCCAATGTTTCAAATCAAAATGACAAAAAATACTCAAGGGGAGATAATTCTGCAATGACCTGTGGTAAACACATGAATATTGCGTCTTGCATATCTACCATTCGTGGTTATTGTGTATACCAAATATAAATTCAATAATTTTTAAAACTGAAGAAGGAATTCGCGACACCAACTCATGTTTCGTGCCAAAATGATAAAAAATACTCAAAGTTCAAGTGGAGATAATTCTGCAATACCCAGCGCTAAACATGGAAAATTGCGTTTTGCACATCTACCATTCATGGTAATTATGTATAGCAAATATCAACTGAATCACTTTCAGATTGAAGGAGGAGTTCTCGACACCAAAAAAGTAAAAAAAACAACCCTCAAAGTTCAGGGGGAGATAATTCTGCAATGGTCAGTAATAACTACTTTGCGTCTTACCAAATATAAATTCAGTAACTTTAAAACTAAAAGTGGAGCTCGCGACACCAACTACCGATATTCAAATGCGGACGGACCGCCCGACCAATCGACCGGCCACCCGACCGACCGACCGACCGACCGACCGACTGGGTGATTCCAGTATACCCCCTCAAACAAGTCTGCGGGAGTATCATAAATCTATAATACATGTATTTCATACAAAAAATTATATACGGAACAGACACTGCCATAGAAACAACGTTTGGCTCCTTTGCGAACAGAGTAGAGTCAGACCAGAGGACTCCTGTAGGAACAGTCTTATCAGGATATGCTCTGTTTGCTTAACTCTTTCCCTCATATTAACCTGTTTTCACGCATTTGCAAACAGATTAGACCCAGATCAGATGGCTCCTAGAGGAGCCGTCTGATCAGGGTATGCCCTGTTTGCTAATAGAATTTGATACACATGTTTCTTTACTTTCTGAAATGGCTACAATTTTCCACCTTCTAATTAATGTTAATAAAATCATTATTTACAAGACTATTCATGGAACAAAGGGATTCTCTAAATAGTTTTATACGGTGTTATAGACTGGCACTGATACTAATTATGTTTTGATCATTTATTAACCCATTCCCTCCTATTGACGTTTTTTGACGCCTCTGTAATACGTTGTAGTCATTTTGAAACCATTGTGATATGGAGCAAATGCTCTATTTATTACAATGGTTTCAAAATTACATAATTCTAAAAAATCCGTTTCTCTAGTGAATGCTCCTTTTCGGTAGATTTATTCAAAGAGGTTGGGTCTAAAATAGTCTCGGAATGAATGAGTTAACTTATTCGTAATCTTATTTAAGAATAGTTGCAGAAAATACACCATTTGTAACATTTGGTCCGAATCGAGATACGTAAATTCTATATACAGTGAAAATCGATTATTCGAACTTTTAGTAATGAAGAATTGAGAACATTTCAGACTGGGTGCTTCTTAATGCAGGGTGAAAGTCATGCAAAAAGGCTCCTAGAGGAGCTTTCTGCATGACATTCATCCTTTATTATGCTGCCACTTGTCTTAAAGATCGGTAATGATACGTATTTTAGTGTTCGAATAATCCAGGTTTTCCTGTACATGCATACTTTTGTGACTTTAACCCTTTTAGTGCGAGAAACGATTCACTAATGTACTTTGTAAACAGTGAAGACCAAGGTAAGATGGCTCCTAGAGAGCTTCTCGGGGAGCCCTCTCATCAGGGTCTGCACCGTCTTGTCATGTAACCATTTTCTTTTAAAAATTCACAAATATTCACGGTAAGTTTGACCTATTTGAATTTTTGAATAGTCCATTTGAAAATTCAGAGTTGAAAGGGTTTGAACGCAAAAATGCATCAACGAGGTGCATTTTTGTGTAAATTGGAAATAAATCTCTTTTCTATTCTTTATAGTGATTGGGGAGGATATAGATAATCGTATCCATTACAGCAAGATCCAAACCACTAACCCAAAAGCTAATGAATATTAATATAAGAAATAGTGACGTGTGTACGGTAGAGCCTGTCTTAAACGGTCATTCATTTATTGAGCATCTGAGTCTTAAAAAACAGGTAGCTGCTTAATGCAGGGCAAAAGTAATGCAGAAAGCTCCTATAGGAGCTTACTTCATTACTTTTGCCCTGCATTACGCTATCACATGTCTAACAGACCCATAATTACACCTCTTTTTGATGGCTGTTGAAGACAGGTTCTATATACTTTATGAGTATTAATTGGCTGAATAAACAAGAGATTGTTTTTCCATTACAGACACTATGGAATCAGGGTTATGTTTTTTCATAAGCAAACAGAACTGACACTGATCAGACAGTTCCTACAGGAACTGTTTGACCAGGGTCTACACTATTTACAGATGCATAAAACTCGTCTCTGTCAGGGAAAAGCTTGCCTGTAGACATCATGGACTTCGCAAAAACAACGTATTCAGTGCTAGATATGAACAATGTTTACAGTATTTTGAATCATTATATTGATATTCTTTGTCTACTCTGTTAACAAAACCACTGAAGTTACATTGCACTGTTGTTCCGTTCAAATGACTGAAGATGCGCGATACACTTGATGGTTTCATTTGATACATGTAGATACAGGAAGTGAGTCACAGCGGATATAAATCCCCATTACATGATGCTAGCCAGATCAGACACTGAAAAACCAAGCGGTGTCTGATATAAATCGAAACTGTTCAAAATATCACTGTTCTGCGTCAAATCATTGTCAATATATTTTGGTTTTACCATTTTATCGGACGACCTTATTTGAAGCAGAGGACACTTTCCGATGGAGCGTATAATGAACGGATCATAATTTTCATTACGATATTTGCTTACAGTTTGAATCCAGATGAGATGACGAGTAACTTGGCCCCTCATTATGGGTTCATGGTCCACACTTTTTGACGCTCAGTTCCTTCTTTTGAAGAAAAATTATTTTGAAGACAAAAATGCAGACGACATTTTTGCAGGCGACAAGTATGTAGTGGATGAAGAGCTGAATAGACAAGGATAGTATTGTTCCTTCAAATTGTTTTCGATCAGATGACATTACGATTTTCTTTTTTTCCCTTTTTACATCGCTTCAATAGCTAATGTGAAGACAAGTTAATGTTTTTGTTAAAGTAACTGTTTCCCTTTGAATCATCAGATAAAAATACTTTTCATTAGCAAGCAAAGCATGATTGATAAAGCGAAAAAACAAACAAACAAAACTCTGTTAACCATTTACTTCACAGGTACCTATTTTTAAGCTTCTGTGCATAGAGTAGACCCAGATGTCTTAACCCTTTCCCTGTTCTATGTTTAGTCCAAATCTTTAATCAATATTCATGAACAAAACACTTATACATGTAATCAAATCTGGAAGGTGGTACATTGTAGCTATTTTAGAAAATAAAGACACAGATCTATCAAATTCCACAAGCAAACAGAGCAGACCCTGATCAGACGGCTCCTCTAGGAGCCGTCTGATCTGGGTCTACTCAGTTTGCCAATGCTTGAAAACACGTTTCTATGAGGGAAAGGGTTAAGGAGCCTTCTGACCGGGATCTACTCGCCTATTTAAAATAAAGATCTGATTCCACATTTTTGCCAGGGCCAAAATTTCCCATGTCCACCTGCCACTATAAAAATCAGGTTAATTGCTATTCCTATAGCACTTAATTACTTCTTAAATGAATATTTATGACGTAATAGCTGAAATGTTTTACTACTTTGACACAAAAAGGCAGCTGACTGATCAGCGTATACTCTGTTTGCTGATATGATAGTAAAGATCTGGCGTTTCAGTTTCTGAAATGGCAAACGAATCCCATTTTTTCGCTAGCAATTATAAATGCAGTTAATCATATTCATGAATTCGTATACAAGTATACAGTAAAACCTCTCTATAACGGCCACTGAATTGTGTTAATTAGTTGGTATTTAGGACAGGTGGCTGCTTAAAGCAAGGTGAACGTAAAACAGAACGCTCCCATAGGAGCGTTCTGTTTTACTTTCACCTTGCTTTAAGGAGCCATCTGCCTCTAGCACAAAATACTTGATGTAATTCAGTGGCCGTTATAGAGAGGTTTTACTGTAAATGTATCTGAGGTAAAGAGTTAAAGTAAGATTTTGGTAAATCCGCGTTATTGAAATCGCTTTTATATCAACATCACGTAAACATTATTTTAATACCACAGTCACACACCTAATTACTTTATGTACTCCGTATCACTGGCGAAAATGTGACGTCATTTCCAATTAATTCTGATCCAGATGAAACACCGGATTCTTTAGCATCTGGAACCGAACCTTTTTATTTTTGTTTTATTTTAAAGATATTATAATTGAAGAAATGACAGCTTTGAGAATTTAGCAGACGACTTTTGTCAGACGATAATTAATGATGGTCTTGAAGATGAGACAAGAACAATGATACATACCCTTCTCTGTGATGGCTTCTTCTCGACATCTTTCGTAGAATCAACCTCCGACGGAGACATCTTAATGAAATTGCCTGGCAGAATGTCCGTCAACAAGTTTCCTCTTCAAACGTGAACATTTCAGCAATTAATTCGATATTTTCCTATTTTCTTTGAAAGTAAACCTCGCTTATGATAGTACAGTTGATATACAGGATAAGTTCTGCCTTGACAACTTAATTCTCAAACAGAAAAAAAAGTGTCTTGACAGTTCACTTAATCTGTCCAACGAAAAACGAAACAATTCGTTAAAAGTGTCAAAGCGACGATCTTGACAGAATCTATTTATCTTAGGTAAACCAAATCTTTCACACGCGATTTGGAAAGGTGTCGCGTTAATGTGAACACACCTATATTCCGGCACAAGACCGTAACTTATCGGCTCACTTCGGCCCGCGACCAATCCAATTCACCTTTACCGGACGCGTCGAGACATGCGCGCGGACCACGATGTCACTAAACGTAGGTAAAGTAATTATCGCTGGCGGAAAGCCCGCAGCTATTGAGGGGAAAATAAACATTAAGACTGTAATAATTGTGTATTGCAAGGTGACTACCCGATCCAGTTCGCAGATAACAAAACAAAGCGTTGTGATAAAGTTGGATAAAACTGTCCACACATTTCATTGCGTGGTAGAGCTATTCATACGTGCATTATCTAATGTATTAAATCTTTTCACAAATCCCTCAGAACTGTGCCTTATGTTCTTTTTTCTTTCTGCACGTGTCTGTCCGTCGGTGTCTCTCCTACCCTGTCCGTATTGTTCGATGAGAACTGGCGTGTCGAGCTCCCATTAGCGAAGTCCTGCGTTTCAAACAGAATAGAACAAGATCGAAAGTAAGCTCCGATGGGAACTGCCTGGTCTTGACCAGCTCTCTTTGCTAATGGTTTGTTTGTTTATGTTGATTAATGAAGAAAATTGATATGATTCTACAGTTTCTGCTATAACAATAATAATAGACACTACTACTTCTACAACTACAACTACAACAACAACTACTACTGCTACTACGACTACTACTACTACTACTACTACTACTACTACTACTAAGTACTACTACTATTACTACTACTACTACTATTACTATTACTACTACTACTACTACTACTACTACTACTACTACTACTACTACTACTACTACTACTACTATTACTATTACTATTACTACTACTACTACTACTACTACTATTACTACTACTACTACTACTACTATTACTATTACTATTACTACTACTACACCTTCTACTACTACTACTACCTACTACTACTACTACTACTACTACTACTACTACTACTACCACTACTACTACTACTAAGTACTACTACTATTACTACTACTACTACTACTACTACTACTACTACTATTACTACTACTACTACTACTACTACTACTACTACTACTACTACTACTACTACTACAACAACAACAACAATAACAACAACAACAACTACTACTAATAATAATAATTATTATTGATATTATATTAAACCCTTATATTTTAAATTGTAATAATAATCAACTGTCAAATGTCTACAACTGTAGCTGAATAGCCGTTTAATGGATGGGTATGGCACTCATTCGCTTACTGTGGATATGTATATTGGGTAAATAGTGTAGACCAACGTGTTTCCCGAATGAGATCTGCATTTACACTGTTTGCTCCAGCAATTTGTCCTCGTGTATAACATCAAGCTCATAGTTTACTAATATAGACTGGTAGATTCTAAGCCCATACATTTGTGTTCATATATCTATATCTAAGTACAAACTACAAAGTACTATTTTTTTCAATAGAATTATTAGATTATATATACATGTAGTGAAAACCCTGAATATATATAGTCTCCTTTAAATAATATATCAATTTCATTTTTCAATTACATGGCGTCTCCAATAATTCAGATCTATTTACAGCAATTTAATCTATCACTTTACACACAGTCAGATGAAGTTCGATTACAAACTCGATTTTGAACATCTTTTCCTTCTACCGTCGTATTGAATAAATGGATGTGAACTATATTCCATGGAATAGGGACAATGCGGTAAGGAGGAACATTCAATATGTAATGTGTGATTCTCATAGTATTATAAATTGACATATATGGAAGAACCATGCAACTTACGCATTCAATTTCAGCAACATTTTCTTCTTTCAAGCTGAGGGTACCATATGAACTTCCCGTACAGAATATGGTCATTCTCTACCGAATTCTGAATGAGAACCATTGTTTCCTCGTCCGTGAAACCTGCATTGTCGAGCGACTAAGGAATGTTTCCATTGCGTGTGTACGCAGACGACGGAACGAGCGCGAGACGTTCGATTCTTACCTCCGATATTGAAAACCGCTAATTTGAGGCCGCTTACTAGCTTTATATCTCGAATGAGACCGATCTCAGAGATGAGAAGTTTAGTGAAAACCGACTTTTATGAAATTTCATGTGATCAAGAGTTTGAGCATTTCCCTGGGTGTGAGATTGTCTCAAAATGAGATCCCTTATGAGAGCCGGGCCAGATTCTCCACTATCTGCCACAGCAATGAATTTCCTGCTTTTCAATATTTAACCATTTACCTGTTGGAAACCCCGTTTGGCGCATTTGCAAACAGCGCAGACACAGATTCGATGTCTCCTGTAGAAGCCCTCTGATTAGGCTTATGAAAAGTATAGATCTTGTTTCTGTCATTGTTTTTATAAAGACCAGTGTTTATGGTGTCATTATTCATAAACTAATAACTGATCGATCATCAATATTAGTCCATTCATTTTTTTCTTATACAGTAAAACTTCTCTATAACGACCACTAAATTACATCAGGTATTTTGTGTTAAAAGCAGGTGGATGCTTAAAGCAAGGTGAAAGTAAAACAGAACGCTCCTATAGGAGCGTTCTGTTTTACTTTCACCTTGCTTTAAGCAACCACCTGCCCAAAATACCAACTAATTAACACAATTTAGTGGCCGTTATAGAGAGGTTTTACTGTATATACATTCATCAGGTAAGGGTTATCACATATAGTGAGATACCTGCATAAATATTCATTAGGTAAACGAACAATAAAGCCATCCCGTTCCTTCTGTTTGACTGACCATTCAAAGTCACCCCGTTCCTTCTGTTTGACTGACCACTCTGTTTGACTGACCATTCAAAGCCACCCCGTTCATTCTGTTTGACTGACCATTCACCGTTCCTTCTGTTTGACTGACCATTCACCGTTCCTTTTGTTTGACTGACCATTCAAAGCCACCCCGTTCCTTCTGTGTGACTGACCATTCAAAGCCACCCCGTTCCTTCTGTTTGACTGACCACTCTGTTTGATTGACCATTCAAAGCCATTCCGTTCCTTCTGTGTGACTGACCATTCAAAGCCATTCCGTTCCTTCTGTGTGACTGACCATTCAAAGCCATTCCGTTTCTTCTGTTTGACTGACCATTCAAAGCCATCCCGTTCCTTCTGTTTGACTGACCATTCAAAGTTCCTTCTGTTTGACTGACCATTCAAAGGCGGTCTCGGATACATGTAAACACTTGCCACACAGAAAGGAAAACATCTTTCCTTTTAGGAAAGAAAAATTGTGATCTATGAGCTTTATAATGTTTTGTCAAATTAACTTTGATACGAAAGAAAGCTCGTAAAGTATATTCGCTTCAAACAGTCATGTGACAGTTAACCTCTATTTATGCCTTTGTTCATTACCCTTTACGGCTAATAACTAGTCAGCTGTATGGGAACACGGTCATATAATTTTTATTTATTATTTTTTTATAGAAACATCTCGGCTATTTCAATCGCAGGGAACGTAGTAAGACGATACTACACGCTTCCGTTGTTTTGAATGACAAACGTAACTTGCTAGTGACAGTTTTAGTACCATCTAGTTAGTTTTATGTTCTGTTGTATACTCTAAATATTTCTCTCAGCATTTGTTTGGTCAACTTATAAATTACTCACCGTCCTTTATTGGACAACAGTAAAACCCCTCTAAGCCGGACGACAGCTTAGTGCAGGGTGAAAGTCACGCAGAAAGCTCTTCTAGGAGCTTTCTGCATGACTTTCACCCTGCATTAAGCAGGTACCTTAACTATAATTCCGGTTTAGAGGATTTTTTCTGTATACTGGGTTAGGGCGAAGCTGAACAAGAAATGTCCATGTAAAACAACTTATAGAAATTGACATTTCATCATTCATTTGTACTCTCAAGTTCCAGCGTCTCCACCAATATGCCATTCTACGCCTTTGCAAACAGAGCAGACCCAGGTCAGACGGTGAAAAATATCATATTAAATCAAGCTACCATGCATTATTTAATATTAGAAAGTCAATATCAATTGATTCTAGATTTTTTTAGAATAATTGGAACATGTCTGATTTTCAGCTTTATGGTTCTTAACCCTTTCGCTGCCAATGCCGGATCTGTGATTACCTATGCAAGCAGTTTGGATCCAGATGAGACGCCGAGTAACTCGGCGTTTCATCAGGATCCAAAATGTTTGTTACTGTTATTATGTTTTTGAAACAAAAATGAAGAAAATCAAAATAATGAAAATTTGTAGCAGATGACAAAGTTAGCAGACGACACAGTTTGGCAGCGAAAGGGTTAATTTGTGTCATAGCCCCAGAGCGAAAATTGTTGCAGCACCGCTGGACATCATTACGACAGAGTCACGGAACTATCATTACCAATGCTCCATATAACGCAAATAGTCGCACCATAGGAAGTAAAGTACCGCAACAAAACAGGGCACTACTCACATAACCATTGCTACAACACCACGGAACACATATCGCCGTAGCGTCACAGAATGTAAATTAATTGCCACAGAAAAAGAAACCCTCACAGCAACTAACCGCGGGGCTCATATTTTCGCAGCACCGCGAAGCACATTTTGCCACAGCACAGCGGAATGCATAATTTTATTATTGTCGCAGAGCCACGTAACACAATTTATCGCAGCACCGCGGAACACATTGTCGCAGCACGACAGAACTTATATGGTCGTCTTACCGCGTATGGCACGAGAATTGTAATTGTCAAAGAGCCACCACAGAACACATATTGCCGCAGCACCGCGGAGCACAATTTCCACAGTGCCACGGAACGAAATGTGCACATCGTAACGAAACACAACTAGCCGCAGTGTCAAATGGCGTTGAATCTACATTTATCAGATAGCTCGCAGGGCACTATAAGCTATATATGCACCAATTAGCATTTCAATCAGTGGCTAATGTAGGAAAATGTTACAAAATACCGAAAGTAACTACATTCCTATAACCCCTTCCTGCAAACAAATGCATTTTCACGCATTTGCTAACAGAGTATACCCTGATCAGACGGCTCCTGTAGGAGACTGTCTGATCAGGATCGGCTCTGTTTGCGTATCATTATGATATGATATAGGTCTGTATACAGTTTTTGTCAAAGCAAAAAGTTACCTTGAAAACGTTACATTATTAAAAACGGCTAATAAAGATCGTTAACCATTTCCTTCATATAAACGCCTTTTCACACCTTTGCAAACAGAGTAGGCCCACATCAAACTGCTCCTATAGAAGCCATTTGATCAGGGTCTGTCCTGTTTGCTTATGCCATGGTATAGATCTACATGTATTATGGTTTACTGATTTTGTCTAAGCAACAAAAAAAAACCTCGAAAAAATAGGCTAGATCTACATTATAAAAATTCAGCTGATAAATATTCAAGTTGCCATTATTTCTTACATGAATATTGAACAGGGAAAGTGTGAAAGAGTGAAAAGTGCTTGGCTACAGTATCTCTACATTCTGCTTAAATTGAAATGATATAATTTTAATTGATTTTTCAGCAGAAACTGCCACCAAGGGAACTAACTGTACTTGTCCAGTTGATATAGAACTAAACGATTAGCTCCCTTAAATGAATATGTTAGACCCTTCCGATTCCTCATAATTTAAAGATAAAACCTTCAATTGCATAAAATTGATAATTGAAGTAACTTATATTTGTTAAATAAACACTGAAGGCCTTTCCCATACCTGACACAATTTACTAACAGAAATCGACCCGTCGCTTCTCAAATGTCCATTACCGTCAGTATAGCCATTTGAATTAAGTATTGTTATTGCAGTAAGCGACAGGGGCAAACTTCAACTTTCACTTTCTTGTGTGTCACGTTTTAAATCGTCACTGGAAGACTCCTAACACTGTTACTGACAGTAAAGTACATAAGGTTTCGAAGAGAGATACATGTAGAAGGTTTGTAACTACTTAGCTGGTTTGATGAGCGGTTATTGACTGTAAGTCAGTGGGGGTGGTACACACCTTTCAGTACTCGGTTAGACTACACTGGAGTATCCTCCGATATGCTGTGGGAAAATGTGCAACTGTAAATTAGATGCCCATCAAGGTATTGAAAGCAACAAGGGATTGATCTTGAGTGACTGGTTTTCTTTTTCAAGACAACATAAGTTAAAATAATATATAAATAATAACATGTTTTTGGCAGTGACCGGGTTACAAAATCATGGTGTCGTGCGCTTCGAACCCAAGTCGTTTCGGCCCCTAGTCATTTCGGACCCAAGTCGTTTCGATCAAATGTAGAATAAAACCTTTTTACACAGAACTGAACCAAACGATTGCCTCCAATGCTATAAATGACAATTGTGAATGAGTACACATACTATATCGTATAAACGCTTTTTTCACACCTTTGCAAACAGAGTAGATCCAGATCAGATGGCTCCTATAGGAGTCATCTGATCAGGGTCTGCTCTGGTTGCTTATGAAATTATAATAGGTCCGACTCTGTAGTTTCTGAAAATACAAAAAAATCCTATATACATAATTACGCCATTATAAAGTTTTATTAAACATTCAGCTGATGTTACTTGAATGTATACTTAATTACATGTACTTATGAATGTCAAACAGGGAAAGAGTTAATCTGATCAGAGACATATACATACATTTATGTATATGTCTCTGATCAGATGAGTATTTATAACACAAGAAATATTTCTATGTTCTGTGGCAGAAACTTAAGAATCAGATTTATATCATTGAAAAAGCAAACAGAGCAGAGCTGCCAGAGCCTACCAAAGTGCTCTGATTGAGGTCTACTCTTATTTAGTCTTAACCCTTTCCTTCATATAAATGCCTTTTCACATCTTTGCAAAAAGAGTAGTGTTGTAGTAAAACACCGGCCTCTGAACAAAAGGTTAAAATTAATATCAGTGCTGATCTGTAAGACGAGTGGTAGCTTAATGCAGGTTGAAAGTCACATCGAAAGATTCCAAAGGAGCTTTCTATATGACTTTCACCCTGCATTAAGCAGCAACCTGCCTAAAAAGACATAAATTGCTGTTTATTAAAATTCTGGTTTAGACAGGTTGTACTGTAATCATGTTGATTACATTTGTACTTATTCTGTTACATTCTGTTCTGTTTATGGGATACTTGTGTATTTGTTTCAGAAACTGACTTAAGATTGGGAACATTATAACACATTTTTTTCCGAGTTGGGTATATATAAACTGACAGCATAAAGTGACTGTAACGATGGCATCCAGAGGTCAGCAAGAGACCTCAAAGCTGAAACACAACCTGGAGGAACAGTTAGAACGACTAATGCAGCAGCTGACCGATCTAGAGGAGCTCAAGTAATTAAATCTTGTTTTCCTACATAATTTGTGTCTACTGCTTTAACCCTAAATGCCTGCAAAGCATGACCTGACTGGTATTTGCAAACAGCTGGGATCCAGATTGGACGGCAAGTACCTCATCGTCTCATCAGGATCGAAGCTGTTTGTCACCCGGTCAATAGTTTCTCAAAAGTTTTATCGATTCTAAAGTAGGTAAAACTTGTTGCAAATCATAGTTTTAGCAGACATATTGTTTTTAGCAGGCTTAGCTAGGTTGATTCCAGAATAGCCCTTACTCTTTAGTTTTCAGCAGACTTAGCTAGGTTGATTCAAGAATAGCCCTTACTCTTTATTTCTTTTTAATGAAACAAAATGTCAGGGGTTAATATAAATAGTATAATTCTTTCTCAAAGAGCTAATTGTTTAACTTAACCCATTCCTCCATAGGCTATTTTTAGACCCAACCTCTTTGAATGAATCTACCCAAAGGGAGCATTTACTAGAGAAAAGTAAAATTTTAGAATTTTTTAGTTTGAAACCATTGTGATAAATAGTGCATTTGCTCTATTTATCACAATGGTTTCACAAAGTGACTTTTACAGAGTCGTCAAAAGTCATCAATATGAGGGCATGGGTTTATTATCACAATGGTTTCAAGAAGTGGTTATTACAGAGGCGTAGAAAGGCATATTTATGGAGGAAAGGGTTAAGCCTTTTCTTCATAATGAATGTTTTTTGACGTCTTTGCAAACAGAGTAGACCCAGATGATACAGCTCCTATAGAAGTGGTTTCATCTATTTGCATAATTTGCTTATGACAGTACAGTTTCTACCAGTATTGAAAAATCCTGTGTACACTATAAAACATATGCTATTAAACATTTATATCTTACATGAATATTTAACAGAAAAAGGGTTAAGTGGCTATATGTAGTTTATTATATTGCCCGAACTACCTTTACATATGCAAGTGTATCATCAGAGCTGTCAATACATTATGCATACTGAACTGTCAAAGTTTTTTTTCTCAGCATCTCAGCTAAATCCCAGGAAAGGCAATTCAAATGATCACTTAGCAGCAACATGCAAAGAGGTTTCTCTGCTCTGGATCTGGCACGAGTATTTGGACCCAAATACTCACTTTAAACCTGAATTAAAGTAGAGAAGAGTTTAGATACTTTTAGGCAGGTGGCTGCTTAATGCAGGGTGAATCTCCTAGGGGAGCTTTCTGTATGACTTTCACCCTGCATTACACTGCCACCTGACTCCAACACCGATATTTATACTAAATTGTCAAACCCTTTTCATCATATTAACACCTTTTCACATCTTTTCAAACAGAGTACACCTATATCATATGGCTCATATGGAAGCCGTCTGATCTGAGTCTACTGTGTTTGCAAATGCATGAAAAGGTGTTAATATGAGGTTAACCAGGTGAACGATTCAGAACCATAATGGCCCTTTTGTTTTCTTATATTTTAGAGAAGATCTAGATGAAGATGAGTATAATGACACTAAAAATGAAACAATAGAACAGTTGAAAGAGTTTAAAGAATCCCTTGACAAAATGATGGGAGGCAACTTGAGTCTGGTTGATGAATTGAACAGCATGCAATTGGTAAGTATACATATAAGTACAGCAAAACCCTCTCAACTGGGCATTAAATTTGGTAAGCATATTGGTCTTGGAGACAGGTGGCAGCTTAATGCAGGGTGAAATTCATGAAAACTCCTAGAGGAGCTTTCTGCATGAATTTCACCCTTTAATAAGCGACCTGCATACAAGTATCTAAATTCTACTAAATTAGAATTTCAGTTTACACCAGTTTTACTGTAAACCCTATTCCTGATAATTGCAACATGATTGATATTTGCAAACAGCACTTGAGATCAGGCACTAAGCAACCCAATACCTGATTTAGACCCAATCTGTTTGGCACTGTTAGATTGCCAGAGTTATGTTCCTTTAAACATTTAGAATTTTCACAACCAGGCAAGCATTTGATTATAGACAGCTCCTACAGGACATACTGACCTTTCCTGTTTGCGAAGGTATTAACCCTTCGCTTGCTATTCACATCAATATACAAACCTGTAAATAGTGAAGACCCAGATGAGACAGCTCCTGCAGGAGCTGTCTCATCAGGGTCTGCACTATTTACAAGTTGATTGTGCAACCAGTGCACTCCACAACAGTGATTGCACAGCGAAATACTTGTACACAGTGAATATACATGTAATTATACAACAGGGCATGGGTAAAGAAGGAGAAATGTATTTTAAAATTCAGCAAGCGAAGGGTTAAAAGATAGATAGTATTATCAAGGAAAGAGTTCAGTATATGTTGTTCCTATTATGAATATTGAATAACGTTTAACCCTTTCTCTCACATAACTTTTCACGCATTTGCAAACAGAGTAAACCTGGATCAGATGGCTCCTATAGGAGCAGACTGGTCAGGGTCTATTCTGTTTGCTAGCGGAATTTGATAGACCTGCTTCTTTACTTTCTAAATGGCTACAATGTTCCACCTTCCATATTCCATTATAACTATTTTGCCCATGAATATTCAGTACTTGGTATGTATTGAAATTTGGAATAAACATAGAACAGGGAAAGGGTTAATGATTTTGACTGTATCCTTCATTATATCTGTTTCAGGCTATTCAAGCTGCTATTTCAGAGGCATTTAAGACCCCAGAAGTAATCCGAATGTTTGCCAAGAAACAGCCTGGTCAGCTGAGACAAAGACTGTCAGAGGTAACAGAGGTCATGATAAGATGCCTAAATTAACCTTTCCCTCATAGGTTATTTTTAGATCTAACCTCTTTGAATAAATCTACCGAAAAGGGAGCATTAACTAGAGAAAAGGATTTTTTTTTGTAATTTGAAACCATTGTGATAAATAGAGCATTTGCTCCTATAGGAGCAAATGCTCTCTTTATCACAATCGTTTCAACAGGTGACTTTTACAGAGGCGTAGAAAGGCATATTTATGGAGGAAAGGGTTAAAACATTTTCAAAAAATTCTTAATTTCTCCACCAAACCCTATCTTCGAGACGATTCTAAAGAGTGGTCACAACATAGGGTTTGGTGGAAAAATGATGATTTTTAGTATATGAGTATGCACGTTTATCTGTTACTCTGGAGTTAAGTGAGTAATCTAGCATATCAGTAGAAGCACCATCAACCCTTTCAACGCAAAATTCTCAAAGCACAGTACATTATCAATAATTTCTTTTTAATCCTTTACTCTAAGAATATTCATGTAAGTAATGATTATGACTTTTAACCCTTTCCTTAACCCTTTCCTTAACCCTTTCCTTAACCCTTTCCTCCATATATACACCTTTCTACGCCTCTGTAAATTTCACTTTTAGAAACCATTATCATAAATGGGAGCAAATGCTCTATTTATCACAATAGTTTCAAACTGCAAAATTCTAAAATTTTCATTTTCTCTAGTAAATGCTCCTTTTGGGTAGATTCATTCAAAGTGGTTAGGTCTAAAATGAATGTAGGTAAAAATGCCACAGGTAAAAATGCCTTAGGTAAATATGCCATAGGTAAAAATGCCTTAGGTAAAAATGCCACAGGTAAAGTGGTAAAAATGCCTTAGGTAATAATGCCTTAGGTAAAAATGCCATAGGTAAAAATGCCACAGTTAAAAAAAAATAATAACATATTTTTAAATTTATAAAAGGAAAACTGTATAGTTTGAAAAAATATGGTATAATATCATTTCATAATGAATTTTAGTATATAAAACCATTTAAATATGTTCAAAATTAAAAGTATTTATTATTATTTTCTGGCATTTGACGGGTGGTGTCTGGGTCTACTCTGTTTAAAAATGCCACAGTTATACAAAAATAAATTAATAACAAATATTTTTGAATTTATAAAAGGAAAACTATATTTTGAAAAAATATTGTTATGATAGTAGACCCAGATTATATAGGAGCAGTCTGATCCGGATCTGCTCTGTTTTTTACTGGATTTTGATAGATATTGAAATCTTACCTACCTGTTTCTTATGATTTTTCCGATAGATTATATAAACAGAGTTGACCCAGACACCTTCCCTCAAATGCCAGAGGTATATAAAAACATTATTTAATAACAAATATTTGGAAATTTTGTCTGAGTCCAAAATAAAAAAATAATTTTCATACAATTATTTACAAAAAATTAGAACAAGACACCACCAAAATTGATTATGAAATGATAGTACAACATATTTTTTCAAATTATACAGTTTTCTTTATATAAATTTAAAAATACATGTATTTGTTATTATAAAAATTTTCAGAGGTATATAAAAACATTATTTGATAACAAATATTTGGAAATTTTGTCCGAGTCCAAAATAAAAAAAAGATTTTTCATACAATTATTTAAAAAAAATTGACCAAAATTGATAATGAAATGATATTACAACATATTGTTTCAAATTATAAAGTCTTCCTTTTATAAATTTAGAAATATTTTTTTTATTTTTTTTTAACTGTGGCATTTTTACCTATGGCATATTTACCTAAGGCATTATTACCTAAGGCATTTTTACCACTTTACCTGTGGCATTTTTACCTAAGGCATTTTTACCTATGGCATTTTTACCTAAGGCATTTTTACCTGTGGCATTTTTACCGCACACCGTCTAAAATAGCCTATGGAGGAAAGGGTTACCGGTAATAGAAATGTTTTTCGGGCCTTTGCAAACAAGTAGACCCAAATCAGAAGGCTCCTGTAGGGTTTGCTCTATTTGCATTGAAAGTAATAATATAAAATAAATATAGATCTGAGTCTGCCATGACCAAACTAAAGATCTGAGTCTGTCATGACTAAAATATATACCTGTGTCTGCCATGGCCAAAATATAGATCTGAGTCTGCCATGACCAAAATATATATCTGAGTCTGCCATGACCAAAACATAGATCTGAGTCTGCAATGGCCAAAATATAGATCTGAGTCTGCCATGACCAAAATATAGACCTGTGTCTGCCATGGCCAAAATATAGATCTGAGTCTGCCATGACCAGAATATAGATCTGTGTCAGCCATGGCCAAAATTTCCTGTGTTCATATAACAGCAAATGAAATTGTTCCCTGTTGAATATTCATGTAAGAGATAATGACTGCATTGATATTAACCTTCTACTCCATGAATATTCATGCAAGAGATAATGACTGTGTTAACCCATTCCCTCATGTAAATGCATTTTCACGCATTTGCAATCAGAGTAGACCCAGATCAGACGGCTCCTATAGGAGCCGTCTGATCAGGGTCTGCTCTGTTTGCTAATGAAATTTATTTTCTAAAATGGCTACAATGTTCCACCTTCCATATTTTGTTATAACTGTTTTGTCCATGAATATTCAGTAGGTAATGAA
Source organism: Azorinus chamasolen (assembly GCA_963576725.1). NCBI lineage: Eukaryota > Metazoa > Mollusca > Bivalvia > Cardiida > Solecurtidae > Azorinus > Azorinus chamasolen. The sequence goes on from OY755249.1 coordinate 30,941,224, forward strand.
ATTTTGACTAAATATAGAACAGAGACAGGGTTGATATTAATTTCCTGATTGTTTATAATGTTGTTTCTTTACCTTGGCAGAAATTGTTGAATCAAATCTATATTATTTGACAAGCAACTAGAGCAGATAGGTGCCATCTGATCAGCATAATTATAGTATGTTTGCAATGGCATAAAAAGTGTGTCTTTACTCCATGAATATTCAAGAAAGATATTAAATGACATCATGAATATTATTTAGCTTAATTTTTATAATGACATATGAAATTGGGATTGTTTGGCCAAGACAGAAACTGTTGAACCAGATCTGTCTTATATCATAAGCAAACAGAACAGACCCTGATCAGATGGCTCCTATAGGAGCTGTCTCATCTAGATCTACTCTGCACAGAAGTAGAAAGGTGTATTTATGGAGTAAACAGTTAATGAAACCGTTTTTATTTTAGATATTGAAATTCATTCTATGTTTGTCAGATAAACAGAGATGAAAAGATAGGTAAGATTCCTAGGAGCCAGGCAGTGGGACAGTCTGTAGAGATTTTGACGGCTCTGAAGAAGCTTGGTGAAACACTGACACCAGAGGAGGAGGCTTTCCTGCAGACAAACTCCAGTGCCAGTCTGAAAGAGTTTGAACAAGTCTCAAGCACATTAGGTAAGACTAAATGTATGTGTTAACCCTTTCCCTGATGAATATTCATGTTGGAAATAATAAGGTCATGAATATTAATAAGATTATTTTTTATCATGGCATATGAACACAGAACATTTTGGCTCAGGCAGAAGCTGTAGAATCAGATCTATATTACACCAGAAGCAAACAGAGTAGACCCTGATCAGATGGCTCCTATAGGAGCTGTCTGATCTGGGTCTACTCTGTTTGCAGATGCGTCAAAATGCGCTTAAATAAGGGAAAGGGTTAATATTCATGAAGTTATCATTTCTAACATGAAAATTCATGGAATAAAGAGTCTAGACTTTCCTCCGAGAGTTGAGCATTTGCATATGTTTTGCTGATTTTTAGCTCGCCTGAGTATGCTCAGGTGAGATTTTATTATGGCTCATTATCCATCCGTTGGCAATCTGCCCACCCGCAAATGCTTTAAAATATGGATCTTAACCCTTTCCATGTATTTCATATATTTGCAAAGAGAGTAGATCCAGATCGGACAGCTCCTATAGGAACTATCTGATCAGGGTCTGCTCTGTTTGCTTATAGTATAATACAGATCTGAGTCTGCAGTTTCTGCCTGAGCCAAAATGTCCTGTGTTGTCAGCCTCCGTCCGTCTAAGTAGACGATGGGTTGCGCCAGGAAGGACATGAGCTGGAGCAGTGTTTGAAGTGACTGTAGAGGCCAATCCTGGAGTGGCAGTCCCTGCTGCAGTCAACACAAATGAAAACCGCTTTCTATGGCCTAGCCTGTATATTTGCCATTATAAAAATTCGGCTAATAAATATTAATGTTGTCATTATTTCTGACATGAATATTGAACAGGGAAAGGGTAAATAATTATGCTTTTCACTAACTGATTAATCATTCATGATTCCGACCAGATAAATAGTTAATTGGAAGAAGAAAATATTTCAAAGTTGATGTGTGACTGGATATCTCATAAGAACAGATTGCAAGTGTTTCACTCCAGATGTTTAATATATTGTTTAATTAACCCATTCCCTTATAGGCTATTTTAAGATCCAACCTCTTTGAATAAATCTACCGAAAAGAAGCATTAACTAGAGTAAAGGAATTTTTCTTAGAATTTTGTTGTTCTGAAACCATTATGATAAATAGAGCATTTGCACCTTTATAGAAGCAAATGCTCTATTTATCACAATGGTTTCAAAAAGTGACTTTTACAGAGGCGTAGAAAGGCATATTTATGGAGGAAAGGGTTAAACATGTTTATAAAAATTCCCAATCAGTTTGACCAATAAATTAATATAATGACAATGGTGTTTCTCACAGAAAAAAATCAACAGAGTCAACAACCAAATATTAGTATTCAATTTGTCACAGTTTCATCAAGGGAGATAATGAAAATGCACTTCCAGCTACAAATGTACATGTAGTTCTATCTGTGACTTGAGTTAAAATTTCTATCATATTTGAAAATGATCATTTTATTACTGTATCTGTAACTATCAAAAGTCAACGGTAAAGAAGCTTACTTCTATTATTTCTGCCATAAGGTGCCTTTAATAAAGGAAGTCTGACAACATGACTAAAAATATTAACCGCTATCCTAACCATGTTTCAAAGATTGTTCATTGTTTCCTTTGTAAAAGGAATTTCAACAAACCTATTTCACATATTTTTTCACAAAACCCAAACAGATGTAACGATTACTCCCGAGAAACAGTTGTTGGGTGGTACATGTACTTGAGTGTTGTCATTCAATTGATACAAGGTGCAAACACGATGAACAACACTAACATTTTTTTCAGAACTTTTTTCAGATACAGTTGAATTTCGATAACTCGAACTTCAAAGGACCATACAAATTAGTTTGAGATAACAGAAGTTCGAGTCATCCGATACTTAATCTGTAAAATTTCTCAAGGCCACAGCTTAATACAGGTCTAAAGTAATTTAGACCTGTATTAACTTAAGCTGTCACATGTGTTTCTAGATATCTGTAGTGATACATTTTAGAGCAATTGTGTATTGTAAGTTTTGAAAGGACTGAACTTTTAGTTCGAGTTATCCCGAAGTTCGAGTTATCCAAGTTCAAGATATCGAAGTTTAACTGTAATGGAATATCATTTTTAATGGCAGATTATCAATCATCCCACCAATTAAACAAGTTAACTGTTTGCATCCCTACTTTAACCCTTTCCGTCATATAAACGTGTTTCCACACATTTGCAAACGGTGTGGATCCAGATTAGATGGCTCATATAGGAGCTGTCAGATCAGGGTCTGCTCTTTTTGTTAATGGAATTTGAAATGTCTGTTTCTTTACTTTCTAAAATGGCTACAATTCCTTTATATGACTATATGAATTTTTTAAAAAATCATCTTCTCCGAAATTAATCGGACAGCTTAAATGGCATTTGGTAGGAATAGTTCCCTGGTGACTCCTGATCAAAATTGTTAAAAACATGCGTAAATTTGAAATAGTCCTCTGGTGACCATATCGAGAATTAATTATGTCTACTACGAATTTTGAACAAATTGAATTATCTTCAGTTAAAACTACCATGGCCTCGTGTCTTCATTTTCGGTCGACGGTTGTGACTAGTTCACCTCTATCTAGTGTTACAGTTCATAGATGAGCGATATAAGGCCATCATGGCACTCTTGTTAACTTATTTTATTACGTGATTGATCTCTATTTTGTACAGCATCTGGCGACAAGGTATTGGCTGTGGCAGGAAGTCAAGTACAACAAGCTTCTAAGTGATCATGACTTTGTTTCTATGGTGCTTCCAGATATGACTATGTTGACTTATTGTGACAACACAGACAGCAGCTGTATTGATGACTGTTTGTTTAATAAGAGCCAGAGTCAGGTGTATATTCTGAATGAAAATATGTTACAATTATTGTATGAAGATGAGATGATGTTTGTAAAACTATGGACCTAGTAGCCAATGTGATATTGACCGAGGTTTAACACTTTCCTCCATGAATATTCATGAATTTTTTTATAAAGATCATGAATATTAATTAGATTAATTTTCAAAATGGCATATTAACACATAAATTGTTTGCCAATGCTGAAACTGTAGAATCAGCTCTATATTATTCCATAAGCAAACAGAGCAGATCCTAATCATCTGGGTCTACTCTCTTTGCAAAGGTGTAGAAAGGTGTGTTTATGGAGTAAAGGGTTAAGAATCAGGTCAATATCCCGTTTGTCAAAGCCATGGTTAGGGCTGTTCGCTGATAAGATCATACAGTAACTGTTTTATTCTATAACAGCTTCTATACCATCTGCCAGTTTTGCATAGGAGTATCATTATTGTTGAACCCTTTTCCTGTTGAATATTCATATAACAAATAATGACATCATGAATATTAATAAGAATAGTTTTTATAATGGGCCGATAATGTACTCAGGAATTTTCGGTATTGGTAGAAGTCAGATCAGTTGGTATTTGATAAGCAAACAGAGCAGAACCTGATCAGATGGCTCCTGTCCTATACAAGAGCCATCTGATCTGGGTTTACTCTGTTTGCAAAGGTGTTTGCTTATAGAATTATAGCAGATCTGACCCCACAGTATTTTTCCAATACCAAAAAATCCTATAATATTTTGCTTATGCTATTATGAAAATTCAACTACAGTTGAACTTCGATATCTCAAACTCGCATAACTCTGGATAACTCGAACGAGACGTTAAGTCCTTCCAAAACTTACAATACAGAACTGCTCTAAAATGTATCGCTGCAGCTAATTAGAATCTCATGTGACAGCTTAATACAGGTCTAAAGTAATGCTGAAAGCTCCTACAGGAGCTTTCAGCATTACTTTAGACCTGTATTAAGCTGTGGCCTTGAGAAATTATTTAGATTATCGGATGACTCGAAGTTCTGTTATCTTGAACTAATTTGTATGGTCCCTTGAAGTTTGAGTTATCGAAGTTCATCTGTAATTAATGTTATTTTTTACATGAATATTCAGCAGGGAAAGGGCTATATAAGAAATAGTGAAAAGTGCTTCATTTAGAGACAATATCGCCATGTAGGCTTTGATTTCCTTTGAACACAATTCTAGCTTTTTCTTCATTTCTCTCCAAATATGCAGTCAGATTTTCAAACAGTTTGGATTCTGATGAGAAACACAATTACTGTGATATAGATAAAAAATGATGGTTACAGTAATTACAAAATAATCCAAAGCATTGAAAAGATATAACGACCCCTTCCTATGAAGGAGAAAGCATTATACTGATTTAACCCTTTCCCTCCTAGAGGAGCTGTCTGATCAGGGTCTTCTCTGTTTGCTAATAAAATTTGATAGAACTTTCTTTGCTTTTTAAATGGTCTACAATGTTCCACCTTATATATTTCTTTAGAACTATTTTGTTAATGAATATTCGGTAGGTATTGAAATTTGGCCTAAATATAGAACAGGTAATGGGTTAACCCTTTCCTCCATAAATACGCCTTTCTTTGCCTCTGTAAAAGTCACTTTTTGAAACCATTGTGATAAATAGAGCATTTGCTCCTAAGGAGCAAATGCTCTATGTATCTCAATGGTTTAAGAACTACAACATTCTAGAAAAAATATTTTTTCTAGTTAATGCTTCTTTTCAGTAGATTTATTCAAAGAGGTCTGATCTAAAAATAGCCTATGAAGGAATGGAATAAGCATATCGTCAGTAGATCACATAGTTTCTGAACAACAAAGTAATTAGTATTGGGACATGTCCAAGTTCCCATTTTTGTTGGGTTGTTGATCATGATTTGTAAAGGACCCGACCTATATTTTCGTTTAATACAAATCTATCTGTAACTACAAAACAGTGAACTAGTTATGACATTTACAAAAAGTTTTACAGTTTTGATCCAGATGAGGCAGCGAGTAAATCAGTGTTTTATCAAGACCCAAACCGTTTAACATTTAGGCTAGACTTTAGAATCTGTATGCACCTGAAATTACTAATTTCAAGGTTTATCCATTAAATATTCATTTTACATACTAAGGTTAATTTAGGGTTAGAGATAGGGTGAAGGTTAGGTTTAAATGCGTGCAGACAGATTCTAGAAATGCTCTAACATGTAGATCATGAATTTAGAAAGAAACGGAAGAAAACATTGTTTTCATAATAAAAGAAGACAATTTGCTAATGCTTATAGATATTACATAATGTAGGTAACAATAGCTTTGCACTAAGCTTTTGAAATGGTTTCAGAGCATCTATCAATGAGATACATGTATGTCCAAGTCTCCAATGTTTTAGGGTTGTTGACAATGATTGTTAACAGAGCTACAGATAAAGGGTGCGTACCCAAATACTAAAATCGTCATTTCTCCACCAACCCCTATACTGTGACCACTCTTTAGAATCGTCTCTTTGAGACGATTCTAAAGAGTGGTCACAGTATAGGGTTAGGTGGAGAAATAAAGGAGCTTATCATGAAAATGTTTAAATTTACGCATCTTATCTGGACCTCTGTTGTAAAGAACCAATACACTGTTTGAGGTCAGCACACTTAACCCTTTCCTTCATATAAACATGTTTTCACACATTTGCAAACAGAGCAGACCCAGATCAGGCGGCTCCTAGAGGAGCCGTCTGATCAGGGTCTGCTCTGTTTGCTAATAGAATTTGAAAGATCTGTTTCTTTGCTTTCTAAAATGTCTACAATGGTCCACCTTTCATATTTATTTATAACTATTTTGTTAATGAATATTCAGTAGGTATTGAAATTTGGGCTAAATATAGAACAGGGAAAGGGTTAAAGTAATAAGTCAGGATTAATTATTGAATATTCACATAAGACATAATGATGTCATGAATATTAATTAGATTAGTTTTTATAATAGTATACGAACAGGGGACATTTTAACTCGTGTAGAAACTGATCTATATTATACCATAAACAAACAGAGCAGACCTTGTCTGATCAGATTTCTCCTGTAGGAGGTATCTGATCTGGGTCTACTCTGTTTGCAAATGTGTGAAAAGATGTTTATATGTCAGAAGGAAATGGTTAATAGTATGTCTAACTATTTGGTTAGAAGCGGGGATATAACTTTTATTCTTGCACAAAACGTGCTGCTGTAGTCCCGCTAGACCATGTATTAACAAGGTGATTCTCGTGCTCACGCGCTGTTGTTGACCGGTTTTAATTATACCTATTCGGGGCGTAAGGTAAACAATGGACGCGAATGCTATAGCGTTTTGGCCTAAGCTAGATGAACGGTGCGACTATTTCAAGGGCACCGACAATGAACTGTTTTTTGGTGATCTACATATTGAATGAAATTCTGTGTAAACGGTATTTGATAAATCATGAATTGACGTCAAAAAGAAAACAGTGGCCCGGAAACAGCGTAAATCGAACGAAGTGTCAAAGATGTGTATAGTTTTGCTGCCGTAGTTTTGCTTGTATTTGGAAGAATTAAATTGATGCAAGAAAGCAGAAAATTGGTTTTTATGCAAGAATAGCGTTAATGCACGTTTGTTTTCGGGCAATAGCCTCTGCAGTGTCCCTCTGGAATGTTGTTGCCCTCGCCCTTCGGGCTCGGGCCAACAACAGTCCCTCGGGACGATGCAGAGGTTATTGCCCGAAAAAACGTGTATTAACCCTCTATTGTCACCTACTTTAGTAGGTTGACACTTTGGAATCACTTCTCCATTGTCTGTCACGCTTTTTGTTGACACATATTCCTTTGAATGCATGCTTTTGAAAGTTACAATACTGCATAATAAGATGTGCGAGAGAAACATGTTTTGATTTATATATTAATAATGCTCGTGTTGTGACAGGAAGTGATTCACTTGAACGATTTACATACTGACATTTATGATAATATATATTCTTCCAAATATACAAAAAAATGTATGCATGAATGGCTTGAGATTTCAAACTTATTAACCCTTTCCTCCATAAATACGCCTTTCTATGCCTCTGTAAAAGTCACTTTTTGAAACCATTGTGATAAATAGAGCATTTGCTCCCATGGGAGCAAATGCTGTATTTATCACAATAGTTTCAAACTACAAAATTCTAAAGATTTCCTTTTCTCTAGTTAATGCTCCTTTTCTGTAGATATATTTAAAGAGGTTGGATCTAAAAATAGCCTATGAGGGAAAGGGTTAACCCTTTTCTCCATTGATATGCCTTTTAACGCCTTTCCAAACAGAGTAGACTCAGATCAGATGACCCCTGAAAGAAATGTCTGATCAGGGTCGGCCCTGTTTGCTTATAACCTTATACCTGATACAGATATTTCTACGGTTTCTGCTATTGCTAAGCATTCTTGTATTCATGTGCCATTTTAAAAAATCAACTAATTAACCCTTTCCCTCATATAAACGTGTTTTCACACATCTGCAAACAGAGTAGACACAGATCAGACGGCTCCTAAAGGAGCCGTCTGATCAGGGTCTGCTCTGTTTCCTAACAGAATTGGATAGATATGTTTCTTTACTTTCGTAAATGGCTAAGATGTTCCACCGTCCATATTTCATTATAACTATTTTGTCAATGAATATTCAGTAGGTATTGAAAATTGTCTAAATATAGAACAGGGAACCAGGGTTAATGTTCTTGATGCCATTATTTCTTGCATGAATATTCATGGAGAAAAGAGATACTAATCTGACTCAAGATATCCAATTTACCACTTGTATCATAGGCTATTTATAAAGTATTGAATTTTGGAAATAAACACAGAACAGGGAAATGGTTAATGTCATCTTGTAAGTGCAATATTATTTATGTTTGTGATTTGTTTCAAAATGTTAACCCTTTACCTCGTGAATATATATATATTTATACAAGAATTTGTTACTTTCATGATTATTCATTAACTGAATTTTATCATGGTCAGTGAAAAGGGAAAGATTTGTTTACTATCTCATGGTTTGGTCTATTGTTTATAAAGGCATTAAAAGGCAGATGTACAAGGTAGTTTAGTTTCATTATATTGTCTGTTTTTTATACGCCCGAAGGGACGTATTATGGTATGGCGCATGTCGTCCGTCCGTCTGTCCGCACTCACCAGTGGGTAGTTGTGTGACTTTTTCTAACTAGTCACACAAGTAAAATCATTAACCTGGCCATCTCTTGTGACATTAACCTGGCCATTTCTTGTGACATTAACCTGGCCAGTTGTGGGACATAGGGTTAGGGTTAGCTTCCAGATCATTCTTTTCCAAAGTTAGAGCCAAAAATAGTTTTTCTTGTGGGACTAGTCCCACAAGAAAAGATCAAAGGAAAAAGTCACACAACTACCCATTTGTTAGTATGTCCGTCCGTCCGTCCGTTAGCAATTTCTTGTGCAACTAACTCCTCCTTCATTTTTCAACATAATTTCTTCAAACTTTCAGGAATGATAGATACTGATGTGTAGTTGTGCATATCAGTGAGATAACTCTCATATCATTTTTCATTCTGGAGTTATTGCCCTTTGATAGTTTCGGGTAGCAATTTCTTGTGCAACTAACTCCTCCTTTATTTTTCAACATAATTTCTTCAAACTTTCAGGAATGATAGATACTGATGTGTAGTTGTGCATATCAGTGAGATAACTCTCATATCATTTTTCATTCTGGAGTTATTGCCCTTTGATAGTTTCGGGTAGCAATTTCTTGTGCAACTAACTCCTCCTTTATTTTTCAACATAATTTCTTCAAACTTTCAGGAATGATAGATACTGATGTGTAGTTGTGCATATCAGTGAGATAACTCTCATATCATTTTTCATTCTGGAGTTATTGCCCTTTGATAGTTTCGGGTAGCAATTTCTTGTGCAACTAACTCCTCCTTTATTTTTCAACATAATTTCTTCAAACTTTCAGGAATGATAGATACTGATGTGTAGTTGTGCATATCAGTGAGATAACTCTCATATCATTTTTCATTCTGGAGTTATTGCCCTTTGATAGTTTCGGGTAGCAATTTCTTGTGCAACTAACTCCTCCTTTATTATGCCCCCATTGACGATAGTCGGGGGCATATTGTTTTTACCCTGTCTGTCTGTCTGTCTGTCTGTCTGTCTGTCTGTTTGTCCGTTTGTCTGTTTGTCTGTTTGTTTGTCAGCAACTTTAACATTGGTCATAACTTTTGAGCCAGTATAGATAGAGACTTGATATTTGGCATACATATGTATCTCATAAAGCCGCACATTTTGAGGGGTGCCGTGTCAAGGTCAAGGTCATCCTTCAAGGTCAGAGGTCAAATATATAGGTCAAATCGCCAACTTTAACATTGGCCATAACTTTTGAATCAGTAGAGATAGAGACTTGATATTTGGCATGCTTGTGTATCTCATGAGGCTGCACATTTTGAGGGGTGACATGTCAAGGTCAAGGTTATCCTTCAAGGTCAGAGGTCAAATATATGAGGGGGCATAGTGTTTCACAAACACATCTTGTTTTTCAACATAATTTTATAGAACAGCCTTCGGGCGTATATTGCCCCGTCTTGCGGTGCTCTTGTTACACTATAACAAGGTAACACGTGCATACATAAATTTAACCCTTTCCGTCATTTAACCCTTTCCCTGTTCTGTGATTATTCCAAATTTCAATACCTACTTACTATTCATAGACAAAATAGTTATAATGAAATATGGAAGGTAGAGTATTGTAGCCATTTTAGAAACTAAAGAAACATCTTTCAAATTCTATTAGCAAACAGAGTAGACCCTGATCAGACGGCTCCTCTAGGAGCTGTCTGATCTGGGTCTACTCTGTTTGCAAATGCGTGAAAACACGTTTATATAAGGGTTCAATGCCTTTTCACGCATTTGCAAACAGAGTAGACCCAGATCAGACAGTTCCTGATTTTGGTCTGCTCTGTTTGCTAATGGAATTTGATAGTTCTGTTTCTTTACTTTCTAAAATAACTATAATAATGTTTCACCTTCCATATTTCATTATTTCTATTTTGTCCATGAATATTCAGTAGATATTGAAATTTGTGATAAACATAGACCCATTCCCTCATATTGACGACTCTGTAAAAGACACACTGTGAAACCATTGTGATAAATAGAGCATTTGCTCCTATAGGGGCAAATGCTCTATTTATCACAATGGTTTCAAACTACAAAATTCTATTTTTTTCCTTTTCTCTAGATAATGCTCCTTTTCTGTAGATTTATTCAAAGAGGTTGTATCTAAAAATAGCCTATGAGGTAATGGGTTAAGACAATTAAAGCAACAGCAAAAGAGTTGGACCACAAGTTGTTGCAACATTAGATACAGTCCATCTCATTAAAAGCAAATGTATTGGGTGTAAAACATCTAAATACTGTTTGAGATAAAGAAGATTCTCGAAAAACTTTGCTGCGCCACACTGGGACCCTAACCACTCACACACCTTAGATAAGTATCAATGCTGGACAAATTAAAGCTTGTTTCAGAGTCAGTGAACATTATTTCAAATCTTTGGTTTGAATGTAGTGGACATTTAATAAAAAGTTCTGCATCTTCCGCAGTGTTACATACACAAATTACATCGTTATGTAAATGATTTATGAAGGTATATAGGTCGCTACATTTATTTCTATTAAAAGACAAACATGGTGAATTGAATTGATCGATCAATGAAAATAGACTCAATTAAACCGACTTTGCATTTTCTCTTTCTGCATTGCTGTTTTTACTGTTTATGAATCTCCTACTTTCAGAATGCATATACCTTATTATATAAAACTGATACTGTGTCGAACTAGGTGCAAGTCATAATTTGTGGATTAAACTTTCAACAGTAGAAAGTGGTAGTTTGAATCAGTGGGGATCGACGTACGTGTGTTGGTTCAGCTATAATCTCAGAATGCTTATTGTCTAAGAATATTCCTATCATGTATACAATTGTATCTTGAGTCATGGACAAATCACCTTTTGTAATCAAAGTTATTTCGTAAGCATTACCTATTTGAAATTTCAAAATTCTAACTGATGTCCTCGTTTCTGATTGTTCAGTTTCTGGTCCACACTTTGATAGCATAAAATATATGGACTCCGTTCAGTGTTTAATACATAGAAGATCTTACACGTGTGTTCATTACAAATTGTTTGTATGAAACGAGTGTACTATAACAATTTGTCACGAGCTCTATCGAGTGTAATATTCATCATAAGAAAAGAGTTTCATGAAAAAAATTGCAATGAACACGAATTTAAGATTCTTTTTATCACGTAACCTTTAAAAGTGCCACAGGCAATATCTGACGACTGTTTCGGCCATTGTTTACAGCGTAGTGCAGTCAGATTCAATCTGCTCATTTGGCAAATTGCCTATTAAAAAATGCACTAGTGCATTTCTGCGATTTACGGCACTCTGTTCCGACACTCCCAGATTAGGTGATACAATTTGTTACTTGCTTTTTTCGCGAATGTATAAAACGTCTTGCTTTGTATTTGAAAAATGCATATTATACAAGACAATAACAGAGTCATGAAAGCTGAAAGTGCTTTAATTTATTCTCCTTATAAGGCAATGTACATTCAGTGGATGCAGTTAGTTACAAAACTTACAAAATGATTTCAACATATACATAAAGTAAAGCATAAAGTCTTTTCAAATACAACATATATACAAAGTAAATCATAAAAGTATTTTTAAATAACAATAGTAGAATAGTAAAATAGGGACGGAAGTCGAAGAAGGTAAATGAGGATTACAAATTAGTTACTTTGACTATGATTCATTCAGTAGAATAATATATCTACACCCTAATTGTTGCATATGTATGTTAAGACATAAACCTTTCTGTATCAACAATGTACAAATGTTGTTGTTTCGTGTCAAATGGCATAGGTGCATTGCCGTAGAGAAACAAATTGATTGCTGTTGGAATGGTATTTATATAATTCAAGATATTTGCACGAGCTTGTCGATATGAGGAGCCGTGCATTTGTCATCAACATGATAATACTAATGGTTTGTTGGATTATGGAAGTTCAGACTATTCTTAAAGGAAGCAAATGATTTAGAATTACGTGTGATTGGAGACCATGTATTCCAAGCAGCTATTACTGACGGAAGAAAGTATCCGGTGTACATTTGAGCACAGCGGAAAGGATGCCACTTATTTCTTACGTCATATACATAAAGATTAAAGGTACACATGTGATAGTTCGTGTATATAAACGTGTTTACACACGTTTGCAAGGAGCCGTCTGATCAGGGTCTGCTCTGTTTGCAAAAAAAATGATAGTGGTTTGTTTCTGTAGTTTCTAAAACAGCTACAATGTTCCACATTCTCTTTTTCATTATAACTACATGTATTTTGCAATTTGAAATAAACATAGAACAGGTAAAGGGTTAAAGACTATAAGACTTATAGTATGTTATTCTCTTCTTGATTCTAGAGATTCCCAATCAGTCTATTTACATGTACTATATTCTCTGAGACAATTAGTGTGGGGTTTTTCACAGTTTTATCGATTTCTTTAAAGTTTGAGAGCAGTTTTCCAAAAAGACTTCGGCATGCTGAAGTAAAGGCCTGATAAATCTAGAAGAGACAGTTTCCAGTGATTTCAATTTAAACAATATCTATTTACGCATTGCAATTAGCCTGTTCTATGCATTCCCTTTAATTTGTTGGAAGTGTTTATGCCAACTACAATTGTTAGATATAAATATTCATAGTTGTTTGTGAAAGTCAACTTCTGACAAATGCTTTTCCATAGTTTCCAAGGCTAGGATGATTTAGTTGTTATTACGGCTAAACATAACGCCAAACATAGACACATATTTGTAGAGTTGAAGATGGCATACATCAAGACAGAAAAAAATCACACACTGCACATCACATGCAAGGTGAAAAATTACCATTTACCATTCCTATATACGCCATTTGGAACCATGGCTAACAAAGTAGACCCCACTCAGACGACTTCTGTAGAAGCCTTCTGATCAGAGTCTACCCTATTTGCTTACGAAGTATACTCACACAGTCATTATTTTAATCATTATTTTATTTGACAGGTGTGCATGGTTACCTGTGTGTCCAATGCTACTAAATTATGCTACACCCCATGTACCTGAACTGTATTTTTACACTCCCTGACAATGATTAATCCTTCTCTGTTCAATATTTTTTACACATTCCAATACTGAATATTCATAGACAAAACAGTTATAATGACAAAACAGTTATAATGAAATATGTAAAGTGGAACATAATAGCCTAGCCATTTTATTAACTTAATGAACAGATCCATCAAACTTATTTAGAAAACAGAGCATACCCTAATCAGACGGCTTCTATAGAGGCCGTCTGATCTGGGTCTACTAGGATTGTAAATGTGTGAATATGCGTTTATATGAAGGAAATTGTTTAATAGAATTAACACAATGTGTTGAAACCCAAAGGCGATTCTTATGTAATTGCTTTTCAAGGGTATCGCTGCCAATGCTCAAAATTTAACCTGGTTGTCACAATTTTTAACGGAAATATAAAGAATTGTGACTCCGAGTTCTCAAATTGAGAAAGGAGACAGCCGAACAGTAGTCACATTATATTTACATGTATTCCATCAATACCCTTATATAAATTTCACACTTTTTTTAACAAGAATTCATAAACATGAATATTCGTAATGTAAATATTCATAAGAATGAAAACAATATCAGACCAGAAACGTGCCTATGATCACTTCTATGAATATGTATGAACATACACTGTATGGTTATACATGCATGTCATGTAATTACAAAAGCAATATGAATATACATATACATGTACTCAATATCATCACTTACAGGTCAAATTTACGCAGAAGAGCCAACTGTTTAAGATCACTATCATATTAAAATAATATGATGATTTTATACACATGATAATGTCAAATCTAAGCTACATTTCAAATTACTCTGAACCACACATGTTTACCAGATGCTTATATTACTTAGATACCACACATGTTTACCAGTCTTTATATGACATGTACTTAAGACACCACACACGCTTACCAGCCCTTATATTACTTAAGATACCACATATGTTTCATAAAGTTTTTTACACTTAGTATTCACTGCAATATGAAAACGTGTCACAACACAGGAAAATGTTTGATGCTTAATATTCCACACAGTGTTCTGTATAATACGTCATACAGGCTTATATCTGTACAAGCATAGTTTCAGAATTTCCACACAAGAGAGGCCGACACACAGTCTATGGCACTGGACTACCAAACATCAAGCTGATAATGTTAATCTGTTTAAAACTATATACAGGTTTACAGGCTTCTCATATGATAATATCAATTCAAAAATCCCATAGATAACACACCAGGAACATTAAATAGTAACATCTGATGTCATTCAGTTTGCATCGATGTGCATTTACAAGATAGTCAGTAGGAAGCCAGTCAAAATATTTAAAACAACAACCTATGGTAACTTACAAGGGGGAGGGGAAAAGAAGCTTAAAGTATTATTTGGTCCAATGTTTCCGCCTCAAGCATCTTTCTTCTTATTGATGGTTTCAAATTCTTTGATGTTGAAAATATCTTAGTCAGAGGTCTATTTCATGACTTTTACTCATTTGTAAATGAACTAATCCGCTGTATCAAAGAGTACTCATTATTCATGAATATCACTTCTGAAAGTGGGTGGTCCTTCGAAAATAGATGGGAAAACGAGAAGACGGAAGAAAAGTTGTCTTCTCAAGCGGTCTGGTGATTTTTTTTAATTTGTAGAGTACCGGTGACGTTGTGTAATTAGACATTAGTACAAGGTTGGATTTGGACTTCCCCAAGAAACCCTCATGATTTCTCTACTATTTTTCTCGTGTTTTCAAACAAAGGAGGCCTAGTTCCTTTCATAACAGTTCTTGAAAAACGTGTTAGTCGTAGTTAATCGTTATCTACTGTCTATGTGTTTTGGGGCTTTGAATGGGTGAATATCTACAGTTCTTTTTACAATGCAATGTTTTTTCTGACAAAGTTCAGATAAAAAAGATACGCGAATGAATAATCTACAGGTAGCGAAAAACAAAATGAATATTAACGGAGTATCCGCTATTCTTTTCTTGTACAAATTTTTATAACATCATGCATATTTATAGAGCTTATTTCTTACAACATCATTGATTTTAAAACTTAAACTCCAGTAAAAGTTTAGGCTAACAAAGCTGACCAAGATCAGCCTGCTGTCTGCTTAGGGCCCATTCTGGGTCCATGCTTATAAAACTTTTAGTTGAGTCTGAGAACGTTCTCAAGCATTTGATTGGTCAGATTTGAGCCTTTGGCTCAAATCTGACCAATCAAAAGCTTGAGAACTCAAACCTGACCAATCAAAAGCCTGATACTGTTTGTAAACATGAATATGTTTAACATACTGTTTCAGGTTGGATCTATTTAAAATATAGTTTACAACATTCAGACAAACACATTTATAAAACTATATTTGAAGATAATTAATACTGATCCTGTTGTTTATATGTTGTCTACATATTGTTTCTTACCACACTATATTCATATCTCATACTGTTGAACTGTATTGCTTCTAGTTTTATTGTTACCAGGTATTATTAGCAATTATTCACTACCATAACATTTTCGTTTTTCCCAATTCATTAAATCTCAATTTAATAAAATTTTACATTTGAAACCATCATCAGTACCTCATTACTTTGATATTTTGTTAGCTGACAGTCCACACCCAAAATGACCAATGCAGTATACACCACTCTTTACACATACCAGTCAGTCTAAGAAGAGTGGTCAGCCAAGCATAAAACTCGCCTGTCCACTATCAACCAATATATATACAGGTATCAAATGATTATTATTAAACGTACTAATGCTGTTGTAACTTTGGTGACACTGGTTATTTCTAAAGATTATATGTATGTCACGTATGTAAAACGAGCATTATTGGTATTTTTGAATGCGTTATCTGACTATTCATAGATTGGACTATTCATATTGCATGCCTAAATCTGAGTTTCTTTATATGCTCCATCATTGTTCACCATTGTGTTAATAGAATTAAAGCTGTTTTCACTTACGACTTGAACACCCTTATAGTCCATCGTATCATCCTGTGGTACCAAGTTGCCTTGGGGTTCTCCTCTGGTAGATGTGCAAACTGCTGTCATTTCCTGAGCATGCCGTTGTCCAAAATCTGACGGTTCGGTATCGACCGGGTTTGAATTCGGTGAGTATGGAAGAGTGGAATTATGTGGTCTTAGAACAGTGGAACTCTGAGAAGTTGGGTCAGTGGAATTTAGTAGATTTGGACCAGTGCGATTATGTGAGCCTCGACCAGTTGAGTGCTGTGGACCGGGACCAACGGGACTCATTGAACACGAACCCGTGAACGTATTTGAACCTGAACCAGTGCAAACCTGCGAACTCTGTTCATTGGAATTATGTGAGCATGAACATGTGGGGTTCTGTGAACCTGAAGAAGAAATAACAACAAAATGAGTGATTAAATAATCAGCAATAAAACCAACCGTACAAAAATATGTCTGTACACAGTCACCTGTCATTATTCGCTATTCATTATTCAACAGGGCTCATTTTGGACCTGATGGTCAGCGTGAATATTCTCCAATTTGAATGAGATGTCAACAGGATAATGCGAAACATCCTAATGAAAAAGTTGTTTTAAAGTTCCTGAAACCAGAACTACTAGAATTACATGAAATGTTAAACGAAATTGCCAGAAAGTAAACGAAATTGCCAGAAAGCATGCTTCCAGAAAATTACTAGTGAGATGTATTGTCCCATTTGAGACATTTTCATGATATTTCACCTAAAAATTGGAGAAATCCCCAAATCCCGGAGTAAAACCACCCCTGCTTGGCCTATCTGCAATTCTTCAGCGTTGTCAAAAGAAACAAAGAAGATTGTCATTAACGTAAGACTTTGGGTAAATGTTTTATGCCCCCGTTGACGATAGTCAGGGGCATTATGTTTTGCACCTGTCTGTCTGTCCGTCCGTCCATGCGTCACGCTTTTACGTGCAGTTGGTAGGCGCAGTTGGTTGTCACAGTTTTTTCATTGTCTTATATCTCACTAACCACTATAGCTATTGGCATGGAATTGCATATACACATAAACCACCATCCATACTTTCATTGCGCACCCAGCCCATGCTGCCCGCAAGCCCGAGGTCAAGGTAAAAATACTTAAGAAACTTACGTGCAGGTAGACAAGCACCACCACGGGGGAACCGCTGTGTCTTACACAATTTTCTAGTTTATTACATGCTTCAACTCTGTCGATGTCAAGATTTTCTTAAGCTTCAAATTTGTCGTCTGCTCAATTTTTATTTGTTGTCTTTTTTTTTGTTTAAAAGATATTGTCGTAACACCAAACTGTTTAAATCCCAGGTGATACACCGATTTACTCGGCGTCTCATCTGGATCCAAACTATTTGCAAAGGTAATCACAGATAAGACATTGGCAGGGAGTTAAAGCAATCTGGTGTAATTATTCATCATATCAAATCTGATATATATTACTTGATTTCATCGATATTACTCGGCAAAAGTGGGCTGGATTACGATACGATTACGCCGGTGTGCAATACGATCTAAATTTACCTGTACAACACAATAATACGTTTATAACAAATACAACAATATGTAAGCAAGGTTTCTTAATACACAACAAAAGTAATGCAGAAAACGAATATGAGAGCTTCTATGTAAATTTAATAATGCATAAACACTTTTCCTGTTCAATATTCATGTAAGAAATAATGGCATCCTGCATATTAATTATCTTAATTTTTATAATGGCTGTTATGTACACAGAACGTTTTGGTATTTGTAGAAACTGCCGTGTATTCATAATTTCATAAGAAAACAGAGCAGACCCTGATCAGCTGTTCATATAGGAGCCGTCTGGTCTGGATCTACGCTGAAAATCAGTAAAAAGCGTTTATATGAGGGAATGGGTCAAGACAACATCCGTCATAAAGTCCAGATACGGCAGATAGAAACTTCTTTTAAGTTGCCGTTATATAGAGGTTAGCTATATGATAATGAAAAGGCAGACCGAAATGAATTGCTCTCCCGTTACCTGCTTCGGATCTTCTTTGGTTGTTCCGAGGGGGCACAGTTGGAGTACTCTGTTTTTCATTATTTACAACATACACAATGTCACGTGAGGCTGTGAACTTTGAATCTCTAATTGTGATGTTAAGTGCCTCATTTGGATTATTCGGCGGCATGTTTGTAGCAAGCTGTGAGACCATCTCTTTTTTCTGTAACAAGAGTATCAATTTGTCACAAAATGCACCCGGCAAATGCCTGGAAGTTGAAAAGCCATTACTCTATATCAGGTGGGACAACTTAGAATGTCGAAGTTGGTAACTAGCTATATGGGGACAAGCCAACATTGTTTAAAAAGCTATGGGGAAAGGGTTAAAATACTGCTGAAAAATGTGTACTGCTGAAAAAAACAAACATTTGTTTTCCCGTGGTAAGGTTTGATTGAGACATTATTGCAATATACATGCTGACCCAATTTTTTAGCCCTCAACGCAATTTGTTCTGTGCACAGAAGTACATCTGGGGTCTTCCTTCACCTGTAATTAGATGGACGTCGTGATATAACTGAAATACATTTAAAATGACGTAAAACCCGATAAAACCAAACTAAACCAAACTTGAGTGGACTAGCAAAGTTCATAAAGTAAGGAGAGGGCAAGCTTGCTAGTTATCGAACTTGACTTAGACATTATGGTAATAATCATGCTGACCAAATTTGAAAAGAACCGTAGTTAGTTGATGATTAAGAGGTACACAGTATACAGTAAAGTTTATCATATTTTCATATTCTATTATCCTTTCAGTGTTTGTTGATAAACTCAATCCAGGTGAACCTTTGTCAATGTTGTTTATTAATGATCTATAACATTCGATCTTCTCACCAACATATAGTGAGTCTCTACAAAATGTCCTTATACTGGTATCATAGATGACATATTGCTGTCATTGGCCATAAGAAAGTAAATTCGAGCATCCTTTTAACAGCATATCCACTTGTCGCATCCCTATTCTCATCCCGCTATTTCCGAGCAAACAACAATGTTCAAGTTGAGACATCGAGTAAACCGGCTGCTCTCCAGCAAATGTCCAGATAAGATACGTTAATTAAAAGAATTAATTAAAGAAATCAATAATAACTCCTTTGTTTCTCCACCAAACTTCATACTGTGACCACTCTTTAGAATCGTCTCTTTGAGACACTTCTAAAGAGTTGTAACAGTATAAATTTTGGTGGAGAAATGACGATTTTAGTACCTTGGTACGCACCTTTATCTGTTGCTCTGCTCTCCAGGATCAAATTTGTTTGGCACTCGGTCAACATTTTCTCAAAAACTCGAATGAAGCAGTACCAGATCCAAATATAAGCAGCAATTATTATTTCAGTACGTCTTTTTTGCTTTTTAGCTTTCGGGGGATCAACTCCCTTCATTCTCAGTGTTGTTATATCTTCTGATCCTTCGTGATCATGAATTTCAGTACGCCCTGTTCTGAAAATTGAATACCGCTTAAGCCGGTGCTAGGGGGCGTGAGCAGTGCTGCACTTTCAATTACTGCTCACGAACAGACTCAATAAAACCGAGTCTGCCGTTTTCTCTTTTTGTATTGCAAGTTTGCTTTCGGGGGATCACCTCCCTTCAGAATTTATAATCGTCACAACAGCAGATGTTAAGTGCTTGTGTGGTGGCCGTAAAACATCGCCCCGTACTTCATTCTAAGTGTTGTTATATTTTCTGATCCTTCGAGATCGTAAATTTCAGTACGTCTTGTTCTGAAAATTGAATACCGCTGAAGCCGGTGCTAGGGGACGTGAGCAGTGCTGCACTTTCAATTACTGCTCATGAATTGACTCAATAAAGTCGAGTCTGCAATTTTCTCTTTTTGTGTTGCAGTATTTGCTTTCGGGGATCACCTTCATTCAGAATTTATAATCTTCACAACAGCAGGTGTTAAGTGCTTGTTTGGCGGCCGTAAAACGTCGCCCTTACTTCATTCTCAGTGCTGGTATTGGGCTGCAAAAGCAGCCCAAACTTATACGGCTTTGAATTTTTGACCATGCGTTTCTGCGGTCCTGTGTTTCTATAAAAGCCAATCATTTTAATAACTATGGTTTACTGTGAGACAAGTTTTTATCTATATATATATTCATTTATTTTATTTATTTTCATTCATATATTTTTCTCAGCATATTTTTGTCGGTGTTTTCATCTTTCTTTTCTGCCATGATCCAGTTTAAGTGAAAATGCTAGGTATAACTGATTAAAATCACATTACCAATCATAGCTGTCATAGAATTTCCTTCAATTTAAATGTATATCTTATATTAACCTGTTCTTAATTTGCGGACAATATAAGTGAAAAAGTTAATGGGCATTGAGTCGACCTAATTGAGTCTGGTTTCTACGTCAGTGTGTTTCAGCAAATGGATAACATTGATATGTGACGTAATGTGTATTACTGGTGTCATACACAGGTATAATGCATCATGGCTCATTAAAACATCCCCTCGTTTCTGCTATTAATTTATACATTAGTCATATTTTCCCATTGTATCTGTTAATTAAAAGTACTAAAATAGCGCTCCCTCTTTTTCTTCTATCCTGCTTAAATACATTTCAAGCAGCCATTTTACGCTTGCGTAAAACCTTGCTTGTATCTTCTGATCCTTCGAGATCATGAATTTCAGTACGTCTTGTTCTGAAAATTGAATACCGTTAAAGCCGGTGCTTGGGGCGTGAGCAGTGCTGCACTTTCAATTACTGTTCCAGAACACTCAATAAAACCGAGTCTGCAATTGTCTCTTTTTGGTGCAATTTTTGCTTTTGGGGGATCACCTCCCTTTAGAATTTATTATTTACATTTACTACGTGCTGCGTGTAGTTTTATCCATAATAAAGTATACGTTATGTTCATATTCGAATTACGTACCTTCTCCTGGCCATTTGGCTGGGCAGAATTCAACACGTTCTCGGTACATGTAGATCTATTCGCCTGTCTCCGATTTTGAGTTTGTCGTTCTGTATTTTCCAAGGAATCCCCCATCGTTGTGTTACCATTCACGACATCCTTCGTTTTCAATATGTAAACACATTTAACACTTTCAATGCTGACTTTTAAAATAAGTAATCTAACATCGTGTTTAGAACAGAGTATATAAAGTATTCAGAGATTAAATTTTCGAATGAAAGTGCAGTAACAGATTCGGCCGCTCATTCAAGGTCTGATCTGGGTCTACTCTGTTTGCAAAGGCATACAAAGGCGTATCTATGGAGTAAAGGATTCATATCTGAGAATGTATATACTTGTCATGTTAAATAAGGTATCAATAGAATGACTCATTGGGCTGCGAAAGCAGCCCACAATTATACGGTTTTGAATTTTGCCCATGCGTTTCTGCAGTCCTGTGTTTCTATAAATGCCAATCTTTTTAATAAATATGGTTTACTGTGATACAAGTTTTTATTTATACATATTCATTCATTTTATTTATTTTCATTCATATGTAACGTTCGTAGAACGTTGATTATGCAAATGAGGCTGACCAGATCATTGTATCTTGGGAAGTGGAGGTAATATATAGCGGAACAAACATCTCTTGATGTGAGCTTAAGCTTTGCACCGACAGGGTTTGTTGTTGCTGGGTCTATCGGTTTGCACGTTACAAATGGTGGCAGCGGTGGGATGAAGACAACTGCCAGACCGGAGTTGCCTTACCCACGGGTCTCCCAGGGTCCAAGTCTCGGGACGAGACTTCTCGGAGGGGAGAGTAATGTAACGTTCGTAGAACGTTGATTATGCAAATGAGGCTGACCAGATCATTGTATCTTGGGAAGTGGAGGTAATATATAGCGGAACAAACATCTCTTGATGTGAGCTTAAGCTTTGCACCGACAGGGTTTGTTGTTGCTGGGTCTATCGGTTTGCACGTTACACATATATTTTTCTCAGCATATTTTAGTCGGGGATATTTCTTTCTTTTCTGCCATGATCCAGTTTCAGTGAAAATGCTAGTGAATTAGGTATAAATGATTAAAATCACATTCCCAAGCATATCTGTCAGCGTGGTCTAAGGGTTATAACGACGGACTAGAAAATGTGAGGTCGTGGGTTCGATCCTCGGTGGAAGCTGAATTATTTTTTTTCTCTAATATTTTCTTAGCACCCTTAGTATATGTGCTTTTGGTTTAAAACCATTTTGTACATAAAAATATAAGACCTTTGTTTGCATTTTGGCTTTGTTAAAGTTATTTAGCTGTGACCTTGTTGACCGTTTTGCACATTTCACCATTGTGAATTTAAATTTGATTCAACTTAACTGTATAATTATCTTATACTAACCTGTTCTTAATTTGGGGACAAAATAAATGAAAAAGTTAATGGGCATTGAGTCGACCTATCGGAATAATTTCATGTAGACTGTAAGTATGGGCGTTTGTATGCCTTGTGAACATCACTTAATGTGATAATAGTTTCTACGTCAGTGTGTTTCAGCAAATGAATAACATTGATCTATAACGTAATGTGTATTATTGGTGTCAAACACAGGTATTATGCATCATGGCTCATTAAAACATTCCCCCGTTTCTGCTACATGTATTAATTCATACATAACAGTCATGTTTTCCCAATATTGCTCCCTCTTTTTCTTCTATCCTGCTTAAAAGCATTTCGAAAGGAATGTTGACCCATTAACCCCATGCTGTGTATTTTGGAAGTTGACTGTCAGGGATCTGATACACAAATTGATAAGGCGGGCTACCATCACAGAGGATCAATGTATAATCACTTATATAAGGTGCTTTGAAATGCCTTTAAATACATGTTACGCAGCTATTTTACGCTTGCGTAAAACCTTGCTTGTTACTGATAAAATAGCAGTTCACATACAACACAGCAACTTATTTTTGTAAACCAAATACGTATTATTATCTTCTACAGTTTTCAAAACGAAATATTACATAGAAAAGCCAGAACATTTCAGAGAAGAAAACACTTGCTAGTATATAATAATAGTCTCTCAAAAGCTTTATCGAATCCGAATCGAAATAATCAAAATGACACCAGGTTCCTATGAAACGTTTTATTTGTAATAACGCATCATCTGTTCATGGTTTGGAGCAGGTAGGTATCTTCTGGGTGGGTCTGGATTCTCTATAACCTTAAGTATTTCAGAGAATGTCAGCATACAATAATGACCCACTCTCATTTTCAGATAAGAGACTGATGAATATTCGAAAACAATGTAACCCCTCTAAACCGGACGTTCAATTTAGTATACATATCGGCTTTGGAGACAGGTGACAGCTTTATACAGGTTGAAAGACACGCTTTTTGCATTACTTACACCCTGTATTAAGCAGATAAATGTACATGTATCTGAATTCTTCTCTACTAGAATTTCGGTTTAGAGGGGTATCTGGTTGTAAAATAAGTAGGCAAATTAAAATCTGTTATTTGCTTCTATCTCTCTGTTATAGCCTGCTCTGTTATATCATACAGAAGTCATTTGATCTTGGTCTGCTCTATTTGTAAAAACACCAAATTCTTCCCGATCTGGTGAATTGTTAAGTAAACATGTCTGTAGGCATTTCACAACTTTTCAAATCAATCATTTTCTTTTTTATTCTGTACGAAACTGTCTTGCCTTAGTTATCATTTCAGTTCAACATTTAATTGATGAGTATGTATGTAATATAATCTCTCTATACTCTTTAGGGGAATTATAATTAGCTCACCTGGCACAAAGTGCCAAGGTGAGCTATTGGGATGATCCTATGTCCGGCGTCCGTCGTCGTGCGTATGTGCGTCGTGCGTACGTGCGGGCGTCAACAATTTACGTAAACATCTTCTTCTCTGGAACTACAAAGCCAAGAGCTTTGATATTTGGTATGTAGTATGATGTAATGGTCCTCTTCAAAGATTGTTCAAATTATGTCCCCCGGGCCAAAAATGGCCCCGCCCCAGGGCTTATCAGTTTTTCATAGGAAAATCTTTAAAAATCTTCTTCTCTGAAACTGTTAGGCATAGACCTTTGATATTTGGTATGTAGCATCATCTAATGGTCCTCTACTAAGATTGTTCAAATCATGACCCCCGGGCCAAAAATGGCCCCGCCCCGGGGCTTATCAGTTTTTCATAGGAAAATCTTTAAAAATCTTCTCCTCTGAAACTGTCAGGCATAGACCATTGGTATTTGGTATGTAGCATCATCTAATGGTCCTCAACTTAGATTGTTCAAATTATGACCCCCGGGCCAAAAATGGCCCCGCCCAAGGGCTTATCAGTTTTTCATAGGAAAATCTTTAAAAATATTCTTCTCTGGAACTGTTAGGCATAGACCTTTGATATTTGGTATGTAACATGATCTAATGGTCCACTTCTAAGATTGTTCAAATTATGACCCCTGGGCCAAAAATGGCCCCGCCCCGGGGCTTATCAGTTTTTCATAGGAAAATCTTTAAAAATCTTCTTCTCTGAAAATGTAAGGCATAGACCTTTGGTATTTGGTATGTAGCATCATCTAATGTTCCTCTACTAAGATTGTTCAAATTATGACCCCCAGGACAAAAATGGCCCCGCCCCAGGGCTTATCAGTTTTTCATAGGAAAATCTTTAAAAATATTCTTCTCTGAAACTGTTACGCATAGACCTTTGGTATTTGGTATGTAGCATGATCTAATGGTCCACTACTAAGATTGTTCAAATTATGACCCCTGGGCCAAAAATGGCCCCGCCCCGGGGCTTATCAGTTTTTCATAGGAAAATCTTTAAAAATCTTCTTCTCTGAAAATGTAAGGCATAGACCTTTGGTATTTGGTATGTAGCATCATCTAATGGTCCTCTACTAAGATTGTTCAAATTATGACCCCCAGGACAAAAATGGCCCCGCCCCAGGGCTTATCAGTTTTTCATAGGAAAATCTTTTAAAATATTCTTCTCTGAAACTGTTAGGCATAGACCTTTGATATTTGGTATGTAGCATGATCTAATGGTCCTCTACTAAGATTATTCAAATTATGACCCCTGGGCCAAAAATGGCCCCACCCCGGGGCTTATCAGTTTTTCATAGGAAAATCTTTAAAAATCTTCTTCTCTGAAAATGTAAGGAATAGACCTTTGGTATTTGGTATGTAGCATCATCTAATGGTCCTCTACTAAGATTGTTCAAATTATGACCCCAGGACAAAAATGGCCCCGCCCCAGGGCTTATCAGTTTTTCATAGGAAAATCTTTAAAAATATTCTTCTCTGAAACTGTTAGGCATAGACCTTTGATATTTGGTATGTAGCATGATCTAATGGTCCTCTACTAAGATTGTTCAAATTATGACCCCTGGGCCAAAAATGGCCCCACCCCGGGGCTTATCAGTTTTTCATAGGAAAATCTTTAAAAATCGTTTTCTCTGAAAATGTAAGGAATAGACCTTTGGTATTTGGTATGTAGCATCATCTAATAGTCCTCTACTAAGATTGTTCAAATTATGACCCCCAGGACAAAAATGGCCCCGCCCCAGGGCTTATCAGTTTTTCATAGGAAAATCTTGAGGCATGATCTAATGGTCATCTACTAAGATTGTTCAAATTATGATCCCTGGGCCAAATATGGCCCGGGGCTTATCAGTTTTTCACAGGAAAATCTTTAAATATATTCTTCTCTAAAATTATAAGGTATAAACCTTTGATATCTAGTATGTAGCATTATTTAATCGTCCTCTACTAAGATTAATCAAAATATGACCCCAGGACCAAAAATGGCCCCGGCCATGGGCTTATCAGTTGTTCATAGGAAAATCTTTAAAAATCTTCTCCTCCAGAACTGTAAGGTCTAGGCCCTTGATATTTGGTATGTAGAATCATCTAATGGTTTTCTACCAAGATTATTCAAATTATTACCCCTGGGTCAAAAATGGCCCCGCCCTGGGGCTTATCAGATTTTCATATGAAAAGCTTTAAGAATCTTCTTCTCCAAAACTGTAAGGCAGAGACCTTTAATATTTGGTATTTGGTAATAGTTTTCTACCAAGATTGTTCAAATTATGTCCCCTGGGTTGAAAACTTCCCCGCCCAGGGGCATATCAGTTTTTTATAGGGAAGTTTTTAAAAATCTTCTCTTAAAATCTTTAAAAGTCTTCTCTGAACTTGTAAGGCATAGACCTTAGATATTTGGTATGTTGCATTATCTAATAGTCCTCTACCAAGATTTTCAAATTATGAACCCCGGATCAAAATTGACCCCGCCCCAGGGCTTAACAGTTTTTCATAGGAAAATCTTTAAAATATCTCCTCCTCCAAATCTGTAAGGTCTAGACTCTTTATATTTTGTATGTAGCATCATCTGATGGTTTTCTACCAAGATTTTTCAAACTATGCAATCTGTCATTGAAATCATTAATCTGTTACGAACAGGTGAGCGATTAAGGGCCATCATGGCCCTCTTGTTTTTAAAATGCGGGTGACTGTTTAATACAGAACAAAATTAAGGAAGAATGTTTTAATACAGCATGGGTATCATGGGATATTTCTGTATATATTTGGTACTGTATTACTTCTTATTATTTCATTTATATGAATTAAACTGCAATGATATAGTGGCATATGAACATAGGGATTTTTGGTCCTGACAAAACTGTAGAAGCAGGCCTATACTATTCCATAAGCCACACGGCAGATCCTGACCAGACAGCTCCTATTTCGTTTGCAAATGCGTGCACATGGTATATAGTAAAACCCCGCTAATGCACCCATCTAAAAGAGGTATAATTCTGGATGCTATATGCAGGTGGTAGCTTAATGCAGGACAAAAAAATAATGTAGAAAGCTCCTAGATACTAAAGATGTCATACAATAAAGAAGCAAAACACCCCTCCTCCGTTCTGGATCGACCTCTCATTAAAACAGAATTCGGAATCTTAACCTTTTACTCCACAGATACGTCTTTCTACGCTTTTGCAAATGTAGACCCAAATCAGATGTTCCTATAGGAGTCGTTTGATCAGGGTCTGCTCTGTTTGCTTATGATTCATGAACATTCTCAATAAAACCGAGTCTGCCATTTTTTTCTTCTTTGTGTTGCTTTCGGGGGGGGGGGGGGGGGGGGGGGGGAGGGTGTCACTTCTCTTCAGAATTTATATTTTTTAACATAAATATAATTCGACCGAATCTGTCTGGATAAAATTCCATAGTTCAAAAGTGCTATTAAATATCAGTTAATTAATATTCATGACGTCATTATTTCTTGCAGAATTTTCGTGGAGCAACGGATTAAGAGTTACTGTGGTAATTTGATATAGTTTTATCGTATGTACATGCTTTATGAGACCTGACAAATAACATGGACCATAAAAAGTAGCGGTATTAATAGTGTTGCAAACTGTTATGTCGCGGCCACGAGAGTGTCGTGACATTTTAACTGATAAGTGGAAGCCAGCACCGCACCACTGTTAAAGTCCTCTATATGTATGAACCATTAACCTTGCTACAAGATATTAGACAGATGTTTGTGTTGCGGAAAACATACCTGTCTGGATTCTGTTCCACGTTGTTTGCTACAAAAATGACAACAGTAGTCAATTAATAGGGGACTTTGACGTCAACCAATCTACTAAACTACTATGAAATCATGCAACCATTTTAAATAAAGACGATGAAATAAATATGTTGAATATTAACCATCTCCTTAATGCTTGAAACGAATCAATACATTTTACAATCAATGTATTCCAAGAGGGTCCTCACTAATTGTCATAAAACGAACCCCGGAATATCAACGGTAACCTTGACATGTTTGAATTTAAGAATAGTCTATTTGAAAATACAGCGTTGAAAGGGTTAATTTCGAAGCAGATCCAGCCGCAGCAATTCTTAAACATGTTGTCCATTCTCATAAGTATTATTCAGTTGGACATTGTAGGATCTTATTTGTACACATTTATAAACCTGTGAAGAATATTATCTCCTTCGTCACAGGTATTTCCAGATCATGTTTTTCATAAGTTTAACATGAATCAATATTAAATAACACGTGTAGCCATATATTACTTTCTGTGCTTTGAATTTTGGAATTGTGTAGTTTTAAAACCATTGCGATAAAAAGAGCATTTGCTCGTATGGAGCAAATGCGCTATTTATCACAATTGTTTCAAAATATGAGTTTTACCGAGACACGAAAAGGCGTCAGTAGGAGAGAAGGTGTTAAATGATACCCAGCAAAATACTTTGTGTACCAATGATATAAATAATTGTTTAAAGCCGCTAGTGTGTAAATGATTCTAAATGAGACATTCTTTGAGCACTCACAGTCACGCAAAAATGTGATGACTCTTCCTGTCACGCTGCTTAACCCGTTGCCTCATAGGCTATTTTTAGATACAACCTCTTTGAATAAATCTACCTAAAAGGAACATGATCTAGAGAAAAGGTAAACTTTAGAGTTTTGTAGTTTGAAACCATTGTGATAAATAGCGCATTTGCTCCTATAGGAGCAAATGCTCTATTTATCACAATGGTTTCTCTAAATGACGTTTACAGAGTCGTCAAAAGTCGTCAATATGAGGGAATAGGTTAAAGCCACATTCCATAAGGTCTAATTGATACGGTCTTCGGATACAGTCTACTTTGTCATAAGCTTTATGCGTACACAGTTTTGCATGTGACAAATGCGATCGCAAGGTTTGTGAAAATGCGATCCGCAAAAAGGAGTAAGGTCTTAAATGGTATGACATTTTCATATGAGTATCATTTAATAATTTCCATCTGAAGAGCAATCTCTGACAAGCTGGAAATGGATGGCCTACCAATGAGCCTCGATGATAAAAGATGATAATCTAGTGCAGAAAGCACGCACTAATTCTAATCTTGTTTGGCACCATATGTTCTCTTTAAACCCCTTGAATACTATTGCAATACAATGTACTTACAAACACCATATCCTTTTACGGTAGAGTACACAGGCGATGATCGCGATAACAAGAACAAGAACAGGAACACCGACACCGACACCGACACCGACACCGACACCGACACCGATAACAGCATCTGAAAGAACACACCAATCAACGTGTCAAAGTAAAAGTATCTGTATGAGTCATTCAGGACACACCACATACAAAACACACCACGACAATAAACATAAATGTGCATGCATATCAACAGACACAAAATCACGCACAACGACTTACATGTAACAAACAAACAATAGGGGGAAGATGGAAGTACTAGTGGACACGCTAAGTGACTTTTCACTTCAAATCATGATGCAAATGTTTTCTTTGGTATAGAGTTCACTTGACATCAACGAAAAAGAAATATCCAAAATACACACGCTATATCTCAAAATCTAAGATGGCTGCCGTTGGCCATTTTGACGGCCATATTGAATAGTTGTCACATGACCGAAAATGTCTTGTCCTGAAACATAGTGTGATACATGATTTCTAGCTGAATTTCGGTCACTAAACCCATTTGTCATTAAAAATGTTTAGAAAATGTTGGTTAAGTTAAATAAGAGAGAAATATAGCATATACCAACTATATTGTACCGACAAAACGAAACAAGTTCCCATATATAATGCCGTAACACAATCCCTTTAAAGTAACATGTAAAGCAACAGGGTTAGTCCTTTGCTGATATGACGTCATCAAATCTGTTACAAATTGCGATTTATAGACTTGCTAAACCACATTGGTGTCATCGAAAATCTAGATGGCCATGCACAGTTCGCCGAGAATAGGTCGTTCTCACAGTTAGGAAAAAAAGACATAAAATATTCAGATGAGCGTATGCACCATAAACAGCACCCTAAATTCCAAGCAGATTATAAGTAGGATGCTATAGCGCTGATAGATGCCTTTGAAGAGATTGGAAACCCCTTTATGGAAGACAGTGGTGTGCTACTTGACTTAAATCAGTCAATATTGATGCCACCTGATGTGGAGGAGAACGTAAGGAAAGTAAAGGACGTTGGAATGCAACCATATACAAATGTATATATTTCACAACAGCAGGTGTTAAGTGCTTGCGTCTGATTTGTGCGTTTCAGGTTAAAATTTTGATGGCTAGTAATTATAACCAGTATCTAAATTTTGTGTTTTGCAATACATTTGTTTAATTGATTGCTGTTTATTTTCGTTGCATATTTGTTTCCGTATGTCATTGTTTTAATATCAGCAAACTCTAGTAGCTTCGTTGTCATAGGATGCATGACATGATTTTATAGATATATATCAAACTACATTTTGCATTACCAGACACACATGCTATTTCATGCATTAACGGTGTTCGTGTCAACTGCAAAGCACTTTTACAAGAGTGAATTGTTTCTCCGTCGTCCGTCTACCCGTCTGTGTATCTGTCCGACTGTCAAATATTGTTTGTGTATTCTGACAAGCGATACGTGTTCTAAAAACAGAATAATTGATAGGTTATAGCTTTTGAGTAATAAGACATTTGACCATTATTAGATTTATATTGCTGTCGTCTGCTGCTTGAAATTACTATGGTACTGTTGTCTGCTGCATATTCACCAAGATAACTTCATACATCCGTTCTCAGTCTGATATTTTGGCAATCATTATTCCTACACCCTCCATTTATCCTGTGTGAAAGGTTGCCAGAGGTTTAAAGTACTTAGTGTGTATTTGTTTTGTGTATTTTTCTCCTTATATATCTTATATATATATGCTTGTTAATTATACATGCTATTTATCTTGAACCGTGTTTTCTACGGAAAATCCGGTTATTGAAGTGGCGATGTACGGCGGCCGGTCGGTCGGGCAGTTGGGCGGGCGGGCGGCTGTCAATCTTGTAAGCGCAACTCCTCTGAATCTGCTCAACAGATTTTCATAAAACCTTGCAAGTAGCAAGGACACAAAATGTAGATGTGCATATTTTCAGTTATTTTCCCTTCTGCAGTTTTCTGGGAGTTATGCCCCTTTGAACTTAGAAACCACTAGGTCTTTTGACCCTATCCTTGTAAGCGTAACTCCTCTGAAACTGCTCAACAGTTTTTCATATTGTCGGGGTTTTGATTGTCGTGTCGACATTTTTTTGTTATTTTATGTTTGCTCATCATTTCTTTAAGAAAGGGGAGTGGGGGTGTTATGGCGAATAATTCAGGAAATTATTATTTGCCGATATATTCTTTCACTATTCCAAGTAAATCCGCGTTTACAACGTTTATATCACGTTAACAGCGAGATTTCGGTTCAGCTAATCAAATAACGAGACTCTTGTCCTACAGCCAATCAAAACGCTCGTATTATGCAGTGTTCGTTCAACATTTCCAAGATGGCGTCCGTGATATGAAATGCTGTATTTGTACTGTCAATTAATCTGAATTTAAGACAAAGGAAAACAAGTTCTACCCAAGACGGCCAGAGAAAGAAATTACGTTGACATTTGGTAAAGAAACAAGAAAAGTTATAATTGGCGACGATTTCGTGAAACTGAAAGTAAACTTTGGACGAGGGAACCTTGTGTAAACTTTGTTCCAAACAAATGAACTACGGAAAACGCGACTGCGTAGCATATAAGAATCTTCTGAAAAGCATTAAACATGTACAGCGGATTTCCAGTCACAGGTAAAAACCTGTAATGTCAAGTATTCACCAGAAAGTTGTCTGTCAATAGCTATTCATAGGTAATGTTAAAGGAACTGTTCAAGATGTATCGATTCAGAAAAGTTATATTTTGTTCTTAATAAACCAGTTAAATGAATTAGAAGATGGTTCATTGACATGAAAAAGTAATCAGAATCAGAGTTTGAATGTGAACTTTGACTAAAAATTGAGACTGTAATGTGAACTTTGGTGAATTTTTCTAGAAAGTTGACTGTTACAATACCATGCCAACTTTAAATCAAATTCTGTGATCACAGAGTTCCATTTGATTTCATTTTTAAAACGTGCGAGTTTTAATTGCTTGTGTTTGACATTAAATTAATCTGACAATGTTGAATGGATCCAGTAATAAACTGAATGTAAATTGTATGGACATGTTCTACAACTGGTTTGTTTGAAACACAGCTCATTGTGTATGACATGCAACTCAAGTATAATTGTAAAAAAACACATGAATGACAGACCCAAGTGAAAATGCAGGAGAAGGCTCCTGAAGTGCTCAGGAAAGCTATATTTTATTTGCTTCGGGGGGCTTCGCCCCCCTGAACCCCCCACATGGGCGCTGCCCATGTCCCGCAAGGGGCCTAGGCGGCCCCATTGACCCCTGCCAACTTTCCTCTTTTTTCACCAACGGCCATTCTCACCCCTGTTCTTAGTTTGATAGCATATACGAGTATTGTGATTAGTGTTTATATATTTCCAATGTATACCCCTGTGCTTGTCACTTGAGCAAATTTTCACATTGACAGGTTACTGTGACATATTCCCCCGTTTAAGCTGATATATATCCTTGCTTAAGCAGCCTTTCAGTTAAAATAAGATTTCGACTGTTAAAATCGTCAACAGTTGAGAGATATGTAAACCCTGTAAAACGGAGCAAGGAGAACATTTCCGCCAAGATGAGGGAAATTGACGATATTCATTAAAAACAATTGTCATCAAGTTTAGAAGAAATCATTCCATTGTTAGTTTTAAGGTCTAGGTCGAGAAAGGCTGCATAAGTGTCGAAAGGGTAAGCTTTATTCAATTTGAGTTATTTTGGGTAAATGGTAGGAATCATAACATGAAAGAAAGGGTTATCTAAGTACACGTATGAGTCATGTAGGAAATACCACATTACAAAACACACAGCCGCCCGAACAGCACCACACCAAGAAAACACAGCAAATGTACATATGTATCACAGACAAAACAAACAAACAAATGCGGGAGATGGAAGTACCGCCTTGGAACGATCAGTGACAATAGTCACTGGCGGTTAAAAACGGTTTAGGGGCTTCCAACCTCTCATTTAAAAGACAAAAATTTGGTAAAATGGTTTCTTTAATACATTGTTTACTTATCTCAAATCAGGTTTGAACGAAATGGTCATTTAGCAGTTCTTAACGTAAGATTAGCTACAATTACATGGTTATAAGTTCTGTAAATATATGGTACTTGACGCAACATATAGTCTCTTATAATTCTTTAAAGAATGACTGTGTACACCGTTATATTGCTTGACGTTTTGCGCTTGTAACTATTTATGTATGTACATGGATGATACTTAAATCAATAAATAATAATGCATGTGTATGATTTTGTGTATGATGTATAACAACAACAACGATTGATTTTAATGGATTCATTGTACGATACCTTGATTGAAGTTTTCACTGGCTGGATTCTTAGCTGGAGCCAGTGTGGGGCTCTGAGTAGGGTCTTGGGTTGTAGATTTGCAAGGTTCCATTGAATCACCAGGAGATTCTGTACCCGGGGGACATTCCCGGCAAACTGTGTCTTCCCGAGGTGTTCCTGTAATAATACGTGGATGTGTGGCTACATCAACTTTATGTGCTCCATTGAGTTTCCTGAACACGTTAAAATGTTTTGATTCAGATATAGATAAATGTATAGCCCAGTCCCAGAACAGTGTGTGTCTGCTCTTTTTGCAGATGAACTAATATATGTCTGATTTCGGTCAAGGTAATAAAATATCCCTTTTCACGATGTCATTATAAACGGGATACATTCATTATTTCTCACCTGGATATTCATGAG